>JARYHS010013630.1:335659742-335796138 GCA_031002005.1 Vandiemenella viatica
TGGGATAGTTTGGAAGACAGACGACGTAGCTTGCGTTCGAATTTATTGGAGAATATGCGAATAAATTTAAATTTCGAGTGCAGTGAAATACTTCTTCCGCCAACCTATTTAGGTCGCAATGACCGGAGGGATAAGATTAGAGAAATAAGATGCCGTACTGATGCTTTTATGTGTTCCTTCTTTCATCGCACTATTCGGGCACCACAATGTTTGTGATTTACCAGAGTATAGATGTAGATGTAGATGTAGAATGCCACTTAAGGAAAACGGTTCAAAAAAGATTTTGTAGAGAAGTCAAAATGTGAAATGAGCAATGTTGGAAGAATAAGGACCTTACCGAAGGAAGCAAAACTTTGTTTTTGGAAAGATATGAATCACATAAGAAGATTGATAGGATTGTTTCGTTTCACCGCAAATAAAAAATTAAATGTTCGTTCTCTACACCCACAATATTACAAATTTATTGTCACCGATATTATTGCCTGCAAGAAACAAAAATTTACACAAGTGCAAGTGAGATATCTACGTCGCTGAAGTTCTGTTTCTCCTGATGCATGCATCAACGATACAAGATATTTTATAAGTATAATTGGTAGCTTGAACTTTTGAGTGCAATGCAGCGAAACGTTGTTTCCAGGAAACATGAATAAATTATCCACAGCCCATCAAATAATAGTTTCTGGTACAAGTGTCCAATCTGATGTTATTTATTATTCGTACCATCAGTCTCTAGTTCTATCTAACCTGTTCGTATTTTTCATCATCTCATACTCTCATTTTGTTTTTCTTTACGATCGCCTTCTTATCCGTCTTCATACATTTAAAATTAATTAATCTCATCTACCTTCATCAAACTTGATCCCCCATGATATTCCTGCCTTTTATTGCAATCTAAAAAACCTTCATTCATTATAATTGGTTCTTGGAATGACTTCATATCTTACCTGTCTACTAAATTTTCAACAATTACCTGTAAAACAACGTTCCAGTTGGTTTACATTTTTAAAATTTTCATTTCCACGAAGAGCATTCTTGCTGAATACAGCCCTAAAACTTTTTTTTTTCCGGCTAATAAAGAAACTGTTTTAATTATGAAGGAAGATGTCTTTTATTTTGATTAAATGGTTTTTGATTTTTCTATCCCTGCCAAATGGGACTTACGTTTAGTTCCTATATTAGAAAATTCTCTTATAACTTACAGCCAATACGCTGCACTATCTTTATTATTCAAGAGTTCCTCTGAATTCCATAGTTGGTTGCCTTCTGTTAAGTTTTAATCATTCATGATATTGGCTGTTTGATATCTACACTATGTTTCTAATGACTCTTCAGAATGTAGTTTCGTTCTCAATTATTACGAGATTATTGACTCCTTTTTGTTGTTTGCAGGTGAGTGGGAGCTGCAGAGCTGAATGTGTGGAGGTGACCCAAGGTAAGTGATGGCGGACGCGCATCTTCGTCTAAAAATTCGCCGAGACTCCTCCAGCCGTCCACTGTGGTGCTCGGTCAATGACGTTCCCCAACCAAGCTCTAACTCTGAGACGGTGGACCAGAAGAGCGGCATTAAGAGATTGGTCGTGGATGTGAAGAAGAGTGACACGCTATATACATTTCCCTAACGAGATTCCTCTGAAGGTACACCAACGTGTAGGTCCCTCAGGCTGACCTTTCAGGCCCTTCAGGAACTCTTGACACATACGAGATTCTCATCGACGTAAATTTTCAGTGAAAGTTGCACCTTTGCTCTCGAAACCGTTTATAGATATAAATTCATCAGCTGATTTCTCTTCAAATGAATGGGTAATGACGTGATGTGATATGCAATATATTAGTTTGATATAGTTAGTCAGAAATTCTCTCTGATAATTAGGAAATGCTACGCTGCACCAACTCTTCTCTTGTCCTAGGAGAAGTCAACTTTTGTTTTATACCTTAGATGAT
This sequence comes from Vandiemenella viatica, assembly GCA_031002005.1. Classification (NCBI taxonomy): domain Eukaryota; kingdom Metazoa; phylum Arthropoda; class Insecta; order Orthoptera; family Morabidae; genus Vandiemenella; species Vandiemenella viatica. Next base: position 335,661,684 of record JARYHS010013630.1, read on the forward strand.
AAACTTTTCTGCCGCGAGAGACGTATTTAAAAACTTTTCTCGTAATAAAACTGTTAAAGGACGCAATTAAACTACTAACTTATTCTAACGAACTTTCGCTTCTTAACATACCAGTGAAATGAATGTAAGATAATAAATAGTTTGTTTCTCAGAATTCGTAACTGCTATAGCACTTGTATTAATACTGATTTAAAATTTACTCCATTTATACTAATCCCTGAAGCTATGCTCTTAATTGTTCTACTTAAGATTAATGATACTGTTTTTCGTGAGAGCTAGATAGTATCGAGCTTTGGGTTATGTGTGAGTTACTCGAGGGGCTGAGTCCTGAAATTTGTAGTTGAGTATTAAATGCATTTTAACAAATGGACTTAATGTTTTCGTTTTTAATATCCTGTGGAACTACATTAAATATTCTCTTTATAATGTTGGAATATTTCCCCGTGACACAGAAGTGGTAAGATAAAGCAGACTCTTTTTTGGAATCAACGTTTGCAGAATATCTAAATATGGTGTTTATGCTCAACAAACGTACTTCACGTGCATAAAATTGTACATAGTTTCTTCAAAATGATCTATTTACTCTATAAAGTTGACACGACATTCACATTTAACTTATACTAAAGAACACACAATTTCTTTAAATTATTTAAAGATTTCTAGATTTTATTGCTTTTACTAAATGAAGTTAAGTGTGTGTGCGTGTGATTCCAAAAATTCTCCTCTGAAACACGCGTGGTGATTTTGCTTAACATTCTTAGAAGTTCATGATCTAATCTAATCTAATTTAATGTAATTGCAATGAAGCACAGGCTCCGGTGGCAATTTCCCTACACCCCCATCTTCCCCCTATCCTGTACCCATCTACATTTGCCCTCTAGAAATTTTATTTTTAAAATCTTTCAACGTTTTCGGTAAATTATTCATCATTTCTCTTGGTAAATCGTTCCAATCCCTGACACCCCTAACTAAAACAGAGAATCTTCCCACACCCTTGTGCCTGAAATCGAGTGCCAGCTTGTGGTCATGGTCATCTTTTCCCTTCCATGCGCTACTTTTCATACCTACTCCAATATCTTTCCATACCTCATCGCCAGTATGATGATCAATAGCCTTTACTGTAAGAAGTTTAATCACTTCATGATTGAAAATATGTAACAAAAGAAATATATTTATGTGTTTGTATACACTAAAGTGCCAAAATTCGTGGGATACCTCCTAATTTCGTGTGGGTCTTCCTTTTGCCCGGCGAAGTGTAGCAACCCGACTTGGCATTGACTGAACAAGTCATCGGATATTCCATGAAGAAATATTCAGCCACGATTCCTCTACAGCCGGCATAATTGCGAAAATGTTGCAGGTGCAGGACATTGTGCACGAAACGACCTTTCGATCATGTCCCAGATATATTGACTGGATTTATGTCTGGCAATCTAGATGTTCAAATCATTCGCCAAAATTTTCCAGAACATTCCTCAAACCAACCGAGAACGAGTTTGGCCCGGTGAGTTAGCGCATTGTCGTCCTGTATATGGTAAGTCGTTGTTGCATGGGAGCATAAAGGCTGTAAATGGCTGTATGAAAAGTAGCTGAACCATTTCCTCCAGATTGTCCGTTCACTTTAAACAGACGCTCAGTCTATGCCTTGTTAAAGCAGTCCATATCCGTATGGAGACACTACCAGCTTGGAGAGTGCCTTCCTGATAACCTGAGTCCATAGCTCAGTGGATCTGCATCACACTCAAATTCTACCATCAGCTCTCACCAACTGGAATCGTTCCAGCCTGTAGGGTCCAACCGATATGTTCACGAGCCCAGGAGAGGCGCTGCAGCCAATGCTAGCAGAATCACTAGCGTTGGTCTTCTCCTTCCATATTGCATCAGCTCTAAATTTCGCAGCACTGTGTGCACGGATACGTCTGTCGTACGTCCCACATTAGCGTTGTTGTTCAACAATAACACCTCGACGCAGACGTTGCTGGTCTCGGTCATTAAGTATACGTGGCTGGAAAAATGTATCGTCCAATGTGGAAGGTAGTGTCAGACATTATATAGTCACGGCACACTCTTGACACTGTGGAACGTGGAATCTGGAATTCACGAGTAGTTTCCGCAATGGAATGTCTGATTCATCTAGTATCAACTACCATTCCGCTTTCAATGTCTGTTAATTGATGTTGTGCGTCCAGAATCACGTAAAAAACTTTTTACAGTACTCACGAGAGTACAAATGAAATCCCTGACACTGCGTGGCACATTTACCTATTTCTTCCGCGATACCATCTTCCATCAGGATATTTGCATCTTTCTATCCCATTCCTTTTGGTACTTTAGTGTATATGTATTTCCTCAGATGAACCGTTTATTTATAATGCTTTGTTTCATCATATCACATGCGTGGGTGATTGATCAAACAATGCTCGCTACAATATTAGATAATTTCAATCGCAGCAGAGATGGTGAATTTTATCAATCTGTATGTAATTTTGGATGATAAATTCGAAAATAACGTTTGTTTTTCTCTGTCAGATATATATTTTCAATCGTGTGCGTGGACTGACATTACAGTTTTTATGAGAATTAAACAAGTCGTTTTGTTCAATAAATTTTATTTTATCCTTATGAAAAGCAAAGAATATTAAATGATGAAGTGTGCGTGACAAGTAAACAAAACACAAACATATATTCAAAATTGAAAATGCAAAGATTTCGCCAGAATATTAAGGTAATAAATATACTCTTCGTGGCGCACCATGAATGTCGAGCAACAAGATTATCAACATCCTTTGTACCATCTCCTTGATGTCCTGATGGAATCGTTCAACTTGTTCATCGCTGACATCTGCGCAATTTTCAGGAAAGCGATCAAGGTGATTAAAAAGAAAATGGATTTTGATGCTCATATTCAAGCCAATATCACGAAAAGTGTGCACCATGTTACTAACAAGGTCTCCGTGGTTTTTACTTTTGAGATACCCAAAGAAACAATGCACTACTTCTACAAAGGCTTATCCTTCATTCTCGTGTATCGTTTTCATGAAATTTGTGTTCTTTATGTGCTTACGGATTATTGGTCCTTCAAAAATCCCTGCTTAATGATTTTCATCTGTCTTGTCTGTAATCACACAGAAGCTATACTTGAAGCAAATTGTTTTGTCAGTCCGAGTTTGCTTTTCAACGCTGGGAAGATGAAGTTATCTTGCTCGACTAAAGATTCTTAAAAATTTATTAGTTTATGAGTGAGCTAAAAATACAGTCAACAAACTATTTTCACAGATTTTACGGAGACAATATGTTAAGAAACGAGCGAACACAAAGTTGCATCAAACTGAAAGGTTGTAATTGGAAGCAGATGGCAAGTACATCATTTATGTCGTGATGAAAGGGTTGGTTGCTTGAATTCATACTAAACGCTGCATAGCATAAGCATACCTTTGAGTTTCTTAAGAATAAATTAAAACGAGAAAAAAAATTCTGGTATTGAGCGGCGAGAAAGACGTAATCGTTACTGTATTACTGAGTGCACTTACAAGTAAACATAAAGTAAATCAAGGGCTGCACGTAATAGTTATCAGGGCGTTTAATGACCATTATGTCGACACGCCCTAAAGCCCCAACAACAGCATCAACAATGTAGTAGTTCTAAAGCTTAGCGGTTGGCTAAGAGTGGGCAGACTTCTTGGAGAGTGTGACACAGGTGGCGTAATTCTAGCAAAGAGGACTCATTCGAGGTTGAGAAGACTGCCTGGTGGGAAAGATTCTACAAGGAAGTTCCACGGGCAGAGGTCAGCAAGCGATTCGGAATGATGTCTCACGCCGGTCCCCCAACACTTAAAAAATTATTGAGTCATCAAAGTTTGAAAGCGATCGTGTACTTTCTCAAAGCGGTGCTGTATGCAGACCAGGTGCTTTTTATCCACTAGGTTGGTGTTAGTGAACTGGGTTAGTAACCTGCACTATCGAAGTTTGCGACTACATCATCCAATCAGCTATCGTAGGAGAAACAGTCTCCCTTCCTATTAATAACACAAGGAAAATATATTTAGTTATTCATTTGCTGTTGCTTAAATTATTAGGAAACATGTGAAGTCAAATACCCATGCTGACCATTTTTATGAAAATCCGTTAACTCGGGGAGCAGTACCAAAAAAATATCTCTCCCCATCTCTTTCTGTGTGTTCTAGCTTCTTAAATTATTTTCTTGAGTAAGGCGTGTTTATGGGACCACAAGGCGCAATATCTGTTATCAGCTTGCATAGGCTTCACACCCACCATCCGTTGTGACACACACAAATTTGTTGCCAAATATTCTCAAGGTAATTTCTCGTTACCCCTTCCCAAAAGAGTTATCTTTCTCTCTTAGTAAGTTAAACATAACTCTAAGCAGAGTTCTAGGCTAAACAGTGTCCTCGGGTAACATGACCTAACTAGCCCTGTATATTCACGCGAAATTTTGAGGAACCAATGTTCTGTCGCCATCTTCACAGTGTAGATGACGAATGACGATGTAGTTAGTATTTGATCGCTGAAATATTTGTGAAAACTCCGGCCTATCTTGGCTCGTTACCCGAGACTACTACACCAATATTCAACGCCAGTAAAGACTCCATTCTTAGAGTTCTTTGTGACGGTAGACCATTTAGTTAAATCTCCCCTCGTTTTACTGGTGGATGAGCGGCCATCCTGACTCCAGTTTTCTATAGTTTCGAGTTGCAGAGATGGGCCAATAATTTTAGAGATTGCTATCACTTCATATCTTCGGCATGGGTGAATGGTGTCACAAGTGATTATTGAATCGTAGGAGACATACTTCTTGTAATTCAAACAATTTAAGATGCTTTTCTAGGCCGTGATTTGTTGTCACAATCTGAAAACACTATGACAGGAGTTTCAGCTACAACAGATGTTTTACAGTTTGATCGAGATGAACTGATTATGCAACTGTATATAACATGATTTGAGAATTTTAGACTAGTACAATGAAATCAAGATGTCATAAACAATTAATTATATTGAATCTTTTAAATTTGTAGAAAATCACCTCTTGTAAATATCTTAATGTAACCGTTATAACTAATTTATTTATCCTGCTGGGTAATTTTTAAAGATCTTAGTCACGTCCGAATCATCAGTTATAGTTGTGGAGTATGTTGTATAAAAATTCGCTAAGAAATTCAAGCATTGTTGTTTTTACAGTACTTACAATTTTATATATTTCTTGCTAGTTAATTGCACCATGTGACTTTTTTTGTGCATAACATTACTTTTTTGTGTAAGACTGCCGGTTTATAATATTTTCCATTGGAATCTGTTTCTAAATGGGTTCATGAATTCTTCGCACTTCTGTTCCACACGTCCTTTATTGCACGATCGTTTGTTTAGGAGAAATTTGGAGGATTTATTTTTCTGTCCTTGTTATAAACGGAAACAACTATTAATCGTTTGGATTTTTAAGCCGTCAATCTAACACAACCTACAACCATTTTATGGTTACTAATCCACTTAATTATTTTTACGATACACTACATACAATTCAACTGCATCAGATTTAATTGTAAAACGGAAATATCAATATTCTTGAAATTGGTATCGTATGCCTAGGTGTAGCAGCAAACGTTCCATCCTTAACACCAGAAAATAATTTAATACGATTTCCGCTCATAGCTTTCCCAATAAATTGAAAATTAGCTAAAATTTTCTTCTGGTGATACGACATGGCTGATTATTTTCAAAACAACACTTTTTTTATTTAACAGACAGAATATAAAGTATTAGAATTCTACGACAAGTAATAACAATCCACTTTAACTAATTGCATTGAACCTGAAAATTGGAAGTAAACTTAATAGTCCTGCATCCTTCTGCGAGTCTCGAAAATAGCAGATGTGTTATTTATACTTGTTACCACCGTAGCGCTGCTAAAGTAACGAGGAAATTTCAAATAAATAACTCCATTTGATTTTATATGCACTTATATTGTTAAAAGGAAATGTAACTGCGATGCTAGCTAAAAGTTAATTGCCTATTGAGGATGTTACTGCACACAAGTACGAGGGGCAGAGTTAAAAATTATAATACAAGACAGAGATATATGCGACGTTCGTTTAAATTTACATGTTGCTATTCGTTTATTTACGACAATTAATTGCACAAATTCACTTCAAGAAAAGAAAATATGATGTTTACGATCTATTCCCTGTAGCAGTTACTAGATACACTACACAACATATCCTAAGAACTTTTTGACAAAAGACAAGAAACAAGAATATGTATTAAAAACTTAAAAATAGATTACACGGAACGTAAGAAATCACGAAATATATCAAACAAACAAATTAATTGAGGCAAATGCAAGTAGTACAAAACTGAGGGCATAGCAACAAACATTATCTCACTGCGAGTCAGCTCTTATGCATTCTGTTTACCTCCCATTGCCTGTTTTGGAAGAAGTAGCCAAAAAACAAAAGGCAGAGCAGGATTATACTATATATATATTATCAAAACTTATGAGGTGGTTATCGGTAAACACTTTAAAAATTTGTTAGTAGCCACGCTTGCTGTCTAATAATAATCACATTTGTACTAACGCTGATAAAGCATCTCCTCCAGTAAAACATGCTGAATAGACACTATTTTTCACAGAGGGATTTGGAAAAAAACGATAATTTTTAGAATGGTTCTGTGTGATTTTGATATCTGAATTGCAATTTTTCCAGAAATAAGACATGCGAAATTTGACACTGAATAGGAAATTTCATGATTGTTTTACAACGATATGGATAAATATATAGATACGGTATTGTAGAAGAATAAATATTATTGGAATTTTATTTTGATTCAATTTTACAGGTTTTGTCGACATGATAAACTTATTCATAAGAAAAACGATACTCAAATAGCAACACTAAAAGCAGGTTTTTTTTTTGGTACTAGTATTTAACCGTTCCTTCTACGTGTTTCTTAGGCTGAAGTAGAGATTACGCAGAACCACTAAAATACTCCTATCGAGCTGGGCCTTGTGCCCGCGGCAAGTTGCCGGGTGTAAGTGGGAAATCAAATCTTGAGACACCCTGCAACGGCTCAAGTCTGAAGTTAGGCGAGGTACAGACATTTGCAGTCTATTTCCACTGAAAGTTTTACCAAGTCTGCTGAAAATGTTTCGGATTTTCAGGTGAAATAAACACGTTTGCACACTGATGCTATTAAGACTTAATTCGTCCGAAGTACTCTTTTTAAGGGGTGGGAGGAATGAACGCTTTTTCAGGGCTTCCGGTTTTTAGAAAACACAATTGAGACGGTTGTATGACATAAGCGCACAGTGACAAAAGCGCACCACCCAAGCGCCGTGGGTGGGGCTGGTATACGTGCTCTCGGCTACCTGCATTGATTCCGCTGATAAGGTGGGCCTCCTACGCAGCGTCAGCGGCTGATTCTCCCACGTCTGACTCTGGGCGTCAGCCGTGCTGTAGGCGCTTCCTGAAGCTCGTCAGTCACCCACCGATCCTGGTACCGTAAGATCATTAGTGTACGACATTTGATATTTCATTTAATGTTAGAAGATAGGTATAAAGCCAGAAACATCTGATCATTTGGTTATTGTTGCTTTCTGTTTGCACTATTTACATAAAGAAGCATTCCTGGAAAAAAAAAAATAATTATGTACCTCATTATAAAATAAACAGAAATGAACAACTACCAACCGAAAATCTTGGACCATTAGCACGGGGCGACGGTTACGTACATGCTGATGAGTTTTCTGCGAGAGACTCAATCACAGGATACTTAAATAGGCGTGCGTGTATAGGGATAACACCCTTCTAGGCAATCACGTTGCTAGAACTCATTGTAACTACTTTATAATTGTATTATCTTGAAAATACATTATTAAAAATTTACCCCTATATTTATATCAAAGTATAAAATTAATTTTTTTGTGTTGTTTACTAATTTGTATTATGCAACAAAATAATTACGAAAATTATTAGACTAATATTTATTTTAATAACTATAAATCTGAAATAGATGAGTCAATGAAAGAATATTTTTATGAACGTGACTATTATCCACAGAGTTCAATCTGAGCAAAGTTTTAGTTCTATTTGAAGTCCATTCCATGCCTAATCAAAAATTGAGTGTCTACGCAGATACAATAATTACATTTTATGGTAGTAGCTGGTATTTTTTGAAGACTTCTGTAACAATAAATATATAAATAATAAGTGACACGAAGGTAATAAACGATATGAATACACTCATTTTAGATTATATTTACCTTTATTACGGTTTCTGAGAACGTCGCTTTGTAGGAAGCGGTTCCGTTGCTTTTTATTGCAGCAGTTATCAGCGGCTGATGCAGACGTCTGGCGCTGCATAGGAAGCGCACCTTACCAGGGCTCGAATGTGCGTTTTATCAGGTTACTGCGACCTTCCACGAAGGTAGAGGACCCTTGTGCTCTTATGTCACCTGTGCGCGTTTAGTCAGTCACCAATTCATACGCCCTTATCACTGAGGCACCACTCAGGGAGAGTGAGGAATTCAGAAGACTACTGTGCACACCCAAGTAGGTATGAACGAAATGCGAAGAGTAGCAAGAACCTGTCCCTTAGTTACTAGACACGCAAGAGGCTGACTGCTGTCCGACTTTGACAAATACACGAAAACATTCTATACTCCTCCACACCGTCTAACGCCTCATATGCTTCAGTTTACTTTGCTGATAAAATTATAAAATATAACAGTATTTTCGCCAAATTAGCGGTATACGGGGTCGGTAAATTGATGGCACCACTTTTAGGTAAGGTTGCACTACGGGCGAGGTAGGAGCAGTATTTGCTATCTTCGTTTTACAAGTCTGTTATTTCCCCTACGCAACCTACTAGGATTGAATTTTACGTGTTATTAATAAACTTGCATAATAAACTTTCATTATGACAGTGAAAGGCAAATCTGAATGTGTTCAATGTTCTGCTAGCAATAAATAAATCAATCACATCGATATTTGACGAATGAAGTATTGTATTTTCAAGTGCTTCTTTTCTTTATTGAAAATATTTTTTGTATGATAATATATTTTATTAAGACGCAAAACAGGTTTCGGTAAAATAGAGTAATAATAACGATTGTTTCTTTTATCCTGAACGTTAGTAAATAATTGATTTCTAAATAGTTTTTTCACACTTTTAAAGAAGTTTAAAAAATATTTCACTTGTGTTATGATGCTTATATCTCTTTAATTCCTGCGCATTAAGGCTAAATAATTTTTTTTTTTTTTTTTTTTTTTTTTTGTAACAGTTTAACGTCCCTTTTTAACAACGTGGTCTTTTAGAGACGGGAAAGGATGGGGGCAAGGAATGGGAAGGAATTCGGCCATGGCCTTTTGAAGGAAGCATCCCGGCATTCACCTGGAGTGATTTGGGGAAACCATGGAAAACCCAAATCTGGATGCCCGGACGGGGATTCGAACCGCCGTCCTCCCGAATGCGAGGCCAGAACGCTATCCGTTACACCACCACACTCGGTAAGGCTAAATAAGTTCTTCCATTTCGTGCCTTAGGTTTTGTTGTGTTTTTAATCCGTCTAGTGCAGCAAATAAAAACTTTGTTTTGCATCACGCGTTTCGATTTATTAAATCATCTTCGATGGTCTAAAACAAATTATGTACATTTTTTAATACTGAAATATTATGTTTCTCTAAATAATAATAATTTGTTATCATATGTTAGTTTTAAACATATCATTTTATTTAATTGCATTTTGTTAATAAATTTCATTCGTAAAATATTCCATATTAGTATCGTGTTCCATTTGCTTTATTTAATTGCATTTTGTTAATAAATTTCATTCGGGACATGTTTCATATCACGTCTCGTGTTCCATTTGCTTTTTATGTTTTACTCACGCAATTTCCATCTATTTTCGTTATTTTGAGAATTTTTTAGTTAGACATCCAAAGCTGTAGAATCGTAAATCAGTGCACACTTCCTTAGCACATGTTTATTCGCACTACATTAATATCAGATAGTGAGATAGAGATAAATGCCGGATGATATTCGAAACATTGCTTCGAGAAAAATTATACTTCGAATTGCGCATTTTGCAATATAGATACACGTAAATATTTCTAATTATGTGCCATTTATATGTTGTCTGAAAAGTCTGTTAACTTGAGGGCAATGAACTGACAATAATAAAGTCTTTCTCTTTATAAAATATCTCGAACTATAAAATACTTTTAGTACCGTAAAGCAGAGGACAGATAGAAATGTAGTTTCTGATTTAACATTATTTAACTGAAAGTATTCTATAGTTTACCGTGCGGTGTTTCTGCGTTGCGTATTCTACCCACTGCATCACCGTGGAAACTCAATATCTGGTCACGTTGTTCAACATCCGAAACAAGTTGGTGCCGACAAACTTACGGACCCGCCAAGTTTGCCCATTGTCTCTCTGCGGCTGTACCCCAATTTCTCATGTGTTTCTCGCTCTGATGAAAACCTCACAGTGTCGTTTCCGTTCTTAATCTAGTGGTATTACAAAAATATATTTATTAACAATATTTCATCTAAATTACAACTTATTTGCCAGTTCACCATCCTTATTCTAGATTAGTATTCATACTGACATTGTCAATCGGATGAAATCTTTGCCATTTCCTCACCGAATGCTTTTGCACATAATTTTTTATCCGCGAAGGTAGCTGGGAAATTCTCTTCATTCAACAACATACTTTCCATCATTCACTGAAATTGCACCTGAAGCTACGGAGCAATAAACACGTTTCCGGCAGTGCTGGTTTGGTGGCGTATTGATGTAATGTGAGGCAGTTAATTGTATTCAATTTACCATATGCGGATTTAAATTCTATTGCAAGCAGAACTAGCCAAATGTTGCTTGTGCTTTATGCATTATTATTATTATTCTGTTAGATACCTACAGATTGGATAGCCCACAGTTAAAACTCACACTTTTACAGTTGTGGAGTCCCACATCACCACATCAATCTATTTTTGGTTTAGTATGCTTTTAAAACAAATCTACAATCGTAATTTAAAATACTTGCATACCTTTAACAGTGACAGTGTAATGGCACAAACGATGTTATATCTCCTATGAATTTATCCTCGATCTTTAAGGTTAGGTCTACCAAAAATTAGGAATACTGAAGCATTTGAAATATGGCGCTATAGCTTGAAGGCAAAAATTTAAGTGGAGTGCTTAGGTACGAAACATAAATCTTTTATAAATGATAGGCGAAGAAAAAAGTGCGTGGAAGACACACAGAAAGACGTCACAGGAAGGTGAATAACATTTTAGGATATCCCGAAATCGTTAGATTGTTTCCAGAGGAAACAGACTATATAAAGGTCTATAGAGAAAGAAAACATGCATCAAACCTGGTAAGAGATAGAAAGAAACTCCTACACAAACGTTTGCAGCCAGTGTTTTTGTAGTAGTGATAATATTCGAGCTGGCAATGGTCTATGTTTAGCGCTATCCAAGAAAAAGAGATCACTTTTTTTTCTCTTCTATTTTTTGTATCCGAGCGGATAAACATATCTTGTATCTAGTTTCTATGCCCCCGGGTGGCACCGAGTACTAGTATTAAATGTCGACGTTTTGGCCGACTTATTTTGGCCTTCATCGAGAGTGGAACTGCCCTGATATGTGCTCCCCAAATGGAACTTTCTATGTCTTTTACTTTTGATATATATATTTTTTTGTTCTTTGTAGACTAATTTGATCTTGACTATACTCAACAGCTTCCCAGTGCAATCCATGACGCCTCTGATTTTGAGATCATCAAAAGTAAAACTTTGAATGAGAGAACTGTTTCTTTACGTTAAATCAGAAACTAAATCCACTTTAGCTATCTAAAGTTTACCGTTTCCTCTATTTTTATATTGCCCAAAGACAAACAAAACTCTTCCATATGCAAGAATAGAGATAACGTTAATTTTCATTCTGTATTTCTGTTGTGATATTTGTTCTTTTGAAGCCGTTGGCTTATAGCACGAGATAAAATATCTTTGTGCAAAAGAAGTACTTTTTTAACAGTGTACCAATATGATTATCATTTAACAACAATTATAGTTCAAAGGTAATTTTCTTACTTCCTTAAATATATAATCTTAAACTTATTATTATTTTTAAAAATATAGTATTAATGTTTGCCTAAGATTTTTATATTAAAATAGTTTCTCATCGATTGCCTTACTGGACATAACAATTTCTTACTGTTAATTGCATCTGATTGTACGGTCCTGTGTACAAAACAAATACCAAAAAGTGAGGGCTTTTACTAAAAGTGGATGATTGCAAAAGTTTTCGTAAATGTTTTGAAGATTCTGTGTCTAAATTAGTGATAATTTTGTATTTTATTTTTTTCCCCTGCAGTTTGACTTTAGTTATTGATTCATGCAACTTATTCCCATGCCGTCCAAATTTATAAAAGTTTTAATCACAATTCGTATTTTTAGCTCTTAATAACAAAGGGGTCACGTTAAATTGCCGCCGTACTGGATACTATGGTACTCATCGAGATTTAAGAGAGTTTTATTGGTCACCCATAAGCATTGTAATGTTATAAAAGCCAAACTAAAAATAGTAATTTATCGATTAGCTATCTCATAGCTTATCCCTATCGTGGCTAATATGGAACATTAATAATAAAACTAACTGAGTCGAGAGCAGACTGCATAAACTGTGCTTCATATTAGTTGTTGAATCATCATTAAAAATTGATTTATAACGATCTGTAATGTATGATCTGCGGAAGTGCAGGCCTCTGTGTTTTTCGCTACCGACAGACAGTTCATAATGAAGTGCTTACATATCCACGGTTATACGAGAAATTCTATGCAGAGAACTATTCGTCCCATATATTAATCAGTTCATAACACAATAACAAAATATGAAAATTGACTTCCTGAAACATTTTACCATCAGACTGGTTATGAAGACGAGATTAGGTGATCTGTATCCTAAGTAAAACTTTATCGCGGATGTTGACCGCATATTTTTCTTTCAGTTGTGCTTCACACCATTCATATCACAAAAAAGTAATTTTAACTCTTATGTTACGCATGGTGTATTACTATATATTTTACACAAATAAGAATGGAATAATTTTCAAAAAAATACTTTCTGCGTTTTTTGACATTAAAAGGCATATATTATATTGGCTAAAATTCCTCATAGTTTAAAATATTTAAAAAATGGGAATAACGAGCTCCTACTTCACTGTAGTTACAGAAATGTATTTTGGTAATTTTTGGATGATGTTTGTAGGTTAACCTCTGCTGTGTTCCTACAGTTTTAAAATATCAACATTAATATGTTAAAGTATTTGTATCGGTTTCGTTCATAAACATAATTAAATAATAATGGGTGCCTACAATTTGAATACAATCAATTATCCTCGGAAATGTAGCGGCTCGTTGCACCCCAGCATTATAAAGCTCACCTATAGCAGGCTGGGCTGTAGAAGAATATTTTTACTAATACTGTAGCTTACGTCTTGCGACAGATAACGATCTTAGTAACGATCTGAAAAATATCTGAGATTTGTATTACATTTACTTTTTTGGCTGTGCAGAATGAATCTGATTAAACTTAAGCTCCTCGTTCATAATCATGTTGGAGGAAAATTATGCGCCCGAGTGACGTCTGAATTGCGTGTGAAGTTTTCAGTAAGGCTGCAGAGAAACACGCGCCTTCAGAGGGTTATGTAAAAGACAGAATTCCTTCCGGCAATCAGTTGGTTCCCAACTAATCACTTGTTTGAAAGTTCCTAAATATTACAGTGTTGTTTGAAACATTAATTACCTTGACGAAGAAGGCGATTTATGATGAATGCCTGTTAATGTAGCAGAGAAATTAGTGATTTAAACTAAGAGCTGAGATACAGCCCCTATCTTTTTTTGTTACTTATGGCTTTACGCCTCTTCGACATCGAGGTCATTAGAGGGGGGATGGGACTGGGGACAAGGAATGGGAAGGAATTCGGTCATGGCCTTTTTGAATGAAGCATCTCGGCATTCGCCTGGAGTGATTTGGGGAAACCATGGAAAGCCCAAACCGGGGATTCGAACCGCCGTCCTCCCATGTGCGAGGCCAGAACAACAGCCCCTATCATCCGTATCGTGAAGGAGCTTTGCTATAGGCGCAACTTTATGTCCTTAGCAAGATGAATCTTAGATCATTGGCGCAAACATACGCTATGCGTAACACTACAATTAATTTCCTAATCACTCAGACATTTTTCATGTTATTCGGCAGTTTTAAATCTGCATCCATGTTAGCAGAATTCCGCGTTTGGGTCATAAATAACACTTTATACGGATAATTTTCAGACGGCCACAACAATGAAACGTTACAATAAAAAAAATAAAGACCCATCTTCACAAGAATTTTGGTTTAGTATTTTTGTCTGAATAAAACAGTTGTAGATTCTCAAAGGTCTACGAATATCTCAGAAATCAGCATCCTTGGGCGGGTAATGTATTATGAAACAGAAAATCTCAACTCATACTAAGGAAATACGTAATGACCAATCACATGCTACATACTACCATTTTGACTGAGTGTTCACTGACAACACTAATATCTACTTGTATATGTTAAATTCTTGAGCAGAGCTGTGTATTTGATGGAAGGTCTTAGATTAGATCTGACGTCATGAATCAAATAACTACTTATCAGAGTTGTAATCCAAAGATGACAGTGCAGTTATTCCGAAATAATACATGAGTAGATAAGGTGTAAGTATTTAATCGCAAACAAAATTTAATGATGAAATTACAGAGTGTAGATCAATGCTCAAACTCAGTGTTAAACGATTATACAGAAAATGTTTGCTGTAGATCAAATATAAAATCAATTAAAAAAACATTCTACTGCGATAAGTGTACTACTTTGATTTCTAATATTTCAGGATCTTATTAATTAAATTTATTTGAATTAATCTCTTTTTCAGGTTTCAAATGTAATGTCCACTGGTCACGTTTGTACGTTTGTACGTTCCAGATGGCGCTTACAGTCGATTTTTAGACTCTTCTTGATCAAAATTTATATGATGATCCAAAGCTTTCAGTAAAAACACTGAATTTTTCCCGTAAGGGCCGTCCTTTTGAGGGTTTGTTGTTGACTTACTCCTAAACACATCCATCAGTCTTCCGAGACAACTACTCCACGCTTTCTCATTTGTCTCTTAGAGCAGTCTTCAAAGTTTTTTAGACTTCTTCAGTTTGGAGCAATATTCTTTCTCGCGTTTTCGAGTCCAGAACAAGACGCATTTATCTTGATGCCTCTAGTTTATGTCTAAGTACAATGCCGTTTTCGATCATCTCACCACATATTAGTTCTTTTCCATAGCATCAAACTAAAACTTATTTCTTTGACTGTTGTGAAATTTACCACACTTATTCATTACTGAAATTAGACAGTTTCATGCTAAGTTACCGTAGAAAAGATCTAAGTTAAAAGAAGTTAAGTAAAAATTTTCATAGCAGAAGAACGAAAACAAAAATACTGGCTAGTGATAAAAGAATACTCCAACTTTCAAAGGCTATAACTCCACAAACGAACAACTGAGATCACCATTCTTTAATTTATTTATTCATAGCCTTAGGCACCCTGCAGCTAATATGTTTCACTTAGCAACTGGTAAAGTGCCCGCTGGAATGAGGCTGGAGATTTTTTGTAATTTCTGGCAGGTTTGCAGGGTCTGCGTGCAAACAGAAATTAACAAACGCAGGCAGCGTCGAGGGAGGAGCGGTGTCTGGCGGTGCCAACTTGCGCACTGCGTCGCGAAGACTCAGTCACGAAGAAGCAGCAAATAAGAAAAGAAAGTTTTCTTATGTGGCTAAAACACGACCCACTTTCTCCAAGTAACAACGACTCCACGCCAGCTGTATCGCAAAAAAAGTTTACAATATATATATGCATTTTCCTACTGTTGTAGTAACCTTATGACGTAAATGTAAAGGAGCGTGTAGTCGTAATGAGCTGGTTACAGGGTTTTTAGTGGCTGTGCATCCCGTGCATATCGTAACCCGCCTCAACCTAACCCTGTAATAGGGTATAGGAGACCTACAGTTTAATATGGAATCCGAACCACGGAAGCGTTCTGGTGTATTTCACATTACAAACTGTGCCCGGGGTTGAAGTACTGGTAAAGTGCCCTTGAAAAGCTCGGCCGAGACGGAGATTGTAACCGGTGACCTTTCGATCTCCTGTTAGAGACCTTAACCACTGAACCACCAGGCCGCTTATCTTATGACGTAGTTTAAGGTCCATTTAGACGACCCGTTCCCGATCACCCTGTCCCGTTCGCGTCGGAAGGCCCGACCTGGTTGCTACCGCACTAGCATCCTACCACCTCGCGTATATCCGTCTTACTCTGAAATTTGTACATTCCATTTAATAGCAATATTAGTAATAAAATAAATTGGTTACAAATTTTGTTAATGTTCTAATATTTAAATTAAAAATATATGGCTCCATATTTAACAAAACCTCAGATTCTTGGTGTAAGCCTGACTGCTTCAAATTGTGCGAAAAGCCTAGGAAAAAGAAAAAAAGACGTGTGCCAAGCAATTATATTTACGAAGGTATATGTTCAGTCACTTTAGACTCTTAGATGTGTTGGATGGTGAAGATTTTCGGAATTTCTAGCGGATGACACATGAAATGCCTCATTTCTCGCGTCTGCGTTATGACAGAGGGCATGTGAGGTTAGGGTTGCCAACCATACTGTATTATATAGTTTCATATTTTATACTTTTTCTTACGAATAAAGTATGCGAAAATACATTATTTCGAATAATGTATACAACACATGTAACTGAATGTTCGTCTGCAAGAAAAAGTGCCTATCGGGCAGCGATTTGTTCGCTAGCATCATTTGATCTGTGTAATTACCGCATCGGAGTCGAGGCAATAATAGCAGACCATTCGTTTTGTTTTACTCCAGTCGACTCGGATCCGCTCGCCGTTATTTCTGAACGGAACCATAAAGTATGCGGAAACAATTTATTTTTGGTAAGCTATACAATTCAATCAATTTCCAAACGAAATGTTAGTGCTTATGATGAAACGAAATAAATGCAAGATGGTGGGAAGGGAGCGCCCATAAATTAAAAAAAATGAGTGTTCCTTTTTTTGTTATACTGCATGTAGAATCAGCTGTAACACTGAAATGAAACCAACAGTTAATAGCTAGTCCAGTAAGCCCAAAAATATACGTATTTAAGGCCACAAATAACTAAAAAAAATCCCTTTCATATACTTTTTATTTTCCTCTTCAAAAGACAAATATATTTTTTTGCTAAATAAGTTGGCAACCCTATGTGAGATGTCCCATAAAAAATTGTGGTTCTCTCACACCTCCAGTAACTCTGTAAATATTTCTTTTTATTAATTATCGGATGCATCCATCTCTAAATAATAGAAAACGGGGAACCAGGCAGTGAGAGCACAACCGGGCGAGGCTTTACACGGCTGCTTTTCAGGGCAGAGTGGTGGGGGCCCGACTTACCCCCACCCTTTTGCCCTAAATCGGATGGAATTTCCACCCGATCTGCATGCCTGGTCTCGCGGCAAAAACGTGACCAGGAGCTCAGTTTAGACGACCCGTTTTCAGGGCCGAAAGGGCGTGGCCACGATTTATGGAGACCAGGTCGGGTCGTCTAAATGGGTCTTTAAAGTTGCTGCAAATTCCTTCTCTGTTATACCATAGCTTAGTCATTACATAATTATACAAGCTATAAAAAACACAGATTGTCAAGCGAATAACGGTGGTTTCTAGTGTAGTTCACCCTAATGGAAACAAACTTTGCCAAAAGGAAAGGATCAATTATAAATTCTAAACTCATCAAGTACCTACCAACTGCAGTATTGTAGTATTGTGTGCTACTATAAAAACAATGAGCTAAATAATGATTGATGTAACAACATTTTGCAGAAGGAGAATACAGAAAACTGTGTAAAATGAAAACAAGGTTAGCGAAATATATCATCAAACGTTATCGGCTCACACACATTTAATAGTGATATAGCAAAATTTTCGTGCTGTTTTGTGTTTATAATTGAGTACATTTATGGCTATCACCTTTACGACAGAGTTTCGATTTGACGCGCATTCCGCCTCTGCCTTGGCTGCACATAGAGTTTAATGTAGAATCCGGAGCACCGACCGTCCTAGCGTGCTCATATGAATAGAGCAAAGCCCGTGAAAATCTCTTGCCACATAGGGATTACAACCAGGAACCATAAATTTTAAACGCGACCTCTTTAAACACTAAACACTAACATCATTTACTACGTGACACTCGTTTAATCTGAGGAACATTCGTGCAACCTTGAATTTTTGGAAGAAACTGATGACCATCCGAGTAGTCTTTTAAAGACAATTATAGGCCACACATTAAGTATTGATCCGTAGTTATTCCGTAATACAATTTCAATTGCACCAAGCAAGCTTACTCCACTGACCTGCCCAGACCGCGCCACATGTTGTTAGCGATAATCACGTACGGTTTTGTGGGAATGTGGATGATCTTCGTTTCGCCGTAATATGAAATTCAGACAGTTACATTTGACACCATGAGCCACGACTGCAGATCCGCCAGAGCTGCAGGTGTGCCTATTATCCTGCTTTGACTTACAAGGGGAGGTCACGAACTTGGGATTTATTTTGGGATGAGACTTTGCGTAATAATTGTACCCCTTTAGGATGTTTACCTCCTGCAATCGTAAGACGCAACGCTCAATAGATTCGGAGAAAACAGCCTTTAAAAATTTAAGCCCAGCTTATATACTAGTGAAATGCCGGTCAGGCTAGCAGCGCAACAGCCCAGTCAGCCTGCGTCCTGTGTGGGCGCTCTGGGTTCGAATCTCGATTGCGTCTATTATTTTTTTTTCAATTTTTTAATTTTTTTATATCAACTACCCTTTAACATAAAATAATATAAAACTATAATATTTACAATATTTTATTGTTTAAAATACACTATTACGAATGGTTATAATAATAATATTTATTCATAAGTAAAAAACATTCATTGTGTTTTTTATTATTGCTTTTATTTAATTTTTATTACAAATGTGACCTGGGATGATAATCATCATAAAAACATTTAAAACAATAAATTTTTTAGCATCGATCACTATTAATGAAAGCGGAAATTTTACTAGAACAACGGTATTATCCGAAATAAAACTTATAACACTGTTAATAAAATAACTTAAAATTTAATTATACTTAAAGAATATTGTAACTACTATAGTTTTAAAGTATTTTAAGTAAGTAACAGGGTAGTTAATATACTCATATCATGATTTAAATTTTGAAATTTAAATTAAATAATCAATAACATTGAACAAAACTTATTTAATTGTAAAAACAGAAAAAATGAAAAAAATAGACGGAATCGAGATTCAAACCCCGAGCGCCCAGGCATGACACAGACTCGTTACTGACTGGGCTGTGGTGCTGCTAGCCTGATCGGAATTTCACTAGTATATAAGCTGGGCTTGAATTTTTAAAGGCCGTTTCCTCCGAATCTATTGAGCGTTGGATCTTACGATTGCAGGAGGTAAACATCCTAAAGGGGTACAATTATTACGCAAAGTCTCATAGCAAAATAAAATCCCAAGGTAGTGCCCTCCCCTTGTTAGTAACTCAAACAATGTTCGGCCTCGTTTTCCCACGACATGTCAGTTAATGTCTTCAGGATAATGGAAATTCTCTGATCATCAGCATGTTTTAAAAACTGATAATGTACCTCGATACTACAAATTATTTCACCACTCGTTTATGTGACAGAGAAACCTCTTTGCACTCTAACGACTCACTACCTACCGGAAAACGGGTCAGTTTGATTCCTCAACTTCGCTTTATATGACGAGAAGTGTGTCAGTCCAGTAGACTGATATAACAGGTACCTACCAGCAACATGTCCAAGAGAATTTCAGTACATTGGTGTTGATCCCTGTGTATGATATTTTAAATATTTACAATCAATATAATTCTAACGATTTATCGGTGTATTTCAGAGATGATATGACTGTTATGTCCTTTATTGCGTTAGGACAAGTTTAGGCATATATGAAATAGGAGATCTGAGAGGAAAACAAAATATTAATTTCCATGTTGGGAATTATATATTAAAGGCAAATTTTGATATAATTTCTAATAATTCAAAACTTCATGTTTTCTCCACCGCGAAGTAATCATCTTTGTTTAAGCATTTTTGACGCCCTGGATTAACTTTTCTGTAGACTATTGGTATATCAAATAGTGTACCTTTTCTGCTGAGAGCGAATCATTGCGATAATATTTAATCATCATTTGCAAACTATTACCCTAACTCCCTTTAGTTTCCCATGAAAGTATCTGGTTATTACAGTGGTTTAAATATTTCTGGGAGGTATGCACAAAGCGTCTTTGTTTATCAATCTTCGTAAAAGTTCTGATGGAATTTGGTCTACTGCTTGTGCTCTTCTCGTACTGTAGCTATTTCAGTTGTGGCCTTCCTTATCCTTGGAAGAATATATTGCTAAGTTGAACGGGAATTGCGGTACTTAGTCAAGTCTGAATAGTACCTGTACATGACGTAATTTTGTCTGATCGTGAGAAGTTAGTTTGGAGTTTTCCAGTTTGAGGACAGTATAGCAGTATGTAGGATGAGAGGCACTGTCCTCCGCTGTGGCTGGTGGGACTTTTAGACTTTAAGAGTGTATCAAATGGCAGAGAGACGTCAGCGAGGCTCTCGTGCTAGGCAGCTGACAGGGTCGAACGAGAGGGTGGCAAGGCCAGGTAATTGGATGCGATGCGTCCCTCGGGCACCACTCAACACTGTGCGAACCTAGATTACACGCCAGCAGTAACTCCTCGACCGAGCACCAGCCTGACTTGCAAACATCAAATTTGGTGCCAAGGATTCCTGCTACCAACATCTTCCCTAGAGAAATCACAGCAGGAAAAAAATGACGAATTAACCGTTACGTAGAAATACGAACTACTGCTTCCGAAGTATGATTTGCAGTCGTAGTTTAAAATGTTAATTTTGGTGCAGAGGATGTACGAAAATCTTATACCAGCTTGCCGAATGATGTGAAATAAATACATGAGTTGGTACGCTAATCCTTTAATTTGTGGTTACAAAGTAATGTTATTCGCTGTTGTGTTTACAACGCACAGCTGAGAACTTCATTAGTATGACCATTAATATACCATCCTGCTCCATAAAATACGGTATGCTTGCCGTCCGAAGTACAATCTAGCGTCAGTTCATCTTAAACCATTTTTCTCCTATGTTTAAACCCTGCAGTGATTGACGTTAGTAAGGGAGAAAACGTAATTGGAGAACTTGATGAAGCCACAGGTTTTCATGTGTACATTTGGTGCAACTCTGTTTCCATCACGTGAATATTTCATAGGCGGTTAGGCTATTACGAAAAACCTTCTGAATATCGGCTGTGACGACTGGTTGGATTTATTTCAGCCCATACCTTTGCTGCTGCCTTTAAGCCAGAAGCTGACGGACATCATACTCTGAGACAAAAATTTACTGTTTCTGATAGACCAGAAAATGTTTGAAGTTATTAAGGGTATCCAAGAATTGACTTATTAGTTTGGACTCGTAGCTGAATCATATCCGTTAAATATGAGTTAGTATTAATAATAAATAACAATTGAAAGTGTTATAATGACTATAAAATTGTGACATCAGCTGACACTAAGTTAATAATAAAACATCTTGTGTGATTGTCACCAAATTAGCCAGAGTATCATTACCTGATTATAATTATTTCACTGCCAATTTGTATGTAAATTTGAGAAACATCAACTTATTTTTAAGTAAATAATTTAGGTTATAAGGAATAAGGACAATTGTTTAAGGAGTTACTAAAAAAAGACAAATTTTGTAAAGTTTAAACCTAAAAAAAAAAAAATCGCTCCTATTTGATACGAAAAATCTACATTTAAGAATATTTCATAATAATCTAATTCATAAGTGTGATATGGATGTCTGTTCATAGTTGAAAGCAAGAAGTAACAAGTGAAATGGTATTTATTGTTATTATTACTGAAAACATTTATTATAATTCGATTGCATCCTAAATGAAAAAAACAACAACGATAGAATTTGTTTGTTAGGTACGTTTAATATAACCTTCTCACAAATCATCTTTCAAAGGTATTCAAAGGTATTGTACACATAAACGAAGAAAATATTTTTTAAAAAGTAGATACTGCCTATAATAAATATGATTGGAATAGAGTGGTTGCACTAGAGATTTGAGAGGCAGCGCGATGCGACTTTGGTGTTCCATGATGGAGAATCTGCTATCAAACCTGAAAATATGGTAAAGCATTGAGTTTTGTGCGAAGAAACTGTCGTGTGACCTATCCCAGCACTTCCATATCTGTGAAGTTCTTACAGATTGGAATGTGATTGGGTAGGAAGACGCTTGCCTTTTTTGATCAATGCCTAGCGGTGCTATTGTCGATGTCATTTTTAGCGGTTTAGAAGGTTATATTCCATGGCACTTTAACATTTTATCATTGTCCAATGCTTGTTTAGAGAATATTAAAACACAAAATGCCTACCTTATTTTCGAATAAGAGAAGTTTTAAATCTCTAGAACTTGGTAAAGGTTTTATTATACATCGATATCGACATCATTATTGCCGGCAGATTACTGCGGGCAGGTTCCGGTATGAATTCGTCGATGGTTTCTGAAGTAACCATTGAAACAGTGATTTAAGGTGATTTAGGAAAATCACGGAAAACAGAAATATGGATGGACAAACGAACCCAAGTCCCCCTCAAAAGCCAATATTTTCAAAGTCCATTGCAAAGAAAGTACAAACTTATGATTGATTATTTTAAGATAAAGAGATGCTCCATAAGCATTAAAAATTATGAGTTACAGTATTTATAGAAGGTTCTTCTTCTTCTAGCCAATGATCAACCACGAATATGGGCTGTCACATTTGTAGAGGGAAAGGATCAGTGTTAAATGTTACGTTGTGACAACACTGAATTTACAATATTTGCTTTTACTTTGTACTTCTGCCGTGACGTTAAAACTTAATCAGATTAGAACCATATACATCTCTTATTATGGTAGAAATTGGAAATAACAAAGCACTTCTTGAACGTAGTCATCTGGGAACGTTACAGCTGTTGCACCCTCAACACCTTCCTTCCAGCTGAACACATACCTGCCCAACACGCCAAGTGTTTCCCATGACGTTACGAGGAGGGTAATTTTCGCAGGCGCGTGCTATTCTGGGACGTGCTCGATCGATGGTGTGACAGCAGTGTGCTCCATCCCGTAATGCGATTAATAAGGGCTGCAGCCTTCTTCTGCGGCAGAGAGCGCAAATCGAATCAAAGGCCCAGGCTGATACAAGGCCGCGCACTATCTCAGGCTTCAAAAGTTTATTGAGCTCCATTTTAAAACTTCGTGGGATGAAGAAGCGCTCAAAGAAGCGAGAAAGTTCGAATTTTATTTCTTGATTAACTCTTTCTTGACGCGAATGAACTGTTATCTAATATTAACGTAGTTGCTGTACCGCACAATACGTTGCTGAATATGTTCGGAACTTATAATGAAGATACTTGTTTTAATAATTCCTTATGTCAGAATATGTTTCGAAATGATGTAAACTGATATATAAACTAACATAAAACTGATATAATTTGTTAATGAAGAGTGACTATACTAACAATATTTCGTTAAAGTTGATGAAGACGTAATTGTCGATTAATATTCCGACTATGCAGTTGAGTTGGTGGGCTGCTATTTCAAATCATACTTTGAACTATTTTTTGAAATGGGATATGGTACCCAGCATATGATCACCCTCATCTATTAAAGATCGCGTACAATCTCAGAATCTACTACATCCATAAATAATAATATACATGTATGCTTACTGAAAACTTCCTACTAACAACGAATGGTACACCACAATTGAGAAGTTATTATGACACGTAACCGGAATGAATCTTTCTGTAAAAAACTATGCCTTTGCTATCTTGTTCGATTCAAAGTGGATAATGGGTTCAAGTTTCTCCATGTCTCACTAATTACATGTCGGAATTGTTGGCATATTCATTTTTGGAAACTAATTGGAAGTTATTCGCAGAGGAATACAAATACAATAAAAAATAATGTTCTAGCTATGCCGTGAGACGATAATGAAATGGTCATGTATTGTACAGCACACTGCTTACCAACCACTGCTATTTATAAGTCACGATTATTAAAAATTGTGTATTATCTGCGAACGTCATTATCTTTGGGATGCTGTATCAGACCCTGAAACAGTTGTAAGTACTGGTCATTAGAAAATAATTTTTTCTTGGGTCTTCACCCCGTGGATAAAGCAGAAATGTAAAATCACTTACGAAGTTCTCTTCAGTGACAAAGTGCTAACATAAAGATTTTCCAAAAGAATCATTTCTCTAAATTAGGATTAGAAAGTGGATATTACTTTCTGTTTAATACTTACTTAAGCGGACTTTAATTACTACACCTGATGAGAGATAAGTATGATTTTGATTGAGATGTACAACATACTAGCTAGCGAGGATTTAAGAACGTGTTGGTACGAATAATCTGAAATTCGAATCAGGATTAACGAGGCACTTATGAAGAATTGAACTGCTGGTTTTAAGTACTTGAGGTAGATTGATGAAAAGATAAAATCAATACATACTGGATTACGGTTAACTTGATTTATCATAACGGTTAGAGTCTCGTGAACATTTTTGAGCTGTAGACAACCAGTCTTTGTGTAAGATATCTTTGTTTCGTATACACGACCAAAGAGTTCGATCTCTAACAGAAGAAGAAGATATTACTTTTACTTAGTCACCTTCAGGTAATCTCCATGTACTTCTTGCATGGACACTTCTTCCAAACCTAGCATGGGAGTGAACGGTTAACGTTCTGGCTTCGCATTCGGGAGGACGCGATTTCGAATCCCCGTCCGGGCATCCAGATTTCGGATTTCCATGGTTTCCCTAAATCACTCCAGGCGAATACCGGGATGCTTCCTTCAAAAAGCCATGTCAGAATTCCTTCCCGTTCCTTGTCCCCAGTCCTTCCCCGCATATAATGACATCGACGTTGACAAGGCGTAAAGCCATACGCAAAAAAAAAAAAAAAAATCTTCCAAGCCGGGATCATTTCATGGTTGTCTATTGGGAAACAGGGTAAAACAAGTTCACCGCACCTCACAACTGGTCATGCGGGATTGGTTTTAGTGTCAGTTTTAGATCCGCCAAAAGCTAAAATCGCAAGGTAGATCCTGAAAAATCAAAGGAAAGTTGGAAACGTTATACATTACACAGTAAACGTGGTAAATGTGTGTGACTGAAACTTTGTCCGAGTTGAAACATTTAATCACGCCCTTACAGATGCAACCTCTACAACTGTTGGTTTCCCTATCAAATATGTTTCCTGACATTTCGGTGTGTCGCTGGAATATTTTAAATATTCTTTTTTATTTTGTATCATTAACTCTCGTGCAATGCTGTTGGTAACAAGCCAGAAAACTGAATGAACTGAAACGCACTGATATGTGTAATCACACTAGGCATCTATTCGCAATGAAATCGTTCTAACACGTATCATTCGATGATTTCTTGCACATGATGTACATTATTTGTTTAAAGTAAGTATTGTAACCTAAGCCCGTCCCTTTGGTTTAGATGACTGCGGCACCGTGATGGTGTCCGGCGCTGACACGGCGTTAGCTGGTTCCAGTCCTGGTAATAGACCAAATTTTCATCATCAGTACTTGTGCGCCATGGTACTGAGAAAAATCCCAACCTCTCCGCAGACGGTATGGACTGAGGCAGGGTATTTTAAACTTATTTTTCCGCGTATTCCAGTTAAATTTTACCTTATAGTGACGACTCCCTAAAATTTAGCTTATTTAAAAATAAGAATTTTTATTTTGAAAAAATAATACAGTCACAAAGACCAATATTTCACTAATTAATATGACAAATGGGCTTATTTCGTGCCGTGCGGAGAGTCGATTTTATGAGCTTTTTTGCTATATTTCAATCTCATTTCATATTTAACATTCAGTCGAGTCCTGTATTTCGTTTCTATAATAACGAGGTTTGTAAATCCACTCTCACATGTGTAAGTTGTCACAAAGTGCAAACTCACTGCTTAGAGTGAGAGCTGCGGATATTCTTCTTTTCTTGCTGCCCAAAAATCTGTTACAGATATCTTTTTGAAATCAGGTCGAAGACTCTGACCTGCTTACATTTCCAGCAATGATTCATGGTTCTTAATGCTCAAGCCATTCTTTCGGTTGTGACCATAAATGGATTTCAAATCCAGTCTTCAGGATTAGCTTTTCAGTTCATCAGAGAGTTGAGAAAGATGAACAAAATTTCAGCTTTTACTTCTACATCGAATGATAAGGTGTTTTTCCGAAAAAAAAATTCATTCGGAAGAGGTAAAAATTCAACAATATTTGATTTCTTGCAAGTTTTCCAAAACTCAAATTTTTTTTATGACTTTGTCTTGCCAGCGAATGCGCTATATATGGAAGCTAGCATAGAAGCATTCGTTTTGACGAGGCAAAAAGAAAATATCAGGTTGATATTTCACTGTTTTAAGCCAGGTTTTATCTTCAAATCTGAACGTAAGGTTAAAGTCAATTTCCTTCAAAAACAAATAAAAAACCGAGATAACATCCTGCCTCTTGACAACCAGCGACCCCCACACTGTAACATTAATGAAACATGTTCACTACTCATGTCACGGCATAATAATGCGATAAGTCTCAGTTGAGTGGTCGTGCTTTTATATAATTTATTATCTTTACGACCTCTGCCAGTATTGCTTTTTTTTATCATCACACATTTTGTTGCACGCAAGTGCGTCTCTGTGCAATGCATAATTCCTACTTCTCCTCCAGAAGAAACATTTATAATGCTAGTAATCAGTCCAGACATACTTGCAGTCTTTTTTTTTTTGTGGCTTAACGCGTCGCCGATGTGGAGGTATTAGAACCGAAATGGGACTGGAGTAAAGGTTCGCGGAAGAATTCGACCAAGTCCTTTTTAAAGGAAGCGTCCCGGCATTTGCCTGGACTGATTTGGGGAAACTCCTTCCTGTCATGCGCTTGACAAAATCAATCGACATACCAACACACCTTCTTGAAACTATGCCATAGTCTTAAAATACAGATTGATGACGTTGAAAAAAAATCCCAGAGGGAAGCGATGAATAATTGATCGTGAATTGTGTACAATCCTGCGATTTGTAGTTGCGAGACAGCTAGTCAGTCGCCATAACGTAAATCTTGCCATCAACGCCCTACGATCCTCAAGAGTTTCGCGTACCACACTTTGAGAAACCCTGGACTGAGGGAAGAGTAGGCGTTTCATTTATCATCCGTAACACAAGCAACACTCCACGCTGTACACACTCACCTTCACAGTCATACACACTAGTAACAACACTCACAACCACTGCCACACTTGGGAAAGCAACGGGAAACCACGCCACATCATCTCCCCCGGGACGTTGCCATGGTAACCACCTACAGTCGGACACGGGAATGACACTCAAAGAAGAAGAAATATGATCTAAAGACCATTATATGCATTATAGACATTTTCTGATACTGGCTCTTATTTAGTTTATGAAATAGCTAAAAACAGTACAAAATATTTGATTTTTAATGCAGATACGTAATTTATCTTCGTAATTCAACGATCCTTAGCACACCATAACTTTAGTGGCTTAAGTTTTTTAAAGAAAAGTAGTCATTTGGTTTTCAGAGATAAGGTAGAATTTATAGACACCCATGATGAAAGCCTGCTCACCGGCAACGCTCTGAACAAACGCAAATTTTATTCGGTGCGTGGTTACCCCAGTTGAGAGGCCATTGCTCTAGCAGGGAAGAAAACCATGACGTCACCGCCGAGTTGATTAAGTCCGGCTCAAGCAGAAATCCAAGTCAATGAGCACCCACGCAGTCTTGTTGTTACTGCGTATTGAGTAGGGGGAAAACAGTATCATTTAATGCTATTTACTCTTGTTTTCGAAGCTGATGTAAATATGTGTAGAGTTTTTGCATTTCCTTCTGCGATTAAAGCTATTATTATTTATTCATTTAAGAGTTTAGCTACATAATTACATATTTTTCAACTCTAACGCCAAACATATCAATAAATCGCTACGACTGTAACCGAACTTAAAAGTTGTGGAAAATTCGTGTAAAACTGAAGCTTTTCATATACCGTTCCCAAAAAACAGTAACGACTCTTATTTTAATTCAATGCGCTATACATTGCCTGTAAGCAAAGTATGTTCTCATTTTAAGGACGTCTAGAAAAAGATATGTTTTTGTATATGCTATGCTAATAGTTTTTATAACATCTTTTAAGCTTTTCATTCCCAGCGATACAAGTTTCATTACAGAGGACTTTGTACTTTCATGTCCAACGATTTTTTATATTCTTTTGTAAGATTTAATTACCCACGCAATAGAAATCTGTTCAGCACTGAAAATAATAAAAGTAAATTTAAAAAAAGGATACTTTTTTTTAGTTGAATCGCAAACATTAGCACCTTAACACCAATAATGGTACGAAATCCTCTTTTATTCGAAAATGTGTTAAAATGCATCTGTCCTTCGAAGCGTAAACGGAATTTCAAATAGATTTGGCACTGATAAAAGCAGAAAACGATCTGAATATAAATTTCAAACAAGCATTGCGATGTGGTGAGTGACTTACTCAGTTTAACAGCATGTTTCCTCCAAATTTCATTGAACGTCAGCGCTACCATGTAATACTGATACTTAAGGACGCTCAACGACGAAAATCTCCAAAAGTTTGATAGATGTTTTTGTAAAAAAAAAAACATTAAACGCACGTTAAAAAGAAATCTAGTGCAATTATTAAATCGGTTGATAACGACTTTCACGACTGACGGCAAACAGAATTGGCGAGTTTTAAATTTCGTCTACAGTTGTCTCGGTGGGGCAAGGCAGTTGACGCAGAAATGCGTTAGTGAGGCACCCAGACGTCATCTGTAGCCGCAATTCCCGCAGCGGGGCGTCCAAACTAATTTAGCGCCGAGGTCAGGCAACTCGTCCTGCTCTAGCCTGAGGTTCACCCCGCTCTGGTTGGCAGCTCTATTTCCGAGTGTTGACTCCAACTTTAACCCAAGCGCCCCGTCGAAAACTGCCGCTGACCCTTCATCTCGTCACACGCCCGATCTCCCCTCTCTTACACCCCCGTCTGGGATGTGCACCATGTCTCAGTGTCGCTCCCTACCACCCGTAACAGAGGAAAAGAGAAAGGAAGTACTATCACAAACTAGTTATGAAGGTTTTGTTTAGATTTATTTATTGCAATGATAGCAGAAAGAAAATCGTATCTACTGGAAATGATACGTTTGAATTGTCTCTCCTAAAGCGTTTGTCGTTAGATCGGTTTTGTAACTATGGTTCTTAGAATAAAACCCCCTGCAAATCCACCGGCTCAATAGAGCCACTTAACTGACGGCCTGTGTATGAGAAAGTGTTTCCTGTCGCCAACACTTTACTTCTAAAAGTATTAGTTTTATGCAGGTGAAATACATGCTGATATAAAAAATGAAGCCTGTAAGTTTCAATCACCTAACACCATAAATTTCAGTTTTTAAGGAAAACTTGATGTAACTTCGTTTTAACTGTCAGCCAGTGACGTCAAAATTGTTATTTGATCTTAACGTTTCAGTTTCATTATTCCTCTTCTAGAGCTTATCGTATGGTCGACAAATAACGTTCGTATTGACTGCTCCAGCAGCGTAGAGTCTAGCAGTCTGGCCTCCTATACCTGGGGTCGCGAGTTCGTTTGTGGTTTAGGGCAGGGAGGTATACAGTTAATAGCGACATTCATCTTCCGTCTTGAGATGTGTGTAGTATTCATAATTGTGTAATTCGTACACATTTGTAGATATTATTAAAAAAAGTGATATTGATAGTAATATATGATAATAATAATGAAAGAACGATCTTTGCTGAGGGTCACTGTTCGCCAAGGATTGTTTTATGATTGAGATTGTTGTCTGTTTTTTTGTTACTCCTAACTGGAAGAGCAGTCCAGTCTCACCAGCTGGATTAAGACAATCAACCAGATACTACCTCTGAGCTGATGGTGACACCATTTTTTACTATCTCTAGAAGTAACTCCAAAGTGTCTTGTCACAAGAAAATACGCATGGTCAAAAATGTAAACTATACTTAATAAAGCTAAGGGCTCCCAAAATATTCTTTCATGATGCTGACAATACTTGCTGAGAGCTTAATCACAGAAACAAGGAGAAGAGGGATATAACTCAGAGATGAATTTTGTGGTATGTAACATTTTTTTAACTGCCAATTTCAATGCTGGTTACGAAGTTGCAAATTAGATCCAAAAACATATTATCTTAGATCGCATTGCCACGCAATGAAGTAATTTCTTAATATTTCAAAAACGTTGTAGTAGCTTGATCGAAGAGTTATTACTTAAATTTTTAATATTTCAGCCGCCCCCCCCCCCAAAAAAAAACAAAAAAACAAAGAGAGAACTAATGGCACACAGATCAAGTACAGAATATTTTTTGACAGAAAGGCCTTCAGATGTGGAGATTTCAAGATCCTGTAACCCTTGAAAATAGCCAAATCATTTTCAAAATTCATACAGACTATCAGTTAAAGGATACACAGATTAAAACATGAGTTTCTTTGTTCCACTAACTCAACTAGACTTAACACTGGTAATGACATGCATATTTCATGTATCAGTTACTATCCTAAAACCTTTCAATCACGAAAGTAAAAAAAAACAAAAATATACAGCCATGCTTCCTCTACATCCGTCTATAACTGCGAAAGTGGTCCCGGGGCAGGACGTTGCTGAACTTTCGACATGTTCCCGATATATTCAATTAGATTCATATCTGGCTATGTGGACGGCCAGTTCATTCACTGGAAGTGTCCAGAATGTTACTCAAAGCAATCATGAACGAGTTTGGCCACATGATATAGCGCATTGTCGTCCTGGAAAAGTCCATCCTTTGGGAACACGAAGGTGATGAATGGCTACAAATGGTCTTCAAGTAGCTGAACATATACACATAACCATTAAAAGTGAATAGCCGGTTCAGTTTGACCAGAGGACCCAATCTATGACCAAATAAGCAGAGCCCAGGCTAGGAGGAGCCATCACTAACTTACATAACTTCCTGAAAATCTGGTTCAATGGTCTAGTGGTGTCTGTTCCACGCTTGAACCCTTCCATCAGCTCTTACCAATTTGAATCGTGACTTATCTCACTACCCAACCTTTTTCCAGTCATCTAGGATCCCACCGATATGTCCATAAACCCAAGAAATACCTGCAGCCGACGGCGTTTGTTAGCAGAAACTCTTGCGTTGGTTTTTCTATATATCATAAGTGAAATTTCACTGTACCCTGCGCAGGGACACGTTTCATTCACGCAGTGTTGTCTGTCTGCCAACACAGACACCTCTACGCAGACGTCGCTGGTGTCGGTCATTAAGCAGACATGGTCGGCCCAGGCTTTGTCTCCCATGGTGGGAGGTAATACATTAGATGACATATTCACGGCACTCTCTTGACACTGTGAATCGGAGATGATAGAATTCACAGACAATTCCTGAAATGGAGTCTTCCATGCATCTAGTATCAACTACCTTTGCGTGTTAAAAGTCTGTTAATTTATGTCGTAATCACATCAGAAAAATTTTGACACGACTCACGAAAGAACGTATGAAAACTCTGACAATGCGCGGCCAATTTATAAGTTTCTTCCGCGGTCCTACTGTAACATAACAGTAGCATTCCGCCGCTCCGAAATGAGCGGATGTCTACATTGTTTAAAGTCAGTCGTTATCGAGGTATGGTAGCGGACGGCTCGCGTCGCGTAATGTGAGACGCTATACGAACTGTGCGGGTGTAGCAAGAAGTAAGAAGAATGAATGAACTAGTTTAACCATTGCGACGTATGTTTTAAATTGATTTGAACAGTGTGTTGAGATACCAGAACAGTGAAGTGTGGCATCGAAAGTAATTTAGTGTGGACTGATTTGGATTAATAACTTTCCTTTTTTTTCTAAGAATCTTGCAATCGACGGATTACGAAGTTTCAATAGCCTTATCATCTAAATTCTGATAGTGGCCAACTGGTTCGATGTGTACTTTATTCTAATAAATGTGTGGAGAACCGATTTTCATTACTTAATACTTGAAGATTTCTCTTAATTAGTTATCCTAACACTTTTATCGGACTGGTTTGGACCCTATCTGGCGACCGACGGCGACTACGAACTCATCTATCCGGCTTCTAGTGCTGTATGTCAGTAATTAAAACTTTAGCAAGCACGAAGTTCGGTCTACAGTAAGTAAGTATCATGTCAACCCCAAGAAAGGCAATAGTCTTACACTACCCCAACCATTAGACATTTGCAACTTCCTATGCCATGACTTTGGGTGATTCAGTGTGTCATCTGTATAGCATATAGAAAAGATATATAGTGATGATATTAGGAGTTTGGTATTAGTGATTTTGTTTTTGTTTTTCTTATTATTTTTAAAGGAAAAAAATTTAAAATACTGAAGGCGAAGGCGGTGTCATACTGTTTACATCAAACAGATGAAAACAATTTACAAACGTAACTGAAGTAACAAAGTTTACTAACATTAAACCACAAACCAGTTACATTCTTATTTTTTCTTATTTGTGGACTGAGAACTCAAAATCTCTCATAGAGTTGAAATGGAAGGCATTTTTAACTCCTAATCAGTAGTAAATGGCTACAGAGTACCGGCTGATTGCGATTTATCTAGAAAAACTTATTTCGTGACTCACAGGTCACTGCTAAAAGGTTTAATGGTGGACTTAAGGCTTCGTCCATGCACGTTGCAGCATATGTATTCTTCTGAATTGTTTTGCTGTAAACATTCATAAAGACAGCGAAATTAATGGAGTAGGAGTAACGGCAAGAGTAAATAGCAATCACTGTCTATTTACTGGTCAGTGGCTTACTCTTACAATCAACAAAAATTATTGTATGAATCAGATTGCGCAATTCTCATAGTTCTTAATAAAGTAACCTTTCAAGATTTCTTTACACCAAGTGACATGTCATATTTTGACGTGGTTAGGGAAATTTGATGATCTTTATCTAATATTTAATACAACAGTAGGCTTGTTACCAGTAATTACAAATCGTAAGTCACTATCCAGCCAGTAGCCAATATGCTATAAGGTGACGTAGTACAACAAATATTAACTTCGATACCAAAAATGGTACAGGGATATAAACTCTACATTTAGCTGGACATAAATACTTGCCACTCGTTACTGTCCTTTTGCAAAGGAACATTTGATAAATTCATGTTTATGATTCCTTCTGGTCCTTGAAACTATGGAAAAGGTTTGGTTTCAGTTAAATGTGATTTTATCGAACGATAGTTGTAGGAAAAAGATAATAAAATGTAATAAGTCCCGGTGGCTGAATGAGTTGATAAGTGCCAAGTCGTTGCATGTTTGTTTTAAGTTTCTTGCTCATACTTACCCGATACTGCTGCTAATAATAAGTTAAGACAGACTAAACATAAGAACGTTCCTGCCGAACTTTACAAAGACAAAACAAGTGGAAAATCAAAAATTAAAAACCGGGCAACACAATGGTACTTAAAGCAACTACAGAAACAACTTACCGCTGAAATATCACAACTAAGAGATGCAGTCATGAAGTTAAATGGGTTGAAGCAAGTGCCACCTACTTCAACGAAAATGAGCAGAAATGTCTGAGAAGAAGGGTCGCCAAAGAGAATTATTTTGCATTGATTATCTGAGAAACAAAAGATCGCCATTGTCTCCAGGACAAGCATTTATTATCCCTGGTTCAACTTTCACTGAGTATTCCTTTTCTACCACTACTTGTTCTTCATCATATCTTCCACGCCTTTGCTGACGCTAAACATTTTATGCCTATTGCCACGTTGTATTCAGTACTAATAGGCGAAATGGAGTTTTGCCATTTAGCTGTGAAACATGTTACTATGTTCAACATGTGATAGTGTATTTTTCAGAACATCTGAAATCCATAGGAAAAGAATAAACCCAAAGATTATTTAAACTGGTATTAAACAGTCATAACACATGAGAGCAACTGATTTT
This sequence comes from Vandiemenella viatica, assembly GCA_031002005.1. Classification (NCBI taxonomy): domain Eukaryota; kingdom Metazoa; phylum Arthropoda; class Insecta; order Orthoptera; family Morabidae; genus Vandiemenella; species Vandiemenella viatica. The sequence continues at coordinate 335,695,917 of JARYHS010013630.1, forward strand.
AATAAAAGTATTATCTTCACTTCCGAAGAAATCACAAGCTGACAAGTGTAAAAATTATCGCGCTATAAGATTAAAATCATATCCATCAAAATTACTGATAAGGCTAATATACAAAAAAAAAAAAAGAAATGACAGTGAAAGATACAGCAAGTGGAGAAGATCAGCTTGGGTTTAGGTAAAATAGCGGTGCAAGAGAAGCTATTCTGGGTTTAAGATTTATACTTGTTGGGTCGATTAAGGGAAAAAATACTTTTATGACGTTTTTAATTTATAAAAAGATTATGATAATGGTAGGTGGTATATAGTGTTAAAAATTATGAAGTCAGGTCTAAAATATAGAGATCTAAGAACGCTTTATAATCTATGTAAGAATCAAGTTGATATAACAGAAGTAGAGAATAATGAGAGACATGCATCACTTAAAAAAGGTGTGAAATGAGGTAGTTGTCTTTCGCCATTAATTTTCAACTTGTTTGTAGAGGAAGCAATAAAGGATGTGAAGGAAAAATTGAATGTGAAATAAGTATTCAAGGAGAAAAAAAATCACTATACTACGAATTGCGAATGACATTGTCCCGTTAGCAGAGCAGACGGAGAATCTTTATGTTACTGAACGAGATGAACAAAATACTGAACGAAGAGTTTGAACTAATTATAAACCATAACAATACAAATGTAGTGAAAGGTAGCAGAAATGATATCAATAATAGTAGATTAAATATAAAAATAGGACCCGATGCGATAGGACAAGTAACTGAATTCTGTTACTTAGGCAGTAAAATTACAAGTTATGGCTGAATCAGGAATGATCTTGAAAACAGAATAGCTTTAGCGAAAAGAACCTTCTTGAAGACGAAAAAAAAAATTTCAAATGTTGATTTGGGACACAGAAAGAGCTTTTTAAGAGTTGAACACAGTACTTTATGGTAGCGAAGCATGGACTTACAGAATACCAGAAAGAATGAAAATTTAAGCCCTTGAATGCTGGAAATTAAGTGGTCAGATGGAGTACGAAATGAACGTGTTTTAGAAATGTTGGGTGAGGAAAAAAGTTTCTGAAAAAGTCTTACAGAAGGAAGATACTGGGTGGTGGGTCACATTTGAAGACATGTAGGATTGGTTAATTTGTTGGTGGAAGGAACAGTCGAAAATAAAGACTGTAAAGGTATACAGAGATAAGAATATGTGAAGCAGACAATTAAAGATGTATGTTGCAAATGGTGTAATGAGATGAAGATATTAGCGCTAGGTGGGAGAGGTTGGAGTATTGCATCAAATCAGTGAAAGGGGCTGCTGACAGCAAGAAAAATATTTTTTGTTTATGAAACGTGTAGTTTATGAGGCGAGACTTGGAACCATCCCGTTATTCGCCTTCATGGCTGAGGAAAACTGGTTAAAACTGCAGTAAGGACGGCTAGTACGCGTGCTCTCGGGTTGTGCCACGTACTGTACGTTGTACCTCCCGATCCACATTGAGGAGCCTTAGCGCCTTGAAGCTCACTTATTTATTTATTTATCGTACGATTATTTAACAAGGTGCACAATAAGAAATGTACATATCACAAGCTTGTACAATTTCATATCTCTAGATCTAATATTTTAATCCAGTCAACTGCACTGGTTGACGCATCATGTATTTCCGCCATTGTTCCCTTGTAGGCCCGAAGTGGACAGTCAGAAACGATGTGATTGATTGTCTGTAAGGTGGCTCCACAGTCACAATTTGCAGAAATCTCCATTTGTGAAATAAGTAGGCACATCTGTCTTGCCCTATTCGAATCCGATTGATGATTCTCCACTGCCACCAAGGGGGATCGAAACCTCGTAACCTTACTGAGGGGTCCTCAACTAGATTTTTATTGCCTTCTGATGACTGCTCCCATTGAGTTGTCCACAGCTTGTTGATGTTGAAAGAGGACTCTGTATGGTTGATTGCTGTGCGCCATAGTGGTTTTCTTGGTTTCAAGCGTTGGTATTTTGCTTGAATAATGTCTTGATGTAAAGGCGGCCGAGGGTTGTTTAGGATAATTTTACAGATTTTTAAGAGAGCTTTTGATCTTCTTAGTGTTGGGGATGAGATTTTTTTTTTTAAACTGCTTAACGTCTCTTAACAGCGAGGCCTTTAGAGATGGGAAAGGATGGGGGGCAATGAATGGGAAGGAATTCGGTCATTGCCTTTTGAAGGAAACATCCCGGCATTCACCTGGAGTGATTTTGAGAGTGAGATGTTGCATACCACTGGAATCAATATGGTGGACGTACTCCTTTACTACCACCAAAGTGTTTATATCCACAATATTCCCATACCTACCACTAACTGCTGGTAAGAGGGGCTATTAAGGTACTTATTGTATTTGTTCGATTCGGCGTTTCACGAAGAAGTGTCGCACTTCCAACCGAGCGACATTTCCGATTTGGTGGAGGTGTTCACCAGCTGGGAGCAGCGGCCATCGCCAAACAGCGCCACCCCCGCCGCCGCCGAGCCGCCCCCACCCCGGCGCGGCGGCCGGACGGGCGCGGCTCGGCGAGGCGGCGCACGTGGAGGCAGTAGTCGCCGGCCGCCTGAGCGACAGACACGCCACGCAGGTAACACGCGCGCGCTCAACCCAGCTGGCTGCTGGCTGTCGGCAGTGCCGCGGTCTCTCTCGCATAGCGCAGCTCCCTCGTGTGTGCGTGCCACGTAACTCAAGGATGCGAAAGTGATCCCAGCAGCCATGAGCTGTCATTCAAGAATATGTTTCTGAAGTGTTGTAATCTTTAAAATGCTCGAATTATACGTAAAGTTTGCATCATAAATAGCTGTTCGAAGCTGTTCTCGAATTTCTAAGCCGTGAAACTGATTTAATCTTTGCATACTACATTGAAAGTGCCTTATGTGTGAAATAGCTTCTTTTTCGAACATACAAATTTCGAGTCAGTTTATTTTTAAATAAAAAAATATAACATTATAGGAGCACAAAACATTGAAGAACCTATTGTTATAAAGATATTTATCATTATTTGATTCGTGCAATAAGGACGTGCGGATTACAATGAGTAAACGAATTTTCCGAATAATACGTGCAATCTGCATCATACATAGCTGTTTCGAATCTGTTTTCAAATTTCTAAGGCATGCAGCCGATTTTGTGTTTGGATGCTACATTGTTAGTGTCAACCTGTGATATAGTTTCTTTGTATGATACAGGAAGATTTAGAGATATTTTATTTTGAAATGTAATAAAATACTGTTAATGTACATGTAATCGGAATACACTACAGTGAAGCATCTATGCCTATAAAGATACTTAGCATTATTTGATTTATGTATATAGGCTGTGCAGATGTACACGAATTTTGACTCGCGTTTATATTATGAACAGTTGCTTATCTATACCAACTGGAGACATTGTATTCTTTGATCCCAAACCAACACAAAAAATAACTGTGAACATTTATTATCTTCTTGTGGTGCAGTTTACGATTGTTTTGAATATTACATAGGGCCGGTATCTGTTATGGTTCATTTTAACAATGTGTCTAATTTCCAGTTTAAAATATGGGTTATTCGTCCATAAATGGCGACTCCTAAACCACGAAAGTAATTATCAGAATCTCATATACCTACCTTAACATTATCTCCCTTTTTTCATGAAAGAAACAGGTTATTTTCTAAATTGCTCAGTGAAGATTTTAGATACTGCACCATATTATGCCTATATAGGCTCAACAGAAACACTCTGATTTTTTTTTTGTCTTTATTTCAAGAGTAGAAAATATATTCACAATCGCTTGTAATAATTTCATCGATATAGAGTGATGTAAAACATTGCATAGTATACTACAGAGAGAAAGGGAAACCTGGTGAAGCCGGCTGTGATGTATTACCTTGTCTCTGTTTCTCCTCCATAGATACAAGGAGAGTCACAGCTTCATTTCAAATTATTTCGATTAACAAAGCCCTTTCTCACACTCATCTCTTGGAACAATGATAAATATTATTTTGGTAGTAACTGTAAACCAAGTAGTAATGGGAACCATTATTGTTCCTCATTATTATTAATTTTACAATGCTAAGACAACCTCCAAAAACTATACCGCTGAGTCTTTTCATATATTTCAATATTACGCATAGTGTTTTAAGAAAACAGAATAAGTGAAAAGTACAGCTAACGATCGCTGAACTGTTCCACAGCCCAAAATATTATTATTATTTTTATACGAAACGCGTATTATGAATTTAGTTTGATGTTCTTTATTGCAATAACTGAAATTTTTGCATTATCATTTCTTAAAGAGGTTTACGTGTTTATTTCTTGAATGGCACGGAACGAATATCCTTACACAAGTAGAGATTTCGTATGCGATCATGAAAGCATATTGTTCCTGAAATACGTACTTTTTTATTGTAGCTTTTTACTTTCTGGCGTGTGTCTGTGTTGTTGTAATTAAGATAACTCTGTGCTATTAACTTTAGCTTCCAATCGTTCTTATTCTTCGGACTCATATCTGTATAATCAAAATTGTAAACGAACAAGTGATAAACACTGTCATCAAAGCAAAAAAAAAAAATACTGTAAGAAGAATACTGCTATTGGTGTTCTTCGACCGTTAGTTTCAATACTGACGTCGCAGAATTGAGCAGAAACCTGTTCTGTGGAAAATTAATTAGCGTTCAAAAAGTATATCGATGTACTGTTTTTTCTTTAATAAAAAATAAAATTCCTAAATTAATGCGTGAGATCTTACTGTAGACATCTTAAAAAATTACATAACTTTATTGAAGTCAATTTATTGACCGTGCTCTTGGAATGTAACAGAGTTCTATATACAACTATTTGTATAAGGCCTGTTAGCGAAATGAGGTTCTGAGAATCTGCTGTATCACGATCTTAATTGGCAGCAGTAATTATAGCTTCCACTGGCATCTAATAACCCTGTGTACAACTGTAAACGTGATTAAAGCTGGTACTAATTGTTGTTGCTTTTGTGTCCATTGTACTCGCAATTTCACCAGCTCATTTATTCATTACAACAGCCACAGAAGTTTAAACAACATTCAGTTTCAATATGTTCTTTAGGTATTCCTTACTTTTCTCCTTTTATCTTTAATTCTCTATTGTAGTAAGGTAGGAAATCTTGTTTGACATTTATGCTGAAAAACTACTTCACAGGGCACGGGCACTTCATCAGTCCAGTCACAGTTTATAACGCATTTTAGTCGCGAAGAGGTGGGTATCGCATTGGCTACCTGTCTAAACCTGGACTTACCAACTTTTTCTTCCGGATGCTTAAATCGAAGAGGTACTTGTCAAATAATAATCTGGTGCTTTTAGAAACTTTTGGAATTAAGTCTCTGTTGCCAAAGCAACTGTAAAGAAAACATCTATTTCCGTGAATATTGTTTTTCGCGGCATATGTCATATTATGCAACGAAATAGCTGTTTCCCGATATTATTCTCCTAATATATGTTATTTCCATGTTTCCAAATACGAAACTAAGAAATGAGTACAAGTAAACCACAGAAGTGAATAATTATCGTTATTAAAGCATAGATAACATTTTAATCACTGTAACTTAAATTCCGTTCTCACAATTATTGAGAATCTTCACTCATTGGTTTGGAATGTTCCAGATTTTTGTGACGGTTGCAACCTTTAAAATTTAATTTATTGTCCGATTACCGTTAAAGTATTTGTTTGTTCTTAAGATCAAGCTATTGGAAGTGTTATTTCTAGACAGCAATGCGCGTTTAATATTTAAATAGTGATTTTAGAATAGATTCTAACAAGGATTTTTACAAAACACAAATGAGCAAAAACGTCTTTTAGGAGCGTGTAGTTTCGATTTGTTGATAAGAGAATACATTAAAATCCATATTCATTCAGACGATGATCCAAATTAGCTAGTGTGCAATAAAAACATTTTCATAAGAACTGTTATTGTGTATATAAAAAGATATTGTAAAATAATTTCACCTGACTGTATTAGCTTGTTAAACTTAGACTACAGTTATTTAATTACCTTTTGAAAACATTAACGGAAGGAAACGTTAGGAAGCTGCAGATTATGGAAACTTCAACATTACTATGACCCATAGAAACTTTCCTAAATAAACGATTTTTCAAGTTTTATTTGCAGTTTATATACTCAGAATAATGTTGGTTACTAAACCAACATAGTATTATTATTTCATTTTTCATTATTCACGTGAAGAACCCGTTAAGTTCGTGGACAAGGATCGATTAATACGGAAAACTTCTGGCCTCAAACGTTGGCGAATTGTTTGGTGTTGTGCTGTCGAAATGTCTTTGTAATGAATTCGCAACAAGCCGGTCATTAATTCAGACCATTAAGCATCATACTCCGTGTTGAGGCGGGAGATTTGCTTTAATCTTTTGTTGCTTAATGAACTAGGGGCTTAAACACAGCATTTCTGTCAACATTTTGCATTCAGAAACGATGAATATTATAAATATTTATCATATTAACAGATAGCTGACTTAACTTTCTATGTTCACCTCTAAACAATCGTCTTACTGTGTACAAGTGTTCTTAGAAGTATGGAAGCGTTATGTATGGCAGTCTTTAACAATTCACATGATTGGGATTTTGTTCGTATGGTATCTTTTTCTATAAATCACTAATATTCTTTGACGATAGGGCCCTGAAGACGTGAGATTGATAATAGATTATGTAGCTGCCTATATGAAGAGAACATCATAGAACCGATTAAAAAAAAGATCGAGCAAAACAAGCACAAGTCAACAAGAATATTTATGGTATATTTTCAAACTCAATATTTACTAACTACGTTGTATCAGAATGTTGAGAGTATTCGTAAATTTTCAGACAAACTGCATATTTTATTTTGAGATTATGTACGAATCTTTTGTGGATAGTATATGAATGGTTTTAAACAGTTTATAAGCAGTTCCAAGTGAACTAGTCATCCGGTTCGTGGTTTAGTAAAACATTCAATAGGGAGAAGTGTACTATTAGAATATTTTGTGAATAAAATCCAATAATCAACGGAGACTGAGAAATTATATATCATCAGTTTTATTTGATGTTTTTTGTTATTGTACCTGACTGAAAATAAAAAAGCTTCCTAAGATAAATGACAGTTAATAATTTGAAACCCTAACTAAATATGTTCAAAAGTTAATATAAGACTTCAGTGATACAATTTATTACCTTCATGCACAGATTGTTTGCAATAAAGATTAACGAGAATATATTTTTTTCTGTCAATTTATATTATTATAAGTACTCTTTTAAAAAAAATGGAATTTTCATAGTGTATTACAAAAGATTTAAAAATATAATTCAAATTGCGTATTTTATGATTACTACTGGTATACTCGTATTACTAGTCGATTTCAGCTCCGTGGTAATAAAGTTTTGTGTATACGTTTCGCTTCATAAAAGCTACATTTTGTAGTTTCGTTTAACTATGATGTACAGTTAACATGCTATGAAACCTGTTGTATGTGGCTTTTCAAATTGAATCACTAGTGCTGTTAATACTGTGTCGTATTATCTTGAATTACGGCATATGTAAAATTGGATTTTCAATGATACAAACATATTTGTAGGTACTAAAAAAGACATATAGTAACCGAACTATTAGAGTGGAAAAGTTCATTGCTCTGGCAATGATTTTTACTAGGCAGGCGTAATAAACTCGTAATTTTCAACCATAGGGAACTATTTCTATTTCATGGTACCTATCATGGTAATTCTATCTCTGGTCATACTGGTAGCAGTCATTTGATGTCTGCCCCTCATGAAGGATGGATCTGCGAGCTTTTGTCGAGTTTATCATCAGTGAATTACGCTCCACCGCGTCCAAATTAAAAAGTGTTATTAATTAACAAGCTCGCACAAACAAGGAAGTCTTGTCTTCAGTTTCGGTTGCCTTCACAGCCTCGATTCGTCTCATTAGTGAGGTAGAGATAATCAGTAATTATGTCCTTATTTTTTTAGCAAGTGAATTAATACTAGAAGTAACGTAGGACACTAATAAAAAAAACTCAAAAATATGTTTCTACTCAATTCTGAAGTTAATTTTTCCACATTTGTAGCTACGTTATAAATTTTAACCACTCTTACCTCACTACTGACTTAATGTTAGGCCAACTATTAACACTTAATTAAACGTCACCTTCGTATAGGGAGTTTCCTATTCGTCACTGATTTATGTTGTATACAAGCATGCAACTAATAGTTTCAAGTCTTACTACCAATAATTGCAAAATTGACATCGACTGAATTCGTAACACTTAATTGGTGCCAATGCTTATTATTTAAAAATATAACCTACTGATGAAATTTAAATCACACTTTTTGTAAGTAAGACTCAATTCGGGGTTTTGTCATTCTGTCTAGATTTTTAAAATGCACCCCTGATGAGAAGAGCGTTATCGCCATACTTGTAAATCCATGCTGTGGTACGACTTCAGTGGCGATTGCGTCGTAGACGTTTGTGTTATTAGCTGATTTCCAAACTGAATAAATCGTTTAACAGTTCGGGCAAATTTGTGTGACAAGCGTAACACTGTTATGGTTTCAGCGCCCGACTGATTGAATTTGAACAGCCTACATTTACATAATTTACACCAGTTCCGCTGCATTTGTTTCATTGAGAGAACTGTTCACCTGAAAATATAATTGTAGTTAATTTATGTGAATTACAGTTTTTTCTCGAACAAACATTTGAGCGATTAACGGTGCTACATTTAATAACTGTTTATATATTAGGTGTATCACATTCTTTGTTGTGTGGCACTCACTTTTATCTCTCATTACTTCTAGGATAAAGGATTTGCTAAGTTATGAAAGTTTTTGACAAGGGTCAAAATAATCACTGTATTTTTACAACGATCCCTATTTCGTCTACGGCGCCTGAAGAAATTATGTGATAGTAAGGATTTTTTATTTTTATTTGCAATTAAACTACATCTTTATTTGATATCTAAACGTTAGTAATATACGGTGCCGTAGAAACAGCTCATTGTGAAGCTGAAGTGGGAAGACTTCAAGGAGATAATAAAAGGGTGAAGAATTATTTATTCCAAAACAAAAAATAAATAGATCTACAGAACCGTCATACTTCAATACGGAGGTGAGGAGGTTAAAGAGGTTGGTAAGAAGAGTATGCAACATAGTTAAGAGACTGCTAGTCAGTAGGAACAGTGTGAAAAAACTGAAAAAAGAATTAATAGCAGGAAGCAAAGTAGCTAAAGATATTCAAATCTTTCACTTACTTTTTCTGAATTCGCGCTGTATTGATCGATGTATTACTACCGACGTTTTTAAACAGCCCTGATGAAAGCCCCAGGTTGGGGGCCGAAACGTTGGTAGTAATACATTGATCAAAGCAGCAAGAATTCAGAAAAAGTATATTTGATTAATATGACGCCTGCTAAAAGCGTAAAATATAAGCTAAAAATAGATTATGAAGAATATTATCAAGCATCGTGACTGCTTAGTGATACATCTAAAAGTTTCTATGGCTATTTTATAAAACTGAGGGGCAGGGAAGGGATTCAGACAATTATAAATAAGGATGGAATATAAGTTACTGAGGATTTAAAATATGCAGAGATCTAAGTAACTAGTCAAGGACTATGATTCAGGAATAGGAGGATGTAAATCAGAGCACGAACTTATCGACACAATTAGAAATGAGCAGACAAAAAAAAAAAAAAAAATTGAATTTCATCCTGAAGTATTATGAAGAAACTAAGAAAGCAAAATAAAAAGCACAAAGAGGACGGCGTAGATAATATTAGTACGGATCTCTTAAAGACAGCACTAAGCGACATTCTACTTTATGTTGAAACATTGTTTATATTGAGTATGGATAATTGTTGCTTACCAGAGGACTGAAAAAGTATAATAGTAGCACCGGTCTATAAAGGATTGGTGGCAAATAAGGTCGAAAATTATAGGCCACTCAATTTTATATCGGTGGTGGTTAAATTAATAGAGAGGATGAAATACAACCACATCAGAAATGTCTGTGAGGAACAAGTTGACAACATTGTTTAAGGCAAGAATATATACGAATCTCAGCTAGTGGGCCTTATGGCACTAGATCTTTCTTAGGTATTTGACAGAGTGAGCCATAAATTGGTGGTAAATAAGGTAAAAATTATTGAAGTTGATGGAAAACATATTTGCTGGGTAGAAGAATTCTTAAAATCTATAAAGCACAAATTTGAGTAGGAAATGCAGTATCAAAGGAAGTGGAATTGAAAATGTGAAGCCACAAAGTGGTGCATTTGAATCATTGATATTCTTTAATCTAATGACTGACTGTGTTAATTGTTTACTGTCAGGCAATGGGTTGTTTTCAGGTGACATTTTATGATATATTACTACCAAAATGGTAGAAAACTGTGACAAACTGTAGAAAGATCTGGACAGGATAGATAGTTGGATAGGACAACATGGGATGGAGATAAATACAATGTTTATTAGATACACGGATAAAAAAATAAAGGCTGATTATGATTATAAGATAGGGAAGAGCTTGCTTGTTGAATACTTGAAATGTAAATTACACTTTGCAGGAAACATTGGGCAAGTGGTAGGAAAGAGTTTCAATATTCTTCATTTATTGGAGTCATGGAGGGATGATGTGCCTAAGAAGTACGGAATTGGGTTACAAAATTTGGACAAACCATAGTTTGAATTTAGTGGTCAGTATGTGATCCATATTTTAATTATCCAATACAGGAGTTGGTAGGAGTGCAAAGAAAGGCTGCTAGATTTATCTCTGAAAATTTCTGCAGAACCTAATCAGTAACTGATATGATAAAGGAGCAGATAGAAGAAGGATGAGCAGAGTTGTGAGAGTATACAAGTATATATTGGTGATGAGGCGTGGGAAGATATTGATGGAAGAATTAAGAGAAGTGAATGGAAACTAAGTTATGTATGTGACCACTAGATGGCAATCGATTTTAGACATTAGGGAGTGGGAAAATTTTCTTTCGAAGGTAAAGGGGTCAGGGATTGGAATAAATTAGAAAGGAAATGGCTGAATAATTTACCAAAAACGCTGAAAAACTTTAAACATTCCTAGAGGGCAAAGTAAGCTGGTACAAAAAAGGGAAAAAAATGTGTGTATATCCAACGGGACGTGAGTTCCATCGCAGTTAATTTTTCTATTTCTATTTATTTGAAACTGTGAAGTTTGTATCGTTAGTAAAACATACGAAATGATTGATGAAACTCTTGTGTGAGCTACAAATCAAGTAGCTTCCTTTAATGCTCTGCTCAGTTGTGAAACAATTCTTCATTATAATCAGTGCTCTTCCCGAATACAGGTTTTCTCATGGCTGCCACACAGAGAGTCGCATCATAAACAATGCTTCGATAACACCTTTTAATTTGTTCTATACACATAAAGATTAGCAACTGCCAGATATAAAAAGATACAGACTATACCCAACACGAAACATTTGGGTTACTTCTCTCACTCAAATCTATTAAGCAACGTTACTTCAAGCGGATGCGTATGTTTGAGAAACTACTGCTGGGTTCTGGAGAGCACGTCGTATTCACAGAGCGATTAACTAAACGTATGGTATTAAATTTAAAATAAAATACCCAAATTTAGTAAAACTGAGATCGTAACTGCATACCGTCTTGTGACATTTCGTTATGATAACTTTATTATTACTTGAATGATACATTGTCCCTAAATATGTGTTACTGGGAGCCAGAATGAAAGAAATCACAGTAGTTGCAGAAACAATTGCATAACTTACCGTTACAATGACTGTGTTGAAATTTTTCTTGGTTACCTTACTTTCTCCTGTACTGCCTATAATGGAAATAGGAGTACGCACCCAGTGTGGTGGGTGAGCGGTAAAGCTCTGGCCTCTCATTTGGTAGTACCTGCCTTCGGCTCCCCGTCCAGCCGGTCAGATTTGGGTTTCCCGAATGCAGAGATGGTTCCATGGCCGAACTACTTCCAGTTCCTTGCTACCAGTCCTTTCCCTCCACAAAATGTGCGCACTGCCATGCTTGCATAAACAGATGTATTTTAAAATTACACTCAGAATTTATCCTTACGAAACTACGTAATGTTGCCAGAACAGTTTTTTTGTACTCTTGAGAAATGTAACCTTTAATTCTTCAAATATATTACAAACGTAAATACATACATAAGAACACAATGGAAAAGTATCGGACTGGTTCATGTATTTGGGAGTGTGGATACAATCAAATGGACTGGGTAATACAACACGAAAGAAAGAATAACATTGAAGTATGTGGCTCATGAACTCACGCAAAGCCGATACAGCAAAAAATTAATATAATTCTAGTAAAAAATCAGATACTATATAGCAGAAACTAAAGTTGGATCACTGTATGGTTCGGAAAACATGATATCATATATATTATTTCTAAAAGATGTTTTTCGGTGACGAGCCATCCATCCAAAATTGATAAATGAAGATTAACAATCATTAATTAAGAAAGGGATTTTTCGTAATTCAACCCGGAAATGACAAAATTATGAACAATCAAGGACACGGGTAAGCGATAGTTCAGAGTCAAGTTGCTAGGTTTCGCTGGCGTCACTGAGCAGTGATCGAATACCACTATATAGCACCGCTACGTACACAGAGATACTGTTAAACAGTGTGTGTTTTTGCTTCCGTTGAGGTAACATTTCATCACTTCTAATTATTTCCTTAAACATTATAAGTGATTTGTTACGTACTTACCAATCGTAGAATTGCTACAAATGATCCAATTCTTCTTTCACACCACTAAAAACCACTAGCATCGCTATTCATGGTATACAATTCACGAAATTTACTTACGCGTCACCTAGTGGAAAATATAGAACACGAAGAACTGGAGAAAAAAAGAAAATACCTAGAACAATTTGTGGCAGCAAAAGAACAAAGATATTTTTTGGAATGAAAGGAAAAATGAAAATTTATATAAGAACGTAGAGAATATTGCAGACTAAACAAGAAAATGAAGACTAAAGTTTTATGGACTCTTGTACAGAATGTTCAGCTGTAGGTTGGTCAACATAATATTCGTTTCCATTTCTAAAGTAATTATCGACATATAATGGCTAAACGAAACAAGATTGGATTTAGAATTATTCAAAATCACAAAATATATCATCAATGATCAAAAAACTTAGAAAACAGATTAATACTTCCATATTTTTGGTCCACCAACAAAAACTATGAACCAAGAGGGATGTCAGTTAGAGAGTCAGACCAGCAGAGCATGCCCATGAAGAACTTGCAGGGGAAGAGGAGAAAAAAAGTACTGCAATGTAGTCTTAGATTTCAAGAGGTTTGTCAGCGGTCAAATTCGAAATAAAAAAGTAATAATTGTTTCTAATTAAATAATTGGTCGGAATTACTATGGGCGGTATAATAATAATTCCGTGTGGTAGCAATGACCTGGTGACAGTGTTTCTATTGGCTGCGCATTCCGCCCCTGTCTTAGCCGCCTTAACCTAACCTGGCAATCCTACCGGGAACAGGGGGCCTACAGTTCAATCTGCAATCCGAACCACTGTGGTCGGTGATATCCCACGGTAATAACTCACCGCGGATCCAAGTGCGGTGGATTGCCGTTGCATTCTCCAGCGTGAAAGTGATAAAAGGGCGTGGAGGAATGTGATGGTATGTACGAGTGTATTCAGCACGGTGTGTGATTTGTGTTGTGGATGAGAGATGACAGATTTGGAGAAGATGAAACCATGCGTCGGCTCACGGATCCTCCGAGCGATGCCGATGGGCCGCCAAGTTTTAATGTCAAAATCAGACGGACGAATCAACATCAGCTGAGTCGTATGTCCTCACCCATACGCACTGGCTCTGGTGGGGGTGAAGTATTCGATACTTTGGTCAGACCGTTACAACAGTTGTCTCCATTGATATATATATATAAACATGAATGTATGTATGTTTGTTTTTTTGTTCTTCATACAAATCCACAGTTTTCATCCGATCTCGATGAAATTTTGCACACTTATCTTTTGAAACAAGGAGAAAAGTATTCTCTACATTTGGTTGAAAAATTTTCTGTACAAATAATACAAGTTGTCTTATAATTTAGAAAAATTACTGAACGGTGACAGACAGACATGTAGGATGTGTAGGTCTCTGTACTATCTTTCCATTTAGCCCTCAGGTAGCTCAGTGCTTAAAGCACTTGCTTACTGATGTTTGGATCGTGGTCTCCGGTTCAAATCTCCGTGCAGGTAAAGATTTAAAAAAATAGTTTTTGATCGTAATAGTCACGCCTGGGCGTTCGGTTATTCGGATTGAATGTTAAATTGTAGATATCACAAATATAGGGGTTCATTGCGGGGCAAATCGTAGGTAGTCTTGCAATGCTGTATGTGTACACTTTTTTACGTTATAATGATCTCTCAGGGGTTATTCGCAGTCAGAGTGTGTGTGTGTGTGTGTGTGTGTGTGCGTGCGTGTGTGTGTGTATGATCTGCAGTAATAACACTATAAATGCGGAAGTAAATCTCTGTCTTTTTGTTACGTTTTGACGACTAAATGGTTATCTCGATATTTATGGAATGTGCCACGAAAATCTGTAGGAAGGGCACAGGACATTTTTTCCGGTAAGATTAACAGTTGTAGTCACGAAATTTTGAGTACTTATCGAATGGTAACAGAAATATGTTGGAAATTGATTCTCTTCAAGAGATAGAATGATATATAGAGAGAATGATATAGTGATAGCTTTCCTATCGTATTATGCCGACTCGGTGTTGTTTGGGTCCAATCCTTCGTTACCAACAACTTTATATATTCAATTCTGGCAAATAAATTCTTGATCCACGCGTACGAAGTCGCGGGTATCAGCTAGTTAGTTATAAAACAGTTCAGGAAGTTTTTTGGGCATATTTTGGCTTCGAATATTTTTTTCAGATATGCGCTTTTTTTTAATTCTTTAAAGAATAGACGAACATTTTTAAACTCTATATTATTGATAGACTGATACGTTTCGTAAAAAAGACGTCTGTAGCTTCAGATCTAAAATAATAGAATAATTACCGTAATGGGTTAAGATAGTAGCTATTGGGCTTCACTGTGTGTTATCTTCAGTTTCATAGCCCTAGTACAGTACAGTTCCATCCACTGTCGGAATAAAATTAATCGGCTGCAACTGGGAAGAGATGTTAATTTAGATTACGTGATGTAGGTGAGTATTAAGGTTTATCGCTATATGAAGCAACTTTAGATATGGAATGATTTGAAATAATATACGTAGAAGAGGCAACGCGATGGCAAAGCGAAGATCCTCTTGATTACAATCAGAGCACTTGCGAAAAATTGCGAAGCTCATAAATTTATCCGTTACGTAACCCCTGTTCTGGACTGAGTTCGATTGTGTCAAGGTCGTAGAAACTGTATGAGAAACGAACATTATTTTACTTTTTGGCTTCTTCACTGACGTTTGCAAATATGGAGAACCTTTGTAGAGTTAAGACCAAAGATTGGTTTAGAGCACAGGAATACTAGTGTATGTCAACTACGACTATTAATAATTTAAATCTACAGAATGATGCTGGTAATATGTAACCTGACTACCCATACTAAGACTCTTTTATCATTTAGCGGGAGGATCACTTTATACTAAAGTCCTTGTAGTTTGCAGTACTAGAGAAAGGAAACGCTTCTTCATTAACCTGTGACTTTAATTTTCTCACCACCTATGAGGGTTTCAACCATACTTTCTTAACTTGAATGAATCTAGATGAAGGGGGGAATAGTTCTACATTTTATGATTATTCGTATTGCTGTTTGCTTTGAATTAAACATAGCTTCAGAGACCTCGTTATTCAAGAAACTTTAGTGTCAGAAATCAAATAATAGCCACCAAAAGGAATAAAGGATAATTGTTTGAACCTTTCCCAATGAGCTATAAGTAAACTTAAACAGAACTTTCGTGTGACAGGAGAACTGCAGAAAACTGCCTGCAAACCTTAAGACACAAGCACTGGCTGAATTGCAACACATAATCCATTTTAAAATAGTCAATATTTTAGGCAGTAATGAAACAAAATCAGTTAAAACGATGGGTACGGATTACTTCATTAACTGCATTTACAGCATCCATGAATCGAGAGGTGCGTGTAATTTTTTTTTAACAGAACTGTATTCATTCGCACGTGTGTTGAATACCTAGCTTAACCTTGTTTCCAGGCATAGAGTCAGCACTACTCCAGTCGGTTAATTTACTTGCAGAGACGCTCCTTATATTCGCCGACTCTCAGTAGCTTCTCGCCTGATGATCTGGCTAAGCGTGATCAAGTGCCTTTGTGTTGTAAACTCGTGAGCACAACGAGAGCCATTTCGAATCTCGGTCCTGTTTTCGATTTGTGATAGTTTTAATAGGTTTACCTAAGTTTCCTAAGAATTTCACTACTTCCGTTTCACGTTACGCAAAAAGAATGACTCAAAACATATCGTAAAGCTTACTACATCATTTAATTTGATTGACAAATATATATTACGAATAAATATTATACATTAGAGTGCTGAGCTTGGTGTAATACTATTTTTTTTTTTTTTTTTTACATTTGGTGCTTTATTTGTTATTAGCAATGTTAAATCGCTGCGTTCCGCTATTGACAATCTATTTCTTTTCTTAGTTGATAAACTGCTAGTACTCTTTTGCTACATATGATAATGGGAATGGAATTAAAAACCTGATGTAATTTTGAAAAGCAGGGAACGGTGGTTGGTCCTTAACGCCCATTAAATTTAACTTAGACCGGAAAGTTTCCTATGATCCCTATGACCACCCTCTTAGGTAACCACTGGCATACATGGTTGTCAGACAGGCAGCAAGGACGTGTTTTTCGTTCAGGTTAGATGGACTTGATG
Source organism: Vandiemenella viatica (assembly GCA_031002005.1). Taxonomy (NCBI): domain Eukaryota; kingdom Metazoa; phylum Arthropoda; class Insecta; order Orthoptera; family Morabidae; genus Vandiemenella; species Vandiemenella viatica. Next base: position 335,712,801 of record JARYHS010013630.1, read on the forward strand.
CACAGGAACTCAACAGCCTCCGACAGAAAAATAGAAAGACAATTTGAGAGCAACTATAAATTCAGCAGTTAGCAATAATGAAGATTATTATGTAAAAAATAGAAAAAGTAAATGAAAAATGGTTTGAAATAAGTGTTGAATGTCCTGACACATCTATTTGGTTTTGGGGTAACCTCGAGTTTTCAATTAATTGACGCACTAATCCACGTATTGTTTAAACATTCTATCAGAACACTGATTTTATACGTTGGTTTTAATGTTTCTCGACCTTAGTGGAATTTGGGGTTCCGTATTATTTAGAACTCAGTATGTTAGAGACGATATAATCCCCCTCCAGCATCCAGATTTCGTTTTTCCATGATTTCCTGAAATCACTCCAGCTGAAAACCAGGATAGGTTCTTCCCGTTCCTTGCCCCCAGCACCAACATGGATTGCATCCGTCTATATTTCTAAAGCAAAGCGAAGATTAAAGCATGTAGAAACTAGATGAAAGATTCGGTTCTGTATTAGTAAAGTGGATGCATAGCTCGGAAAAACTAGCGACTTAGAAAAAAAGAGAGGTTTGTCTGTTTTTTGATTGCAAGATACAAATAACTATGATTTGTTCTTGTTTGCATCTAATAAATGGTGTATGCCTTTATACTATATCTGCCTTCCGCTGTAAAAAAGAAAGAAATGAGTTTACAATTAAGCCAAAGTATATAACAAACGAAATAAAAAAAATGTGTAATTTTTTTTTTTTTTTTTTTTGTATAAAGACAACTTTTATCACAAAAATATTTTAAACTGTATGGAATATTTATAATTAAAAAAAGTCTTGTAATAGTGTGTTACCTAGAAACTGGGGACTTTATTCTTTTGTTTGAATTGAGAAAGAAAATTGACAAACTATATTTAAAACGGTTTGTTCAATTAATTGCTTACTCAATCACTGCCGTTTCGTAGGTAGACAATCTAATTAATATATTTTTTTAAATGAGTCTATATATCTGACGGCTAGTTGTTCCACAGAACGTTATATACAATTAAAAAAATGAGCCATTGTCAACAAAGAAATCCGTTTCCTTAGATTCTCGTCAACGTTCTTATCGTTTTCGATGAGGTAAGTGGAACATTGAATGTTAAATGTCAGCTTGAATTGACTGGTGCTCTTTGAAGATAGCACATCTTCTGAATCTTACTTCTATGAGAAGTTAAAATTGTATTTGCGTCTGACAGGTTAAGGAGAGGTGGGGAGGTTGATCGATAAAAATCTATGAGACAAGTTCTCGAACTCACAAGATGATAGAAAAGTTTTCAAAGTTAGTTCGTAGCTCCTTGCTAATTAGATGAATTTGATCTTTAATCGCAAGACTGTATGGGTGAGCTGTTCGCAATAATAAAGTAACAACTGCTATTCTATTCTCAGTTTATCTTATAAGATATTAGTTATCATTAAAGCAAAATTAATATGTACAGGTAAAAGCTAATTGGGAGCATGCTTTTGATTTGTTGTAAATATTAGATCTGCGTCTTGATTTCCCTGTTTTGACGTTCTATAGAAATTTGGAAGGAAGCGAAGTACGTGTGCCATATTGGTGAACTAGCACTGCAAAATCGTCTTCAAAATTCATGTCACGGAAGATTGAGATGTGTTTGTTGACGATATGCTGATGTAGTTCATTCATCTTCCGGTAATTTTCGGATCGGGATCGTGAACTGTGTTAGAGTTTCATAGGTATTACTGAAAATGTGACCCATACATCCATACTGAATACAAGTGAGGTTTATCAGGAAAATTAAAATTTTTAAAACATATTTAGATTATGATAATGATTTTCTTACTAACGAATGAGAATAAAATCAAGAAAATGGCACTGATAGTAATTCTAAAGATGATGACAGACATATTTCACCGTGATGACACGCAAATTTTTAGTGACTGGCTTTGAAGTAGAAGTCTACTACAATGATGTGTTTGCCTTTTCATCATGAGATCTGTTAATGTGCAGGGATCTCAGTGGATTGCAATACAAAGAATTCAGCTCTGACAATGGCCTCAAGTTTGTAAGAACCCCGATTTGTGTGATCCTTCGATCGTTTTATTAAAATGTGTATTTATGTTTTGTTAACCTCACATAAAAATCAATGCACATTTTGATCTGAATCGAAATAAGCTTTGATGATGGTCCATTCAAATGTTGACATTTTTGTGTTTTTCTTAAAAATAAATCCAAAACATTGTGAGGTACTCCGTATGGCGTAATCAGGGAGGTATTTAGAAAGGTATACAATATTATTCAGTTTCGGTGAAGAGTATAAGCTAGTGTTATTTAGAATATCATTTAAATCCACAACATTTTTATTATTCACTCAATTTTCTCAGTTATCAAAAGTATGATTTTTATTTTCAATATCATCATAACTTTGGAGTAAAGGCAGTTTTTGTTGGGAAGTAAGGATCAAAAGATGGAGAATTGGAAAGTCTCTATATGTGACTTAATTACGTCAGTTACTTTTTGAAACAAGCTTTGTATTTGTATTATACGATATACATTAATGCAAAAACTGGACTCCTGACTTTCATATAGTACTCTCATACAATCACGGATTCCTTTTATAATCTTGCTATGAGGTTTACGGCTCATGGACATCGAGGTCATCAGAGAGGGGATAGGAGCAAGAAGGTATTTAGATATGGTCTTTTGAAGCAATCATCCAGAAATTCTCCTGAATTGAATTCGGGATATCTCGAATAACTGAAATAGGGACGGGGTTTCGAACCCACATCCTTCCGAATGCCAGGGCTTATCGTCATCTACAAAGCACGATCACTGACTGCTATTAAACGGAAAGAAAAAATTTTCAAACAAATATGCCCTGAACACTATTGCGTAAAGTAAAACTAATTTATTTATGAATACATATTTTTCCACCTTCTATTTATGAATACAAACCACTCCGGCTTTATATTAATCATCTGATGAGTACTTTGCTGGTCGTTCTTACTGAATCGATAATTCATTTGTTTCAAGCAGAATACTCTAGCAATACACACCAAAAACCAATAAAATGTCAATAAAAAACAGAGTGTTTTAGACCCGCAACTCATATTACATGTTCTGCGTCTAAATACTTCACAAACGTTATTACTGTTTATATTTTCTCAATTAAAGACTAAAACTAATTACCATAAAAATGTAAGAAATGAAACGAATCTTTGAATCCTAGTGCAAACACATGGATGCTAACGATATTTGTAGTCTATTCTAAGCATTTCATATTTATTTATTTATTTATCGTATGGCAATTCAGATACTTTTAAGATAAATACAATGCCGCATTACAAGATTAAATACTTATATCTAGTTTATTAATATAGTTTATTGATTCCTGAGTTGCCAGCAGGAAGTCCACAGGATTACCACAGTAAGATCTTATAGGACAATCTTCAATAATATTACCAATAGTCTGAATCTCTCCGCATTCGCAGAAGGGGGATGGTTGCTTGCCCCACTGGTACAGAGAGTGTCCGCATCTGCCATTCCGAGTTCTGATTCTGTTGAGTATGGACCAAGTTTTACGAGGTAAATCAAAACCTGGTGGCTTTTGTGTAATGCAAGGTAAGCTGCTGTTTTGCTGTACAGTCCACTCCTGCATCCAAGCTTTGGTGATGTTAAAATCTGCACGAATAGCATCCCTTGCCGATTTCGTTGGCGGTTTTCTAAAGTGAAGCCTGTTGATGTTGGCATCCTTAGTATCTTGGTGGATCGGTAAGTTTCTGTTGTCCATTATTCTCTTGTACTCACGTGTAAGAGCATTTATCCGTCGCAGGTTAGGTGGTGATATGTGGCTCAGTATCGAGAGCCATGTTATGGGAGTTGTCTTGATAAAAACAATTACATAAAAGTTAAAAAGTTGCTATTTGCAGTTCTGATAAATTAAAACGAAATAAACAATATTTCAGTTTGTTTAGCAAGCATTTTAGACGACCAACATTTGTTAGATTAGTGGGAACTAGTGATTAAATTTAGTATAAAAACGGTTAACGGAAAGGAATCACTCACTCAAGAGGATGACCGCAAGCGTCCCATTGAAAGTGGAAAGCGGTGGCGGCAATACCGTGATTGGTCGCTCCGGCTCTTTCCAGGAGGGCACACACTCACATTCTCCGTTGTGTTCCTTCACATCCACGTCACGCTTAGCCTTGCCACTCTCTCCTCGTAAAGCCGCAATTACTTTGGCTGTCACGAAACAAATTTCCAAGATATGTACTCAATAATAGTATCTCAAATAAATTGTTAAATGATTCTATAATAGAGTGACGATTAATTGCATAACCCATAACGCAAAAATAGCTTATGAAATTAGTGTCCATCGGGGAATTATTACATCTATTTTTCTTTTAAAACTATCTTTCACGTGGACACTGCTGGAAATAGGTAAAGAACGTTTGAAGTAATAAAATGTAATTTCCTTGTAATTACGTCCTATGCCCCTTCGTATTTTACCTCTCACAGAACAGACTACAAGAGCAAGATGTTGGGTCAGTTAATTAATTTTTTGTGGGTCTCATGGGGCCGAGCAAAGTGTCATTCAAGAAAAATCAAGACTCCGAAGAAATGCAGCCTTTATGAAAAGAAAAATTACGAGAAAAGCTAGTGACTGCGTTAGGTAAACGTCAAAATGTAATAAATTTGATTAATTTTACACTATTGGTAGGAACTAAATTAACATTGTGAAATGAATATAAGAGTACAGATAGCTATTTGGTACTTTCATTGTTCTTTTATCAAGTGACGAAGTCCCAACATTGACAGGCAACTGTAAACAAACAACAAATTGCAATGAATCGGTATCGACAATGCTATCAGCATACGTAGCTTACCGATTCATTCTTAAGCACATTACAAGAATCACGAGGATCCTCATATCCATTAGTCGGTTCCCACAACAGGCACAACGTGTCCGATTTCTCGTTAATGTATTTGGATCATTGTTTCGAAGTGAACTATTGATGAACTGTTGCTAACGAATGGGTGGTAATTGCATTTGTTAAGATGTTAATTTATACAGAAAATGGAGAACCAGGAACGTTCTGAAATATAAATGCAAATATCGATCAAAGTGGATGATTAATTTAATGGGACATACAAGCTAATTATCTATGACAAATGAATAAAATAAAACACTAGTTTCTAAATTTTCCACGGTAATGTTGCTTGGCCTGCGAGACACGTCGGAAATTGGCTCATATATGCGTGGAAATATATGAACAACGCGTCCTTATTCTGGCCTTCCCATTTGTTACTCCATTTAATCCAGGTCTTCTGAGAATTTATTCCCGTATCAGTCATATCTTACTCTAAACGGGCTTCTACTTCCGTTTGCTTGGATGGAGGAACATTAGTAATACGAATTTCATCCCCGGTAAATAAAAAAAAAAAAAAAAAAAATATCCATAGCCAGATAACGTGATATTGCGCATATCGCTGGAAATTAGTTTCACTAAATAACTAATATTAATACAGGAAAACAAATATGGAATTTCCTTCGATACTACAACGGCACCTACATATTATATATCTTCTGGAAAGTGAGTTTGGAAAGCGTCTTTTTTATCCTCTTTTTTAAAAAGTTGCATTTCTTCCTTTATTTTTTTTAAAAATAATTAAAGCACTTAATTCTATACCCTTTACAAACTCATATCTATGTTATTATTGAGAGAAGGACTCGGAACATTTCTGTTCTAATATTGTATACAATTTTACTGGTCTGTTGAGTTTGGACATTAAACTTACAGGGATGTTTCCTATCTTGCGTATTATGAAATCTATAATTTTGATTACATAACGAATGCAATCGTCTTAAGTGGACGTTTCCATTAATTAAATTTGGTTATTTTGCCGTACTTTGCTTTTAAGATTTGTCTTGTCAATCACAGCAAAAGTATTTACAAAATTAATTTTAACCAAAAATTAATTTAATTGCCAGTTATTATTTCCAGTATAGAATAGTGAGTTTCTGTTTGATGAGGCAATGAAAGCGAAGATAATGTGGTGCTTTAATCAGTAAACAAATACGGTATTTTGGCATTAAAAATACGTCTAGCTATGCAGGATTACAAAGACGATTTTAGAATTTATACACAATAATTTAAAGAAAAAATCTTATGAATGACTCAGAATAATGCAGGATCATTTCCAGTAACGTACGATGAATTTTTTTCTCTACCATGACTTAGTTGAACTACTTGAGGTTTTGTTAAACCAGACCATGTTTCATTTCCTTCCAACTCTTTCGTAATGGTGACTCTAATGACCTCACCGTTGACGAGACGTAGAGCCTGAAAACAAATAGGTTAACCTAGATCTCCAGAAAAAGAGCGTAAAGAAAACTGTAATTTTTCGCGTCTTCCCTTAACGTGCTCAAGAGAACAATCAGTCCCGGCGATAGAAATTGATGTCTTTTTCATGGTACCATATTCTCGGCATACATGTAGCATAATTTGTAATAGACCTCTACAAAAATTAACTACTGAATTTCTTGTTGATATCGATCTGATCGAAAATGCACCCATAATTTTGCAACATTACATAAATTTCTATGTAATTTTCGCATTAAAAAAAAATCTGGAAAAATATGGCGTTTAAGAAAGATTTATAATTTATTTTATGAAAACAACAACCTCTGAGTAAGTAGTATTCTTGCCCAGAACGTCTGGTTTATAGTTACAATAATCTTAAGTATCACTCGATGTATTTCATGTATGGGTCACAACCTTAAATAATATTACCTCTTAGTTTTTTTTTCAATATTAGCTTTATGCCTCGTTGATATCCATGACATTACACGCGGAATAGGACTGTGACAAGAAACAGGAAGAAATTAGGCCATGACCTCATGAAGGATCCATTCCTGCATGCACCTTGAGAGATTTATGGAAACCATGGTAAATTTAAATTTGGATTGCCGGAAGGGGGTTTGAACCATATTCCTCCTTTGTTCCAGGTCCAAGCGTTACCATTCACCCCCTACATACGTTTCTCATCTTGACTTTAATTACGTATCTATATATAAACTCTGCCTGAAATGGAATTGTCAGGTCGTAAATGGTAAAAGTAAGTTTATGATATCACCGGAACCAAATACTCTGAAAGGAAACTATGTTTCAAAGTTTCCTTCGTTCCCTCCATTTGTCTTTAGGAATAGACTGAAGATGACGTTCATATTTTAAAGGATGCGATCATACTATAATTTACGTTTGGCACTTCAGATTTGGATATGTAGTAACTGACTACATTATTATTATTATTATTATTACTCCGCGATTCACTAGAAGTGTGTGGCGGAGGGTGCATTGCACCTATCGAAAGGGGTTATGGTTTGGAAGGGTTATAAGGGATATGGCAGGAGGCGCCCATGGGCTATTGTGAGGAACCATCCCTGCATTCGCGTGGAGTGATCTGGGAAAACCATGGAAAACCCAGATCAGGATGGATCAGTTAATGGAACAAAAGTAAAATACTAAGAAAGATTTGCCACTAGATGCATATGTGAAAACTTGATTTCTTGGCTCAGGAAATATAACTCTCATCTTTCACCCGTTCTGATAATTTTTTCTTGCGCTTCGAAATGCAAACAAAATTTGGCTTCTACTTCAGTGAGCCTTGTTGTGTAACGCAAACACAGCTCGTGGTTTTTTTGTTTATCTGGGGTGGTCAATTTTAACAACGTTACGTAAAAGTAGGTCCATTAAATGTTTATTAGAGGTTACTAGAAGGTAATTAAGTCAAAGTCTATACAAAAGCTTAAACGTATTAAAAATTCTACATGCATATACATTTCTCTTTCCCTCAGAATTTGGTGAGTTTTCCGTCCGTAGGTTTATCTGAATCATACTTCCATGTATGGAAGTTGAAATATCTAACAACAGTGGCATTGCGTTCCACGTGATGTTGTCTACGGAATATTCAGTGGCGTATTAACAACGCCGGACTGACAAAGTCATGGATGTACCGTGAGCCTAAGGATGTAGTTATGGGATTATCGTGGTTGGCAGGAAAAAATGGTCTACTACTTTTTTCCCTTAGTCTCTTACTTCTCGTAGACTTCCAAGTTATCAGAGGTGGGAGAAGATTAGGGAAAAAGAACAGGAAGCAAACGTATTCTTGCGTAGGGATTTGTGGAAAAGATGAAAAACTGAAATTTGAATTGCCGTACCAAGGATCAAACCCACGTCCTTCAGAATTCCAGGCTCAACTACCATGCTCATTCTGTGCTTTGAAAATACATACTTGTGCTAGATGATTTTGGGTCATATATGGACTTTAGTCCTATTGAGAATTTATTATCAGTATTTCGCAAACGTTTTGTGTTCCTTTTGGCTTCGTTCTATTACAATGAACTAAAGTACTATTTAATTAGCTTCGGCATGTTTTTAATAAAAGTAATTGTTGATATAACATTGACTTTGTTAATCGTTTTCGCTTTCTGCTGTTCTCTGTACCTGGATAGGAAAAACACGATCAAATTTACATGTCAGTTTTATTGACGTTGGAACCGCTGAATGTGCACAATGTCGATCGAGTTCGAAAATTCAGCTGGAGGCGGAAATGTCCACTGCCACCGGTAGCAATCGTAGCTTGAAGAGGCGGGTGGAGGGTTGCCTGCCTAAAGGGGAGCAGTCGGGCGGTAGTGATCGACAGGCTGATTGTGCCCGCTAGCTGTTGAACAAGTGTGCCTACAACAGTTTAAAAGGCCGGGTTCTCAACACAGTTAAGAAGAAATCCATTTATTAGTCACTTGTATCTATACTTAAACATCTAGCGGCGAAAAATTTCATTCTATCAGTAATTAAAAACGGTATTCAAAAGTGAAACAAACATTGCACACTGTCTAGTTACCTGGAATATTGTTGTTAGCACCTAACATTTTCGTAGCTGAAATTGGCTTTGCTAAGCGATATTGTTTACATTTATTATAAAATAAATACTGTTGCTGAATCTAGTACCATCAGATTAAGAGATGAGGATTTCTTAGCGTGCAAATCAACATTAATACAAATTTATTCCGCTGTACTTGCTGTTTCCTAGAGAGAACTATTGCCTTTGTGAAATTTATGTTTGGAGTATTGACCAATACAGTCATAACAATATATGTAACACTCTGGCCTCACATTCGGGAGTACGCGGTTTCGAATCCCCGTCCGACCCTCAAGATTTGTAATTTCCATTGTTCTCGCCGATCACTCCAGGTGAATGCAGGCCTGGTTTCTTTGAAGGGCCTTCACCGAATTCCTTCTAGTTCCTTGTAAAGTATCCTTTTCCCGCCTGTAATGACCTCGACGTTGTTTGATCGCCGCACAACGAGCCGCACATTTTCCATTGTTAGTGTCTATTCAACTTATAAGTTCCAAATTTTACGTGGAAGCTCGAATCCTGAATGATACACCGAAGGCCATATTGATTTTTGAATTCACCACTTCCTTCCATTTTCCCGTAGTTCAAAAGCTCCATCAAGCAGTAATTACGCAGTTAATAGTGACATATCTGTTTACATACTTCCTAAAATTGTAAAACAACTTGTAGATAGTGAAGATATATTTAAAGAAAAACTGGGATATTATCTTAGTGGCGACTCCTTCTACTTCATTTAAGAACTTGCAGTAAAGAATTAATTCTACCTTAAATTACTTTATAAATTTCAGTTGTAAAAATTAATGTTAATTTTTATTTCATTTTCTTTTAGTTTATTTTATTTTGTTTGTAACATACAATAATTTTTCATTATGATTATTTTTCATATTGTAGAGCATTATTAACCATGAAATATTTCACATCCCAGAGTCCTTCCTCAGTAGGGGTCTATGAAACAAGATTAATAAATAAATAAAGTTATAAATAGTGGTGGCAGTGTCTGTCTACATCCCAGATAACTCCCTACAAACTAAACAGAAGTTCTTCAAATTTTGCAGAGCGAACCTTATGGATGAAAATAGTTGGTGATATTTTTTTACTGCACTGACATTAGTGCTAAAATTTTATTTCTTATTTTAGCCATATCAGTTAAACCTGTAAACCTTTGCCCCTAAAAAATAATTGTTTCAAAAAATAAAAACAGCCTTTAAAAAAACACATTAACAATTTTAAAGTAACTTTATACCTTGCTTAGAAGAAAATAAATCCAAAGGGACAATATTTTACATCACTATTATTTAAATTTTTACATTAATCAGTTATTTTTGGGGTCGGTGCCAGCTCTCACATCACGAGGAAAAAATTACTTAACTTTATTTGCTGTTCGGGGTAACACGGCGAGTACAAACGAAAATACCGAATATTTTATAGCATGTAGTGACGAGAATATTGTTTTTTGCGGGGAACAATTGAGGGAAACAAATTAGACAGTATTTTAATCCGTGGCTCAGCCTCATTGGTTCTCGAGTCATATCTCTGGCTCTATATTGTTGGTAGGTTGCATTATGCGGTAAACGCTTCACAGTTAGTATAATATCGGCATATAGTATTTATGTTTCAGTTTTGTTAAATACGTTTCTAACATTAATCATAAATAAGTAGTAACATGAGTTTTATGTACTATTGTCATTCCTTATTATTTAGTATTTTTTATTTTCCAGCGCTGAATCCAAAAATAGGTGATTAACATAAAAATTTGAATAACAGTAATGTAAAATACTGTACACTTCGATTTATTTTCTCCTAAGCAAGCTATAAATTTATTTTAAAATTTTCAGTACTTTTTTAAGGCAGTTTTTAATTTTTCTTCAAACAATTATTTTATTATTACATTTTTAATGGTATTATAGTTTTTTGTATTTTAAATATGCCACAGCATATATAATTTTGCGAACTTACTGAAGGCTCAGTGGTTGAGGGGCTTGCTTTCAAAACATTCTGGTTCGATATACCCCAATAATTTCCAGAACAGGGTGATTGGATGTTGTTATAAGGAATGTCAGTTTACAGTTTGGTCCAGGCTGTGTTTCAACCTAATCACAACATCTGTTAAAATTGCTGCTTGATAGTCGAAAAATGTAATATCCGGACATACCGCATACACAAATCTGTATCTGGAATATATCTGTTTGTTCCGGCATCACGGAGAAATTATAGGTTTTTAATTGGGTTCAAGTTAAAATCTGACGTAGATGTTGAGACATTATGATCCATTTATTTCATGAATATTCTGTCATAACTTAAAAATAGCTGATTTGAATTTGACGGGATTTAAAACTGCTGGTTCCTATAAAGAATAATGGAAATTAAAAGGGATGGTGGTAAAGAGGAATAGGGTTGTGCTTTTGTATACAAACTGCAGACTGTTTGATTTAAAATATATGTGTGCAAGTTTCCATTAATATCAGATAAAAGTTTGGGAGCTTATATGTTGCCAGGATAAAATATAATACTCACTCACTTTCTGGTCTGTGCAGATACCTAAAAATAAAGCTTCTTGTTCTCGTGAGTTTACTTGTGCCTACCTGGAAAGCATCAAGTAATTAATAACATATAAGGTTCTTTCTCTTCGATTGTAGCCACCTCAAAACCTTCTCTGAAATGTATAAATGGTTAGAAGGGTATCTCAAAACTCCTAAATCATAGATTAAATGATTTTTACTTAAGTCATTAATACACAGCTTTCCTCAAATTTTGTTAGACCCACCGACCGGTATATTATTTAAATTTCTATCAGAAGATTCCTTACACAACAGGTAAATAATTTATCCTTCTCCAAAAAAAAAAAATCAAAAGACAGTTCTGCTACGACCGCAAATAATCCCTTGAATTTCTTAATACTTTTCGCTAACAATCCCTAACCATTTCTTTGAATATCACACAAATTGCGCAACATTGGAAATTTACGATTTCAAATGACTAAAGTTCCTGTCAATTTCTTGCACACTTGTTGCACAATTATAAATTATAAAAACAATACTTGATGGCTGATTCACAACATCTAAACTGGAACAGAATTTAAAACAGCAGAATAGACGTGCCAAGTTTAAACAATTGCGCAACCGCTAAGTGTTGACTAATAAGTAATTTCACTGGTATTATTATTGCTTCCCTAACCTGATACACTTATGTAAACTTAGCTCTTGCTAGTTTCGACAAAAGCACCTAATTTGAGAGATTATACTAAAACTCCTCACTTTCGATGAATAACTACACTTAAACACCAGACAACTTACTTACTCCCCGAACAAGACCAAAGACCAACTCAGACGATTACCGCAAACACCTACAAGCACACGCTAATCTCCCTCGCTGCCACAAAAAGTAAAACTTTGCTCTGGACCGAAGGTCCGACTACGATGTAGACTGGTGACGAAAAAGCCGCGCTTGGTGGTGACTCGCCCTTTTATACTGACGCTTGTTTTTGATGCAACACTTACCCAGACGCCAGAATTGTGTCGCAATATTTGCCCCTACGCGTGGATCCTAATATTACGCCACGCTCGCAGTTCATAATTTTTACAATAAAACTAATACTAATGTCTTAAAATACACTTTATAAAGCCCTAGAACCGTCACAAGTTGTAGGTGTGTATAAAAAAACAATTATGTAGGTGTAGAGTGGAAGCGTAGTTTGGTTTTGTAAAACTAGTGTGGACAGTATTTTTCTATTTATTTTAAAGTAGCCTATTCGCGCGCACAGTTCATTAAAACCAGGATAAAAGCTGTATAAAGAACATTTGCAAGAATTAAATGGGATAATGGAGTGATGGGTTGGGTTTTGTAAACAGAATGTAGACACTAAGTTTCTCTTTGTTTTTAGGTACACTTGTCTAGTGTTCCATCGAAATCTGATAAAAACTGTGGGTTTCAATAAAGAAAATTTGATCTTAAGAGGGGTGGGGGCAGGTGAGGAGGGAGGAGTCTTCTGCAAACCAAATTTAAACAAAATTGTTCTCTATGTTTTAAAGTATACGTGTGCAAAGTTCCTTCAGAATCGAATACAAACTATAGCTTTGTACAAAGAATATGACAAAAATTAAAGGGGGTGGAAAAGGGGAGAGGGGTTTGGTTTCACTAAACGAAATATAGACAGTATTTTTCTATTTGTTTTAAAGTATAGACGTACATAGTTCCTTCAAAATCAGATAGAAACTGTAGCTTTATATAAAGAACATTAACAGTAATTAAGGTGGTTGAAAGGGGGACAGGGTTTGGGTATTTGTCAAACTAATGTGGACAGTATTTTTCTTTTTCTCATTGTTTTAGAGTATACGCATGCAAAGTGCCACGGAAATCGGGTTAAAATGTGAGTTTGTACAACAATTAAGGGGTGTAAAGGGGGACGAGGGGTGGTTTTTTAATTTTTTTTTGTCAGAAATTTTCTCCATGCAAAAATGCACATATGTACCAACTTTTACGATGACTGATTAAACGGTGTCGACTGTGTTTTCTTATAAACAACATTGACAAAAATTAAGAGGGTGGAAAAGGGAAGAGGGGTTGGTTTTCTTCAAACAAATATTAACAGTAAAAGTGTGCAAAGTTCCATCGAAACATGATAAAAACTATGGTTTGTATAAAAAATTAAGGGTTCTAATGGGAGAGAGGGGGTGGTTTTTTATTTTTTGGTCAGAAACCTTCTCCGTGAAAAAATACATATGAGTGCCATTTTCCGTGGTGATAGATGCTCCTGTGCGAATTGACCACATCGATAAAAACTTCCAACATATCAGGGATTATTTTATAGAAATTAGTTATATAACAGCAGCTCAACTACAAAAACCCCCGCAAACAACAAAAGAGTTCTATAAAATCTTAATGATTAACGGTCCGCGCAATAAGATAGAATCAAAATATGTAGATACTAATTGGGGGATTGTTTGGTCAAATATTTTTAACAACAACCTGCCTTCAGACATACGAGTTTTATGATATAAAGTAGTTAATGAGACAATTACAAAGAATGAGAAATTATTCCGTATACACTTCAAAACAACCGATAGATGTGAATTTTGCGGAAATATCGACTCATTGCTACATCGTTTTCAGTGTGGTGATACATACCAAATATGGACGTGGACAAAGCATGCTATAGCAACCCTGTTACAGGTATCTCCGATGATTGTAGACACGAGCTTAGTAGGACAACCAGAGATCAAGATAGCCCCGCAGGAAAAACACAACTAGTGCATTTTTATACTTGGCCAAACCATGTTCTACATTCTACAGAACAAAACGAAGAATTTAGAGGATTACTTGCCCACAGTGAAAATCAAGATGTGGCAGATACATCAATATTAAGAGTCCACTATCTTTGACTTCTGGTAGTTATATTTCTAATGAATTTAAGTTAATTTTATGTAATATAAATGTAACACTTTTTTGTGAAAAAAATAAAAATATGACAATTTTAAAAAATGGTGTCGACTGTAGGCTTGTATAAAGAACATTGGCAAAAGAGGAAATTGGAAAGAGGAAGAAGGGTTGGGCTTTTGCAGACCAAATGTTCATTGTATTTTTCTCTTTATTTTAAAGTATACAAGTTCTATGGAAATCGCATAAAAAATGTGGGTTTGTATAAAAATTAAGAGGTGTAAAGGGAAAAGGTTTTTTTTTTAATTTTTTCGTCAGAAACCTTCTCCATGATGAAATACACGTATATGCCAACTTTCATTGAGATCGGTTAAATAGTGTCGACTGTAGCTTTTTATAAAGAACATTGACTAAAATTAAGAGGTTGGAAAGAGTGAGAGGGTCTCAGTTTTTTCGAACCAAAAGTTAACAGTTTTTTTCAGGTATACCCTACCCACTAAAATTTTTATTAAAATCAGTTCACAATTGGTGAAGATATCGCTGAACATACATAAAAAATACTAAAAAAATTACAGATGAATTGATAACCTCCTTTTTTTGAATTCGGGTAAAAATAGTAACAATCTAGACCCGTGACCATACGAAGTGAATGATAGTAGTCTTTCTCTTTTAGCATTTTTTGTTTTTGCACTCCATGCGTTGAAGTCTTCTCTTGCCATTATTTTCTTTCCTAACAACAGGATGCCATTAAAATCCTGTTTAACGATTGCATGGCTAGGAGCAAGGTAGGCTGCAGCCAGTACTTCATGCTCTCCTCTCATTTGTATTTTAATGGCCGTGGCCTCCAGTTCCATCCATATGATGATAGGCGATGGTGGATTAGGATGGCCGTCCCTCTTCCTCATCCTTTTGCTGTGTTTGTTCTGTAGATATCCTTACTGGCAGCTTGACATTGCCTTTCGTTTTCAAATGAATTTTACTAATAAGCGTTACAAGTTGTATAGTTCTTCCTTAACTACAGTTTTATTTTCTTATTACTTTACCAATTTTTTTAGAATTAATTTTGAATTTATTACTATGTTACCGTTAATTTTGGTGTATTCTCGTCTTCGGTAATTCCGGGTGTAATTTGGTGTATCCTCATCTACGTAGTTCTGGGTGCTATTTCGTGTTATATACTAGCTGATAATCATTCAACTGTGATAAGTTACTTACATTTCGTTGATTGCGATCTACGCAAAAATAACAGGTTTTATTCAGATGGGATTACAGACTATGATCCCAGGAAAAAAGGAGGTTTGTTACATTTTGATATAACGCTAACAACGTGAAGAATTAAGATAAAATTGTCCCGAAATTAGTATCCATTTTTCATTGAAGGAATATCAATCAGTGAATAGTCTATAGTATACAGTTGGAAGAGTAAACGTTGTAAATCTGAGAAAGTGGGATAAAATAATACGCTAATTCCTACCAGTTTAAAGGCACACAAAGTCTCACAGTCAAAATTTTTACTGGGATACGCACCAACGAGCTTGTTATTATTCGGAATTAAAACGAATTTATTCGTAACTGTAACTAACATTCGACTCTGACGCGTCCCGTTGTGTTTATTCTACGTTACCTGGTACGATTATCCGATTAGTTTAAGTGGTTACGACATAGGAGGATTGAACAGCCTGCAATAAACTCTGTTACAAGGTAATTAAGGCCATACGAAAATATGCTATCAGTTCCAGCCGGTGGAGGCGTAGGGAAAAGCAGTTGTTGGAAAAAGGTTGATTTTCATTGTGGCTCTAATCATCTGAGATCCGTGAACCAATTGGATTTATCACTGTATCCGCTACATTATTGACTATTTGTTGACTGAAAATAAGTAGGTCAAATCATCTGTGAGAGCAACGTGTATGGAAATTCTGATTTTATTTGATAATTTAATAACCCTTTGTAAAATAAAAAAGCTTGCGGAAATTACGGTAAACAGATAGCCTTCAATAATTCGCTGATTCCCATTTAGTAATTCGGCTAGAAAATAACATTTTTGGTATTGTTTAACAAAGTTTTACTATATAGACACAATGCTTTATTCAAATTCTGGTGTTTTCTAGGCCGATTCAGGAAAGGTTACTTTTTTAATATATAGTGTAACACTGCTACCCGATAGCTAATCGAGCCAGCTTCGTGAGACAATCATACTAGTGAACTCTATGCGTTTCAAAATTTGAAATATAGGTATCTTAGAAAAATAATTATGAAAAACAGAACTGAAAAGGATATCTTTATTAAAAACTTGCTCATGATGTTTGGCTTAATAGGATTAAGGTTCGAACCTGACTGACAGGAATTTCATGGTAGGCAAGGGGTAGTTTTGTGTTCGTGGTGGACGTTTGGTGTGGTGGGACTGTATAGGAGAGTACGACTACCTCGCGGCGTTCTTGTAAGTGCGGAAGTCTCTTCTGCCTTGATGGTCTTGATCAGGAGCGCTTCTGACTTGCGTCTGGTGGGCTAATGGACAAGATGTTATATCAGCTCTGACACCACTCGATTATTACGTTGCACGGGAGATTGGTACGTACTGTGTGACCAGCTGAGATTCTATACTAATGTGAGTTATAACAGGCGTCTAATGGTTATTAGGTCCCACTTATTAGTCACTGAAAGCTGTGAACATTACAGCCGATAACATCACTCCGAAGATCTTTCTTAAGGAGTCTAGTAGTAATGATAATTGCATCTTAATGAATATCAGCTTGTTAATTGTTAAGCCATTGGAAGTTTGGATGGCGAGCTTCGTGTCTGATGGTACGCCGGCTCCCATTATCTTGGTAGGCCTACATAGAAAACAGACTAGAAGTAAGAGAGTTGGTTCTAACATTTAGTAGCTGATTGAAGGCTACCTTCGATGATATCTCCCCACGGAGTAAGAAGTAATAAAACGTTATTACCTCTGAGGTGGACTTCATTGACGTCAGAGAGCAGTTGTATCCAGTAGACTAAAGTAACCACACCCGGACGCCGGTCAGTAACACAAATCAACACTTTATTTCTCGTAGATGGCGCTGCATTTTTGCAGCATATATTTTAACATGTATATACCGAACGAAATTAAGTGTTTTGAAGTTTTCAGGATCGGGTAGAGACAAGTATCCTGCCAGTTACGCTGTTAGAGCTTTCAGTAAGAGTGTAACTTTCCATAGATGCATTAAACAACGTTTTTATGATATTCGAAAGGGATAAGTAACAATTTGTTCACTGAACTGCTTTTCGGCAAATACTCTTCTGTATCACTGCATCATTTGTTTAATATACCAAATATAATTTTTAAACGTGTGAAACTGGGAAGTCAAATTCGTCCTGTATAGTATTCCTCGGAATCCCTAGGTTGGACCCCCCGTAATTAATTTTAATATTTGTTGAATCCATTTAAGTGATTTGAAATTCTGTTTTAGATGAAAAAAAAACCAAATAGACACTTTGCTGTGAAAAAGTGGTGATTTTTGTCACTAGTGGAAGTACTGAATAGCGAATAAACTTATCACTTTTTCTTTGGATGGTAAATTATGAAATATTATGAATGTCAAAGAAGCTAAATTGTTTTTATCATTTGGTCAAATGTCAAAATAAAACTCATTCATATTGTTTTTAGTTTTAATATTTTTTTGGTAATTTTGTGTATATTCTTAACAGGAATTCGACTTTAGCTACGTTTTGCACATACATTTTTTTTACTCAAAAATAAAATTGAAGATAAATATCAAATATTTACTAACTAACTTCTGCTATTTGAAAACATACCAAAAAATGTATTCCATTAAAATTCAATTAAGCTTAAATTAAAGACGAGAATGGTAAAAAACAAGATGGGGTACGACTTTGGTTCCTTTTCTCTAATATCGATAGACTCAGCGTATCAGCGCTTTTATAACAAACAATTATGTGGCGAGTTCGGCGCATGCAAAGAATAACCTGCTCGCTACTGAAATGACTTATCATTTCCACTAAAATATTCTATTTCCCTTTTAATATATCCGTACGTCCAAAATGACCTTCACAGAGGAGAGTTGTACGAGATATGCTCTACGGCAGCAGAAGCAGGACCGTGCGTCCTCGTAGCGCCGTGTCCATTGAGTAGAAGGCGCAGGTTACCCACATTCGGCATGGCCGGCCTTGTCCGAGAGGTGGGACTCGGCGGCCCGCTGAGCCGTCTGGTGTGGCCGATGGATTATTCATCGCCGCGGCCGGGCGCGCCCGAGGCGCATGCGTAATGTGCGGTCGCCGCTTTCGCCGCCAGCGATACTGCCGCAACCTGGCGCGCGCCCAGCCCGCAGCACGTAAACAACTCAGCGACTTGTCTCCACCTCCGATCCACGCGAACACACGCATTGCGCCGCCGCATAAAATCTCAGAAATGGAAGGTATGAAGTTTTATTCTTGGTTCGTCCGACTTCTCCTACAGGAAGTGTGCACAAACTACGTGGCTCGGTCCAGGAGGGGGGGGGGGTTGGTTGAAAGGTTACGCTGGGCTACGTGGGGGGAGGGGGGGTTTCGAGCCAGGCCACGTAGCTTTCCTTTCATAACATTTTTCACAGTTAAAATGAGGAACAGTACTCACAACAGCATGTGAACATTTATTTCCCTCAGTTAATTATTTTCGTATTTAATTTACAATAGTCTGAAAAGAGAAAACAGTACAAAATATCTTCTGGAATCAAAGGGAAAAAAAGCTACTTGCTATTTCGGAGGGGGGGGGGGGGTGGTAGAGGCAAATGCCACGTTAGTCTACGGGGGGGGGGGGGGGGAAGGAGGGGGTTCACAGGAGGCCAAAATGGAGCTACATGGTTTATGCACGCTCATTAACAGCTATGGGGTGGTTCCTTATTTCGGAATACACTGATCTGATGATTTGTTAACCTCACTAGAATTATAGGAACCGGTTTATAGACAATATCGCTGTAGGATTCGAGCTCACATAAGGAAGTACTGTGAGTAAGTGCAATACTATGTCTGTTGAATGTGTATTATTGGCTAAGTATCACAGCACGATGTGGACTTTGAATGCTGAATGAAGAAAAAAAAGAGAATTTCAAAATTGATCCCCACTAATATCATTTAGTCATAGAAAAAAGATGAAATTTGAAGTTTTCTTATAAACCACTCGCTAGAGATAATTACAAAAATTGCGTGTTACATTGTTCAAGCGTTACGAGTGTAATTAACATTATTATAATGAATACAGTGTTTTTGACTGCTTGTTTCCACTGTCATACAAATTTTATGATTATATTACAATTCCGAAATTTAATCATTAAATTAAAATGATGATTTGAAATCGTGTCCCCCAATATTGAATAATATACATTTTCATGCCGGTTACCAAGCATGTAACTGAGTTACGATTATGTAGCAGAGGATCACATATTGTCATACGTGGTGGCGGTTACCATCAACTCACGCGGCGGCCTCGTGAATGCGAAGCCAGAGCTTTACCGCTCACCCACCACGCTCGGTAGCGGCAGCGGAGTCAAGTTCGGTGAGTCGTTCTATGAAGGACGCATTAAAAAAGGCTGTGCTCTCGACCGACATTGGTGGCCTCCACCACTGTACTCGTAAAGAGAATTTCCTGTGCACGTACTGTCCAGCAACGAACAGTTTCGTGTCACACTGGATGCAGGCTGCTGGCAGAAGTTACGGTTGCCTCCTCATTCTAGTAACAGTATTCACAGTCACTGTTCCTCTGCAATAATAATAAGTGTAACGATCAACCGTCTGTTGCATCCTGCTCCGAACTGTCCGTCCTAGTAAGGAGGGAGAGGGTTTCTTATGAAGCCAAGTCGTTTACGTCCCATTTGGAGGTTCTATACGCAGCCTGTTTATCAACGAACAGGAATATCTGTGGGTACCGTAGGGTCGGCCAGAACTGAAACAGTGGAGAAAACTGAGGACGCTGCTGACCTTGGTGCCTATGTAGCAGAGTTATCAACAGGCGAATAGTATCTACAAATCATTGGTTTCAACGACCCGGACATTAGAGCTGGGAGGGAACGGAGAACAAGGAACAGAATGAATTCAACATATCATCCAGGTATTAACCTGTATTTTCTAGATACCGTGGGAAAAAAATCTGGTTGGTAGGGCAATCTGGATTTACATTAGTGAGGACGCGGGTTCTATCACCTGTGCAGCCAAACAGATTACTGTTTTTCCCAGAATAGCTCATTTAGAAACGGCATTGGTTACACGGTATATGGTTGCTGTGCTCTACCCATATGGATTACACTACCTCGGAAGTTCCTTATTTTAGATTCGGGAGGACGCCGGTTCGAATCCCCGTCCGGGCATCCAGATTTAGGTTTCCCATGGTTTCCCCAAATCACTCCAGGCGAATGTCGGGATGCTTCCTTCAAAAGGACTTAGCCGCATTCTTTCCCATTCCCGGTCCCCAATCTCATCCCGCCTCTAATGACCTAAACGATGACGAGGGAGTTAAAAAAAAAACTTATTTTGGGTGATCCATATACTGTGATACTGGGGATTTGGGGCAGTAGCTTTGAAGTATTGTAATACGCACAAAATGCTTATTCATGATTCGATCTTATCATATGCTGCAACTTGCTGCATTTTCGTTAACGTCCATCTTTTAATAATTCTTTTAACCGTGTCGTTTCTCTTCCATGTTGCACCAACGATTTAGAATCACTCAATAACTGTTGTCTGGCTAATTCGTCGACAGCTGATAAATTCATAGACTTGTTTTGGATGTTCAACTCATCGAAACGTAATATAATCATCACCTGATTTTCTAGTATTAATCTACCCATGAAGACTTTCTTGGAAATTACTGTGATGCTATGGACACGAAAAAGAACTTATCTGCTAACGGAAAATCATGACGAGCAGATGCCGTTGTGTCATTTACGAATTCATGATAATTTTTTCATATGGTTCTTATTCTGTTAATTCACAAAATGCTTATCCTACTCTCTCAATGTGAATGTAAATGTTAAGGACGTCAACCATGCCTTTTTCAAAGAACTGTCCCTGCATTTGCTTGTACTGAATTGGGGAAACCATAAAAAACCGAAATCTGGATGTCCGGATCAAGGACGGAACCTATTTTCTCTACATGCCAGAGTTGAACATTAAATGCTAACCCACCATGGTTGGTTTTGATGATCAGCAGTAACAAAAAAAAAGGATTTTTGGCTAAATTAATAGAAAGTCAGTACGCTGTAAAACATTCCAAAACATCAACCACCGTTGGAATGTCAAGTGTAATGTATGGCGATTGTTATGTGGGTTACTGAAAATAAAATGTAGTGGTCTAACATTGTTATAATTGCGTTAGTATGAAACATTTTCTCCACCATTCTATACCTCCATCATTCCGAACTTACCTCTTTAGCCAGACTGAATATTGCTGCACCCGACATTCCTCTAATGTGTATTCATCAAAACTTTCCCTCAGAAAATTCATTTATGCTCGTGGTGAATTGGAACCGCAAAACCGAGCGTGGTGGGTGAGCGGTTAGTGCTCTGGCCTCGCATTCGCAGGACGCATGTTTGAATCCCTGTCCACGCATCCAGATTTGTATTTTCCATGGTTTCCCAAAATCACTCCAGGCGAATGCCGGGATGCTTACGTCAAAAAGACCATGGCCGAATTCCTTCCCGTTTCTTGTCCCCAGTCCTATCTCGCCTCTAATGACGTCGACGAGGCATAAAGTCACAAGTAAGGAACCACAAAATACATTAAAGCACTCACCTCGAGATTTTTACAGCGTTTCCCTCGTTATTGTCAATATTTCAGAAAGTTCTCTCCGGGAATGGTATACGTGCCTACTCGAATGTATTCCAGCTTCGGAAAAATTGAAAGTACTCACGCCGGGAGTCTCTCAGTCTGGATGTACAATTGACTTAGCTAAGAAACGCTGAATATATAGGGATAATCTTTGGGAAAAATTATCAAACAAAAATTCAATGTAATTAGAGGCGGGAAAGGACTGGAGGCAAGGAACGGGAAGGAGCTCGGCCATAGCACTTAACAAAAAAAGGAACCACCACCGTATTCACCTGGAGTCATTTGGGGAAACCATGGAAAACAAAAATCTGGATGCCCGGATGGGGCTTCAAACCCATGCGCTCTAGAATGCGAGGCCAGAGCGTTTTCACTCACCCACCACGCTCGGTCAGACTGGTAACGAATAAAGAAATTACGTGACCACAAAGATCGGTCACTCACTTGACACCGCCGGAAAAAATTATTGTTTAATCCTGTTATGTAAGGTACTGATTTTTAACCGCCTGTTATACTACAATGGTTGGAGTGGCGTGTCTGCTCCACCTGTGTGGCTCTCTCACCCACCCACTCGTCCTGTCGCAGAGAGGGTTGAAGGCAGTGGTGCAAAAACCTAATAATCGCGACAAGGCCGCTGGTAACGAGCTGTCGTGTCTGGTGTGCCGTTAACGAGGGCCCGGAGCCTGCAGACGCTGATAACCGGCTGTGGGCAGTAAGCCCGGACGACTCGCCGCTATCTGACTGCGGCCGCACGCGTTAAGAAAACTCACGCCGCACGACCCACTAACTCCGGCCTCCCATGGATATAAAGCACAGCTCCATCATACCATTAACAAATATTGCGAAAGCTGACCATAAATGCTTAGAATCGTACGGTTAAAGAAATTTGACCAGGTCAGGAAGAGACGGAGGATTGTATCACTTCACATATCTCCTAAATAATTGAGAAGCTTCTTGCTGCCATGTGCCATTAAATAAAGTTGTGAGAGAACAATTCCGTCACGTATCTTCAAGTTAACCTTGTTTGATCACTAAAATACACACTGTTTTGTCTGCCTAGGTTATTTGTGCTTACTAATAAATGATTTACTTGGTCATTTCTGGCAGTATGGTGGCACTGGAGGGGAAGGCTTTGTTTTGGCTGGGCGAAACGGACACATATCTTCAAGTTAACTTAGTGTGGTCTCTAAAATACACCATTTTTTGTCTGCCTAGGTGATTTGTGCTTACTAATAAATGATTTACTTGGACATTTCTGGCAGTATGGTGGCACTGGAGGGGAAGGCTTTGTCTTTGCTGGGCGAAACGCTCGGTTGTTGCTAACCCAATGTATTCTTCTTTTCTTAACGGTGGATATACCTAACTGTATGACGCCTCGGAAAAATAGAAGTATTTTTTTTTCTAACATTCACTTTTAACCGACAATGTGTGCAACAATACATGTAGAGAGTACACCATATTGGGGTGAACTAACCTAAGTTGCTTAGTTAGTCGAGGAATCAGTCGAGTTGTGTAGTCAACTTAGAGGGTGGGAAGCCAAGGACTCTGGAGAGGCGAAAGTGGGTGAGTTAGTTAGCCAGTGAGGGAGCTAGTAAATCAGGATAGTTAGATAGCTAAATTAGGCAAGTTCGGGAGATGTGAACTCAAGATGGTCAAGTAGAGGCCGACAGACCAAGCAGATTTAAGCAGTAAGTACGCCGCTGGGTGACCCAGCCAAAGATTTCTAGTATTTGGCAGTAGATTTTCTCGACCGATTTTTACTTTAAATTGGTCTAAGGAATAGGATAGTAAAATTGCAGTAAAAGAAGTATTATAGGCCTATCAATTATGAGGTAAAATATAAGTATTAAAAAATTCCCGTCACATTCACTGTGACATCACATCCGTTAATGTCAGCGGAAGGATCATACTGTAATCCACATTTGTAAGTCGTCTATCCACCCTTTTGGCGCAATTAGGTACTTCGAGTTGTTTTGTGCGAAGGTTTTTATCTTCGACGTTTCCTTCTAACTCGACTTCAGAGCAATCATCTCACTTTTGTGTGTGTATTTTCTGATTTTTTTAAAAAATTACTCTGATAGCGAGAAAAGTCGAGGGTAGTGATCAGTATTAATGTCTTGATGACCGATTCTACTGTCGGCCGGACTACCAGATTTTCCCATTACTCCTTTCAGATCCGAACTGGTTCTGGATCGAAGGGAATTCCCTTGCTAGGTGAATGTTGAATGTAAGGAACCACATCTGAACATGGATTGAGCGGTTGAGAACTCAGTTTTACAGTACCGGTAATGGGGTGGTCGATTTGGCTAAGCAACGTCACGCAAAGCAAGTGTATTCCATGATGGGTCGCACCAGGCTGCAGTTTATTGTTACCCTGTCATCCGTGGCAGAGAGTTGTCTCTCTTCAGAAGCGGTTGTAGCTTTGTGAGTCGTACTCTGGTATTTCGTCAAAGGTCTATGTCATATCGCTTTTCGAATGTCACATCGAGGTAAATGGCTGTTGTAGACCATTGGATGTAATTGAATATGGGCTCGAGAACCTGCTGACGGTGACACATTACTATTATGTCCTGGGTTCATCTAAACTTCATTGTAATACGTCAGTGTCGTGCCCATGTCTCCGTGCGATGAAAGCCGGTCTTTTAATTTAAATTAATTACGAAGGAGAGCATGCTTCTGTGTTAGTTTCTATTTTCCCCTTTTTTATTTCTTATGTTTAATTCTTTTAGGAAAATTTTCGCGCCCAACTATATTTTTCCCTTTACGAATTTTAATTTTTTTTTAGCGTATTTGATAAACTATTTATCACGTCCGTTGCTAATTTATTGCACTCTGACTTTTTTGCGATGCATGGAAGGCCATATTATCCACAGATAAGTTTTGTATGTGCCGTTCAACAGTGCCTAGTACATATCCTTGTGACAATCATGTATGTATTGGTCACGGGGAGGATAGTTATTGGCGTATGCTCTTGATCAAGTTTCGTGTGCATGAGGATCAAGGGAAAAGCTGTGAATTCCATAATTGCACGCTCAAAGATTTTTAATATTCTGACTGTTCTTTACATAGAGTGGCTCTGAGCAAGAAGAACGTTATTGCATTTTTATCCCAATGGACATTTTCCTCTTCTATGGAAGTAGCACCTTTCAGCTTAAACATCTGTCTGATTGCGATTAAAATCGATAAAAATGCATGAAATAATAAAAGATATACCAACTATTTCTTGCGTTTAGCTCTGGTTGCGTAATTAAATCAATTGTCATTTCCTCACACTACAATTTGCTTGGCCGTTCTTGAGATGTGGTAATATCCCGAATATTTGAATCGAAATGTTTACACATATTTGTGGACACAGTTTACAAGTAAAACTAAGCACTGTGTGCATTAAATCTGACAGAAATCTGGTGATACAGTAGTATGTAGTTATGATAGACTTTGGAACTTCCCGAAAATTGCTTTGTTGGAAAGGTTGAAATATCGTTACGAGTACTCTTGTTCCACATCTACTTCATAGCACCACCGTTATATAATGTCTAAAAATTTCTACTGTTTGTGAACAGCAACATTTTGCCGGTAGTCACCCAAGGTAAACTAAAGATAAACTGTTTTCATTCGTTACTGTCTTCAGTATTTATGTTTCTGACGTAGTAATTTCGTTGATTAGTCAAAGATTTATTTAGCAATGTAGCAAGTAAGAGAAAAATGTGTTTTACGTTGAATTACGTTCCTGTTTATGAAATTATCAGGCAAAGGCACGGAGAGTAATCCAAAGCTTTTTGGCCTCCAATTTTGTTTAGAACTTCCGAAAATCACTTTAGCGAGTATCCACGAAATGTTAACTAACTCCAGTGTAGTCACCGACGTTCAGAATCCAGTAACTGTTCAGTCTTTGGTGGACGTTCCGCAGTGTGTATTTCAGCAAAGCTAACAGTGTGGGTAACAGTCACATACACCTTCTTACAAGTTAGGAACATGCTGCCTGCCATGATCCACGACCCTTCAAGTTGCCTAGATTTCTCACACAGAGAAGTGTTTGTCACAAATTATAACATTTTTACTATATCAGTGAAATCAAAAATAGTTTTAACTGCCGAAAAAGTGTAGGATTTCTTGAAGTTATCGAAAACGTATTTTATGAGAGCTCTGGATTTAGCATTGCGTATGGTATTATTCAACGGAAGATCATGAAGTGTATATGGGTGACGTATGTGACGAACCAATCCTCTGCAGTGGCCGAGGTTTAACTCAACTTCTGTAATCGTACCAGGAAAATAGCACTTACTATAAAAGATGGGCTAGTGACCTTCCAAAGTATTATCCCAAAGCGGGGTTCGAACAAGGAACACATAGATTTAAAATCAGACATCTTACTACATATTCGCCATACCCTTCAAGGGTAATTTGTTCGTAAATGATCTTAGTTTGAGTGTCTACGTATCAAGTGTTTGTAGTGACTGCGTCTTACTTACAAATCTTGAAGTTTTGTAAATAAGGCGCATTCATAAATCTTCGTTTTGAGAGAATCGGGCTAGAAATTTTCATCGCTACCAATTTCTTTTAACTGTCAAGTTAAGGAATAAGCCAACGTGTTGACTACAGAACTGTTCCTGGAGTCTTCCTTGTGAGTACACCCGCTTTGAGTAGCAAATGTTAATGACGGATAGAATTTTTCATCGCTACCAATTTCTTTAACTGTCAAGTTAACGAATAAGCCAACGTGTTGACTACAGAACTGTTCCTCGAGTCTTCCTTGTGAGTACACCCGCTTTGAGTAGCAAATGTTAATGACGGATAGAATTTTTCATCGCTACCAATTTCTGTTAACTGTCAAGTTAAGGAATAAGCCAACGTGTTGACTACAGAACTGTTCCTGGAGTCTTCCTTGTGAGTGCACCCGCTTTGAGTGGCGAATGTTAATGACTGCTGTGATGCCGATGGCTCCCTGTAATTCAATGAGGCTGTATTGCCTCATCCCGAGCCAGCCGAGAACGGATAGCGCCCTCCGTCCCTGGGGTAGCGACCGCTTCATGGCGGTACAAAAAGTCAAAGTTCGTCCATTCCGGCGGCCCCGATAAAACTCCAGCCGCATCTCCAGAGATGGAACTGCCGCCTCTACTTAACCCCTGACTCGACACTTCCTGGTGCTCCGCACTCACATTTCCATCGTCGTGTACTCTACACTCGTACCTTGGGCTTACGAAATTTTTCTGGTACCGACTAGTCAGGCATGAAAACAGTTTCTTTCTACAAAGTCTGTTATTCATTAATCTGCGATACTACTTAATGGTACTTTATGTCCAATATAAATCACCCGGTATTTGCCCCGTCATTCTTTCACTTTCAAATTGCTTCTGTAATTACCAAACAAAATCGTAAAATGGTTCACTGTGGATTTTGTTTCGTCTCCAATTCAGATGTAAATGTAAATGTTTCCAACATTCCACTGAAATTTATGTTTAGATATTTAGTGATTAGAGATGGTTTCGAGATATTTTTCATCACCATTATTCACCTTAGTGAAGGAAAATGACCAGTTTCATCTCTTGACTTAGAAACTTATATGGTGCTAGGTTAACTGAATGGAACTGGAGAATGCATTTCGCGCAGACTCCTATTTTTAAGTTATGCTTTGAACATCTGTCGAAGTTCTCAAACTCATGTCATTGTGATATGCTGAACACTAATAAAGTTGCAAAACGTATCGAAAACTTAGGCTGTCCATAACAGAAAAAAAAACATATTCCGAAGGTTGGTTGAATTTGGTTGGATACTCCAGAAGAAGGCATGCTAAGCCACTGCTGCGTCAGAGGTAGAATGGTCAGCTCCTTTCCTCTGTGACCTACAGTTTAACGTGGAATTCGATTACGATTAGAATTGACTTTAATCATAAACTAGTAAGTGCTAAACATTTTTAAGTCAATCGTAAATAACACGTTACAGTTGGATGAATAATTATGCACAACAGTTCTGTTGATATATTACGAGTGGCTCTACTATGCCAATTTGTTCAGTACTCATCTATGACAGCAAGTTATTAAAACTCCTAGGAAAAAGCTTATTGTGCCCTTAAAGACTATTTACGTTGTCAGGCATCGATTTTTACATTTCAAAGTTTGTTCTATACAGCAAACGTCTGTGTTTTAATTGTAACAATGAGTGCAGTTATTCACAATATAAGAAACACAGTATAGTCAATAAAAATAATCTATGATTAGTGTCGAATCGAACCTGCCGACGGATATGTGAAAACTGCGACAAGTGAAATTTGCGACCAGTGAAATTTGCGGCCACTGTTCTCTTTGTGTCACCGTCTACTTGCGACTCCTAATCATGTGGGGCACTTTAAGTGCCCCACACACTTACAGACGAACTGCAGGCCGATGCCTGTGACGAAGAACTGTAGGCTGAAATCTCAACGCACCACACACATAAACGACAACTGCCTGTAGGCGGTGGTCTGTACAGGCCATGGACTGTGTGCTGCCCACTCATTAGAGTTCGTGAACTGAAGATTTTTAACTTCAGTCCAGCGGACTGTCGTTTGAAATCTATGAACTCGCGCGGTTGCAGTGTAGTTGTTCGTTTTAAATTAACTGTTTCATTAACATAATTCACGTTCAGAATGGGTCGCATTTTATTACGAAGAAAACGTTGTGCGATTGCGATCTTGAATAATATGTTATTACTTTCAACACCGGGACGCGAAAAGAGGTTTTGGATGAAACAGTGGTTGCAATGAAAGGAGTAATCGTTCCCACGTGACATTGTTGCGTGAACTACGACAATCACATACGGATGACTTAATTAATTACTTAAGAATGAGTGACGAAAATTTCAATGAACTGTTAAGTTTAGTTAGTCCATTCATCACAAAGGCAGACACTCGAATGCGCCAAGCAATTACTGCAGAAGAAAGACTGACAGTCACTTTGAGATTTTTGGCTATGGGTCAGAGTTTTGAAGATTTAAAGTTTCCTTCGAGAATTTCATCACTAGCACTTGGTATGATAATACCAGAAACTGTCAAATTTATTTACCAGACTCTCAAGGATTTTTACATACAGGTAAGAATAATTTTTATTTTGTTTATTGTTCAGTAACTTTTTATATTATAATAAACCATGGAAAAGATAGAAATATATAGAAAATGTAACTTATAAACCAAAATATAGACAGAATACCCCTAATTCCATACACAATTAGTTATTGCATTTATTTTTTAAATCAAAAACTGTGACAGTTCTGAAAAGTCAGGGTCTTTTTTTTTTATTTGCACATGACTCATCTTTTACCTTCCACAAACATGGAATATGCCGATATAATTCAATAAATGAGGAAATGATTGCGGTTTGTTGTCCATTTTCCTGACAGTCCAAAACAGATTAAACCACGCGAAAGATCTGTGGCCTGTCGTCAGGCAAAGATAAACGTATCTGTCAGGCGCGGTGACTGCAGGCCAACTGCGAGTGTGTGTCCGTTTTGGCCTTGAGATCGTAAACTTCAAAGATTGTTAACTGTGGACTGCTGGCAGTTCAGGCCCCGATCTCAACAATCCACACACTGACAGTTACGCAATACTTGCAGTCTACGATCTTAATATCGACTGTAGGTGTGTGTCCAACTACGATAAACTGACAGTTCAGTGCCTTCAGATAAACTGTAAGTGTATGGGGTGCTTAAAGGCCCCTTCAGACAATCCGACCTGGTCTCACTAAATCGTGACCTGGAAGTTTTTACGCGAAGAAATAGAACGGAAGCTAGTCAGCGACATTTTACATTACACGGCCGAAACAGCCAAACTAGTTTCTATTAAAATATATATATATATATATATATATATACACGCAAATGTTTGGAATTAAAAAGCAAATCACGTTGTTTCGCAAGTTAAGTATTATTTCTTAGAACTTTTTCGCATTCATTACTGAAAGTTGATTTTTTTGCTGATCTGCAACACTGTTCGGATACTCCACTGTGGTACTAACCAGATCGGGCTGGCCGAGGTCGTTTATAGGTGGCCATACACCATCGCTCCATCCGTCCAAATGGAGCGATGTCACTCCATTATCGTGTCATCTATGCGGAAATTGATGAGGATGACGTGTACTACCAAGATTATTTGGATATCCGGTCAGTCCCATATCCATCAGATTCGTGCATCATGCCATCAAGACAACTGACGGTGTGTGGGGAAAACCACGTATTTTGTTTTCGGGCTTCACTTGGGAGCACATATTTTTAAAGTGCTTGGACCACCATTTGTTAAACTCTAGGATGATGTCATCGTCTCCCACAAAAACCTACTGTTTGGGGAATGAAATGTACTATGAAGTGATTACAGAAAGAGGAAACCTCATTCCCTCGCTTATTCGAATTTGCCTGCATGGTAGGTATAGCTTTGCTTGTTTTGGTTTTCAAGTCATAAATGCAAAAACTGTTAATTCACAACTGCCGATAGTAGAATATTTCCTGCACTGGTAATGTAAAGGGAGATTTTGCATGAAATCTACTACGTTTCTATAATTATGGGGCTCGCTATGACACTTCTTTTCTACGTCTTTTAAGGCAGAATAAAACTTATGTTTTAATAACAATTATAAACTATAAAACATTTGTAGCGGTAACAGCTGTTCTCAAACATAGGCTACAAACGTAGCATGGTAGCAATACCCTCAGAGCACCGGCGGGGCGGCTGTCAACACAACCAGTTTGAGCCTATTCAATAATAAACACCGATTTCAAAGACTGAAGCCGCTACAGCATTGTTGAGACCCAGTTTTGGTCGCAAATTTCACTGGCCGCAAATTTCACTGGCCGCAAATATCAGTGGGCGCAGTTTTCGCGACACCCCTGCGGACGATTAAGTAGCAGGAATCACTGTGGTACAGTGTAATGTATGTGGACCTAGATCAGTGACGTTAGTCTTGGGGGGATATCTCCTGACAGCAGCAGGCTGGTTGGAAGTCTGCCTCCCCTGTATCATCTCCGTCCAGCAATCATGTTAAGTACCTAACACCCAGATTCTGTCACAAATTATCGGAATCTTGGCCAGTGTAAGAGCGGATACGCTCCAGAAGGAATGAAATTTCAATCCTCAACAAGATTCTTACGCAGCAACTGCTCATTATTTCAGCTTTGGAAACAGATGCAGTTGGACATTAGCGTTCCACTCCCATTCAAATCTGGTTCTTTCAGTAAAGCTTCCAACTCAGCGAACAAGTTAGAATCACAAGGAGCGACGTGCAGTGATTGCTGATACCGATATATTAGAGAAAAATGAGAAGGACGAACGGTCTTAGACTTTTTGCGGGTAACTGAAACATTGCGATACTTTGTCACTAATAGAAAAAAGCTGCTATTATACGAATTCAATGCTTTTCGTTGATAAACACTGCTAAACGCACTGGATCCATCCGATTCTGTTGGTAGTTAACAGTTTCTTGATGTTTCTTATTGCTTATCAGAATCGTTCGTAGAAATTCAGGGTAGATCTTACAAGCTATACACATTTGGTAAATTTCATGAGGTTTCTGTACTCATTAAAACCGGTATCATTATACTACATTTCAAAGCATTCCAGCTATCATGGTTCTGTATTGAGTATGTAGACCAGTTCAGAAAGTGTCTACAAAATCAACCAAACCTGTAGATAAATTGGCACTTATTTTGACTACAGAAGAGTTGTTGCTGGAAAGGGTGGCATTACGTTTGGCGTGCATAGGAGTTTCTAAGTATTCGGGAGAGAAAGCAGTACCATCTAGTTTGTAACTCTGATGTTAATCGAGGAAAATTCTACTTGACTTTGGAAATAGAACTTTTATTTAGCTGCACTTTTCTACTTAAAAATTCTCATTTCCTATTATATAATACCTTTGGCTGTGTGAATTTTTAAACTAAAAAATATCATTTTATCTTTACATCTTAAACCAATAAATTATTGGAGCGAAAAAACATACACATGAAAACTAGCATAAGACAGTAACAATTTTCATAATAACACTTCATCACTAAACCTCTTTGTCGCACATCCAACGATCTATTTAAGCAAAAATTGTACTCTATCCTTACTCTCTGGTTCCATAAACATCGTTTGGCTGAATTCTACAAAAAATTAAAGCTGTGATACGAAACTCGTAAACATTAAGTTTAAATAATTACGTTATACATTCTCCTCCTAATGTGTCTCGAAAATTGGCTCAACAATTTTTCCGAGACAAATGATTTGTTTGTTAATGTTTGAAATCTTTGCATAACTATAAATGCTTCGACTTTATCAACACAAATCTTCTTCTATGACTACAATTCAATGCTCGTAACATCTCTGTCGCACATCCAAACATTCTCCTTCATCAAAGCTTGTATTTCCAACCTTACTCTCTCGTTCCATAAACACCGCTTCGCTGCATTCTGTTCAAAGTGAAATCTGTTATACCAAAGTAATAAACATTCAATTTAAAATAACAGTCAGATATAGGATATTACCTTATACGTTTGGCCAAATTTAAATCCAATAATGAACTGGAAAACAGATTGTCTTTACTCCAGAACCTTTGTGTTTATGGACGTCCCTACAGTGAACCAGGTAACATTGCAGATGTCTTAAATTTCGCGAACCGAAATGTACCTGGCAGGTCATAGTAGCGCGGAGTACAGTGCGGGCAATCAGGAACATGACGCCCCAATAACTGGGTACGAGCTGCTACCGTGGGGCCCTCACCATCAAGAGACCCATTCAGGCGCCACCATGCTGTCGTTAACTGCATTCTTTACACCCGCGACGCTGTCAAAGGCTCACCCGCCCTGCACCAGATGAGCTCGCCATATTGCGTGTGACAACGCGAAACGTTGTTATCCAGCGACCTAGTGGTTACGACCTGCTTGGACGTAGTGTGACACTAGCCGACAGTAGTACAGCAAGCGTTCCTTCTTTCAGATGTGAATTATGAGTTGAAACTTACAATTTAGTCTTTATCGGCATTGTGAAATAACTCCGAATATAGTGCTGTCAGCAACCTTATAAATGTTTGAAGATTTTCAGATTTGTCCGTTCGTTTAGTGTTTTATACTTCCACTAACGTCTATTGATTTTTGAAAAAAGAAGTTGTTTACATATTTTAACTTGATTTTTGTTTATTGACGCTTTAGAAGAACCTACATCAGACTTCATCCGAATTTATAGAAGCACGTTAAGGTGTGTACTCATTAGGCGAACGCAGGCAAAGGCATACGGTCGAATGGATGCGGCCGAATCTTTGCCGCGTTTGATAAGAATTAGCTTGTTGTTCCCATTACAACGAGGGTATGCGTTGTTTTTCATTCTTTCATGTTCGCGGGTTTATGCGGTAACAATATTTTTATACCTACCATAAAAATGGCGGTTGCTAGTGCGTCGTACATTATTATTAGTGAGGCAAGTAATGAAACACGAAGACGCAGGAGATCACAACGACGGCGGTGCATCACTTCTTTGTTTGAAACTAGAAATGTGTATAAAGTGGCAGACTTGATAGACGATCTTAAATTGGATATGGACTTTTTGAAAGTATCTGCAGTATCAAGTCAACTGACTTTGAAACGTTATTGCAGCAGATTGGTCCGAAAATTTCAAAACGTCAGTATTTTCTCTAACTCTTGGTGCAAATTTTCTTTAAACGCAAACCATGTCGATTTAAATATGACATCAGCTACAGAGTCTGTTTTAAATGAATTTTCCTGTTTTTGAACGTTCACGCCTGATGGATTCCAATTGAGATTTCTTTTACCTGTCTTTTGAATCACATTTCCCAATATCATTCATTTCGTTCCAGGCATCATGTTTCCTTATTTTATTTTCATAATCATTGGGAATAGTATTGTCTATATAATTCTGTTAATTATGTTCTCTACAAAACAACAAAAGCGTTTTTCTTGATGTACACACTATAACTAAGCCGAAAACGTGTGGTCCGCATTTTGCTTTGATGTACCGCCTCCCGAGCGAAACCGAGCGCAGGCAAACGAATGCGGTCGGAAGCGTTCATTCGCCTTCGTTTTGACGTACATACAGACTGAGTGAACGTATCCTCTCGCTCGAACAGTTCGCCCAGTGTGTACCCACCCTTACGTTTCACAAATAACGTAGGGTTGTGTTAGCACTGCTCTGAGCGAGCTTGCCGAATACATTTGTCGGGAACTTTATATACACATCATTACACTTCTGGCAAGTTAAAAAAAGAGCCAACAAACTTCTCAGGAGCACTAACAATTACTTAAACAACATAAAGCGTACAGAAACGTATTCAAAATTAGTTCAATTCATATGGAATCAATTGTATTTAACATCATATTAATGAAAATAAACATTTCCAAACAGTTAAAACATTACGGCTGTCATAATATTCCCAATTACAGTTTCTTAAATAGTGCGCCGGCATTTTAATTATTTCAATACATTTTCAACCGTAATTCAGTTCATTTACAGAATTTTCCACATTCATGTAATAATAATACAAATTTAAATTCAACAACTTTGCTTCTCTGTCAAAAACAAACTTAAGTAATTACAAGGATGGCAATTTATGGGAGTTGGGTTTCAAGTCATTACATCATGCTTCTTTGAACGAGAGAATAAGCGGAATATTCATCGTCATTCTCAAATATGAATAGTGATTACAATAGAAGTACGAATCAATTATATCAAAACGTGTATCGTTCATCCTAGATAAATAGAGTTAATTATTCAAATTCTGTAGAACTTATTCAACTTACGGTATTTATCTGTTTTCTAAGATAAACAGTTGTCAGAACAACTTCAGTTTTTAGTTTAATATCATTAAGTACAAATCACTAAGTAAACAGTTGTGAATTTTCCTATTTTCTATTATTTAGTAATATTCATTAATTTCTTGAGTTTGTGAGATTTTTTGGTGGTAATGTCCATTATCATAAATACAGCGTGTTAGTATGAGTTAAATGATTGATAAGTGCTTTGAAATATTTTATATGGGATTTCTAAATTTCGTATTTTTACTGACACCATTAATAAAATATTCTTCAAGTCTTGTGATAAACCACCTCTCAAGACATGAAGTTTTTATGTATACATCCTCGGGTACTTTTTAGTTTTTTAGTGAGAACCACTTCCAGAAAGAGCTCAAAATCATGAAAACATAAATATGTTCACTCAGTCGAATGATTCACACACCCAGAGAATTACAGTATTATAATTCACACACACACACACATACATGTGGCGTAAAATATATTTTGATTATAGTAATTTTTGCGTTTTGTTTGTTTTTTGTTTTTTGTTTTAATTATACTATTGTTTTTCCTTAGCATACCCCTTTGAAGCAAACTCACGTAACTCAGGGGGTACGCGTACCACCATTTGGGAACAACTATCCTAGATCAAGCTGGAGCTCAAATGTAAAATATTTTAAGCTTTTTTCTTAAAAAAAAAAAAAAAAAAAAAAAAAAAAAAAATCCGTGTTTGTATGTATCATGACCAACAAAAAAGTGATTGTTCAGGAGCTTGTTATGACCTTGTTACTACATAAATCTGTTCTTTCACTGGCTTCGTATTTTATGTTGGTGAAAGAAACAGTTTCCACGGTGACTTTTGTAATAGCTTCATTTATCTTTAAACACGCATCAAATAGTTAGTCAGAATATTAAATAAGTGGAAACAGTTTCCTTCTCTGAATGAAGTTTATTAAACAAAGTTGTCTCATAATCTGACCACCAGCACCAGCGAAATAGATAACGTATAATCTCAGTTTCGGATTTTTTGATATATTGTCTCAGTGGAACTTTCAGTAATGTTTATTCTTCAAACACGGTCGTCTTCTCAAGCTATAGTCAATAATAAAACTCCAAAGAGCTCTGACGATCATACCTGGGAGCATGGAGTAACCAATAATGTGATTAACACCAGCTTGTACTGGCCAAGCGCTCGTTCACTCTGAGTTGTAGTTTATACGGGACAGAGCGAGAATCACCTGCTATATCCGGCCACTGTGAGTAAACAAACTCAGCTGACAGTCGAGAAAGTCTACCGCCCTGAGTTTTTTAACGTTCAGGGAGTTTCCTCTGATCCTGCAGGAATGATAAAATTCATCTGTTGAGAACCACTGAAGGCAGAGTTTTATACGTACATCGTGAGCACTCGGTTAGTTTCAGATGATTCTTGGAGAAGTCATACAGCTCTCAGTGTACCAGTAACGGACAGAACAATAACGTGAATCGTGTGACAAGGGCTCAGTTATAACTGTCTTGGAGAGCGGTGTTCATCTGACCGACAGTGTAACTTGATGCTGATGGTAGTCTGGGTCGTGGAGGAGTGTGCTGAAAACGACTGCTGGGATGGGAAGTTGACATTCCTATTCAAAAGAATCTGCGATCTGTCTATTAACTAACGGGTGGTAGTTGAAGAGACAAAAACATTGTTAAACCAGTTCCACTAGGTAATAATGAGTTTCCGTATTTAAGAAAAAATCCGATAATCTAATGTAAAAACTTTTTTATATTTTTATTAAACTTAGGTGCGTTTTGAGAAAAAAGAGACAGAGCGAAATGACAGTAACCACATCGAATATTCTCAAGCATAATAATCATCCGAACGTCATAAATAAAATACATCTACGCAGTTTAACGCACGGAACAACGAACAAAGGCATTCGGACAAAACTAACACTATGGGAACTAAAATTCATTTCGGTGCCTGTAAATCAAATGTGCCATTTGCCGCTCTGATGAGCTATGACGTAGAGATAAACTGTAGAGTTTTATCGTTTGATTTCAATTAGAGCTTTGCAACTGATCGACGTCGAAGTCATTAGGAGTGAGGATCTGTAGGATGCAAATAGAATGAATTCCGTCGTGGCCTACTGAATGAGCCATATAGGCATTCTAATGCAGTGACTTCTGGAATGCCGGACCGAGAAACGAACCCGCCTCCTCCAGAATGCCAGACCGCAGCGCTAACCACTCATCCACCATGATTGCGCCTCTTCTGGTGTCTTTACCATCAAATACTTCAATACAAAAGGAAAATTCAGTATTACGACGGAGAGTATAAAAGGGAAAGATTTTATTCCAGGTAACGAGTCTCCGAAAATGGCCACTGTAACGCAATCTTCTTAAGAAATAATGGCTGCAAAGCGTTTTATCGACTTCAGACTTTGGCCTGCTTTGTTAAAAATAATTCCGTTTACGGAAACTTACTGTTTTCTATATAAAAAAATTTCCTTTACAATTAATAGCGACACTGCAGTGCTCAGTTCTGTGTTACAACTTCTATTCAATAAGAAACCGAAATACTGTTTGTTGACGTCGGCTTTGGTTTGTAATACATAAAGTCGCCTGCAGTGACTTGGGAGACCATGGAAAACCAAGATGTGGGTTCCCGGATGGATACTCGATTCCACGTCCTTCAAAATACGAGGGTGAAGTGTTATCGATCACCTACGTTTGGTACTGTTCTTTTCACTGACGGGTTAATAGAATTCATCTGGTATATGTGAAAGATTTTTTTACATATGATTTTGTTCTGAGTAATCTCGTCTGTTTCCTGCACACATTATTGTGCGTTATTGTCAGCATTTATAATTCTTCCTACTCTATTGTATCCTGAGAAATGTTTATATTCTGGATTTCGGTATTTAGTTTTTCCTTGTGATCCATAAATTACATCAGATTAGTAAAGCAAAGCCTGCCAGTATCTTGTAATATTTTATTTGAATCTCTTTTCTGTTTTTTCCTTCAGAAGGTTCCTGCCATTTCAGCCATATGTTGTTCATTTCATTCATTAAGCTGTACCCAAAACATTGAAAGTGTGTTCCATTGTTACAACGATTACCATATTAGATTTTTTTTAAAATGTTTTTCTAACTAAACCACTATTTATGTTTTGCCTTCGTTCATTACGAATTGCAGTTGGAACTAATGAGCTCAGCTCTGTTTTCGAGTTCTAAATAACTGCTTCAGTAGAATCAAAACTGTTATTTTTACAGTTATTTATGGTAAATAGATATTGTTTCTGTTGCATCTATGCCTGGGTCCGAGGGTGGTTAGGGAACAAATTCCGTCGCGTTCTTTCCCAAACACACTGTTTTTGGCGTTGATGCGCTGCAAAGAAACAACTGGATGCATCTGACAGATGCTCGCACAAAACGACAGATGCATAACTAGAAAATCAGGCAAAATACAGGTGTTTCATGCACGTTCTTTCTGCGGTGTATTATTAGAGTGTGGCGTATACTGCTTTCAGAATCAAACGTCAGCTTCTGCTTCACTATCTTTGAGTACAGATTTGGTATACGGAGTCCATTTTTTGTGTTTACTCATTTTTAGATGAAATTTTTCATGGAGAGGTATGGGACTGAGAAGACTAGTTGGTGAGGCAATGGATTGGTTAGTGTCCGCAATGCCACTGCAGTAAGTAAATAAGAAGGCATGGGGTAGGTTTCTTACCGTATGGTCTTCTAGATTGCCTCCAACGTTGCCCCCGTTATGACAACAATCTCCGAATTCTTCTGGTTATATTAACAGGTCAACATTTGGTCATGGGAAGGACAGCTGCACTGAATGGAATTCATGTTGTAATGAGTATGCAGCAAAGCAGGATGCACGACAAACCAGATGGTTCTTTCAAAAATCTCTATTGGATATATTCTTGGGCCTTTAAACAGGGAGGATGCAGATTTAAGTCCCCGTTCAGTCATCCAGACATCAGTTTTCCATAGTTTTCCGAAATCACTCCACTTGAATGTCGGGACGGTTGCTTTAAAAGACCATGGTAGAGTTCCTTCTCGTTCCTTTTCCCAATATCCACTGGCTCTAATGGAAAAACCATAAAGCCCAAAAATAAAACTAAGAAAGAATGGACCTCTAGGTATTTTTCGAGGATTTAGGTTCCTAGAGACGGATTCATATCAACAGTGTGTGACGCATTGAGACCTAGTTACCACTAATTACAGTTAACTAAATACGTTCCTTATAGAGAAGAAAAGTAGTAAATTGCAAATTTGTGTAATACTTTATGAATGTGTGATATTTTGCTGAGTGAAAGTGTTGTAAATGGACTGAAACATTATTGTAATTATGTTAAAAGCAGTACAGTGCATAGAATATTAATTAGAAGATTTTAATCTGGAATATTGTGTGAACCATAATGTTATAAATTAAGATTTAACTGTTCGGAAAAATGCAGTTAAATGCTTGCAATATTTTCTACTTCCATTAATAATTGTTTCTTATGATTTAAACAAAATTTGTATAAGTTTTAGGGTTGTTTTTTTTTACGCCTTGTCGACGGCTAAGGCGGGATGGGACTGGGGACAAGGAACGGGAAGGAATGCGGTCATGGCCTATTTGAAGGAAGCATCCCGGCATTTGCCTGGAGTGATTTGGCAAAACCATGGAAAACTCAAATCTGGATGCCCGGACGGGGATTCGAATCCGCGTCCTCCCGAATGCGAGGCCAGAGCGTTAACCGCTCACCCACCACGCTCGGTAGGAAAGACGGTCAGCGCTTTTATTTTACTGTATAACGGACTATGATGTCTACATAAACTCTCTACAATCGCTCCCCGGTTAGTGCAAAGATGAACGCAGTGTCATTTCTTTAATTTTTGGAAACGAAGTATGATGGCTAGTTTTATGTAGTTTGATTTTATAATGTGTTTCTTCGAAATACGAGTCAAGTAAAAAGTTCATCTACGGCTTCGTTAATTGAGAAGCTACTTATCATTGAGAAATTTAAGGAATTAAGTACCAAATAGTCAAAATATAAATCAATAGGCCACTGAAAAATCTGTAAACCTTCAAACATCATTCTAAAAGCACTGTTTTCAGAGTTACTTATCACGCGGTTTACAATACTTTCGTATTTGTTCCAATGTCAGTCGACGTGAAACATTTCTTCACTGGTTTTGTTGAACTCCAATTACAATAAGAAAATTGAGCAGCGCAATTCTACCCAGTGCGTGTATTTTATTATTTATCCTGCCACAGTCCGAAAAAATGCAGTATAATGCACAAAAACCGATTCCAAGATCAGAGTTTGTTAAAACTGAAACACTTTTAAATGTTTCCAGCATTACAAATTCGTATATGAATTTTTATCCTTGATTAGGATTCTGATCAAAACTTGTGAGCCCTTTGAAATTAATGCTTTAACCGTTGAGCATCATCTGTTGGTAGTGCTTTGCCACGTTCGCCGCTACCCGTTAGCTTCCACAATCGATCGTTTGCTTGTTGCCACGATGTGTGAACGAACAGCAGATGGATGTGTGTCCTGAGCGAAGCGTAATTTTGCAGTTCACAGGACGGAAACCATTAAACCAGCAGAAATGTTGAACATACTGCGTGCACAATTCAACAATGATACATTTGCGAAATACCACATATTCCACTGGTGCAAGTACTCCTAAAAGGTAGGAGAGCTGTATCTCAACCTTATTCACTCCTCTCATCCTGAAATGAACATTATTCCACATAATATTTTCGAAGCGTGAGACCTCGTTTACGATGAAATACGGAAAACTATTATATCACTTGCAGTAAATTATATAAATGTGCAGAGTGTATTTGAAAAGTATTTAGAATTGAAAGAAACGAAAAAGAAACAAAATTTTTAATGCATATAAGAAGCCGATAAGCACTAAAATTTTCAAACGTTTCTATATGGAATTACAAAAGAATAAGACTCATTTCTAAAGTGAATTCACTAATATCGTGTCATTTTTGTACGAAGATGTACCCTATTGAATAACACGAAATAGGGGAAACAATATAGATGGATCCGTCCGTGGTAAAGTTTCTAGCTGCTTGACTTGATAAAAATCTCTAATTTCCACTTGAACAACGAAGTTTCAACGCTGAATATTACTGTGGTCTCCTGAACAACGGCGGAGAGGTTATCGGCCAACAAGAAGCAAGTTTTACAAAGTCGCTACTCCACAAAAGCACAGAACGTCGTAGCATCATAACCTCAGTAGTCAAGATATAAACAATGTGAAATTCATTTCTTTGTACCTGTAACAAAAGACGAGTTTTGAAATGTTCGTGAGTGAATGATAACACTTTTTTTTCGTTAATCAACCACAAAAAAACTACCATTGCAAAACAAAAATGTTATGAAAAGAGTAGGCTGTATATATATTTTTTTTTTTTTATTTTGTGATATATAATAATACAGTAAGGGTCTATCTTATGAAAAATTTCGTTTATATTTGATCCGCTATTATATTCGTATGCATAAAAGCTCAACCGGAACTACTTTTAAATAACAGCAATTTATGACCTATGTCTTGTCACTTGTCAAAAATGGAACAAAATTATCTCCTGAAGTTTAGAAATATAACATTAAAACCCCTTCAGAACTAAAAGGTATTTCTTTAATTTGTTTAACCACAGCTTCCTATGCAAATATTTTATCACAGAAATAGAGTTAAATAATATTCATTCAACATCAGCATGTAGTAAGTATATCGAAATTAATTAAATAAATTCAAGGGTTGTTAGTTGAGTAACAATAACAACAACAAAAAGCCTGAAACTTGATCCTTGCTTAAGTCAACTGGTATGCAAGAAGCTCTCACTAACAGTTATTTTTCCGTTTCATCATCCTTGGAAATTAAAAGTTGCGGTTCTGTAACCAATGAACTTATGCATTTCATGTTCTATAAAAACACGGGAATGAAATAAATCAGATGTACGTCTGTATCTCGAAAGTTGCTACTGTTAATTAGTCTTGTGTAGTTCGCGAACGAACTAGTTCGGAAGAGCGCTCCCATAGGCGAACTACGCGAAGTAGTTCCCAGATCTCTCGCTCCTTAGTTCGTTAGTTCGTTCGATCCTTTCCCCAAGACCAACTTTTGTTTTAGTTTATTATCTAAAATGAAACACAGTTCCTTGTGGACACATTTCACTGAAGACACAGATATAAAAATAAAAGAAAAATAAATTGTTCAACATTAATAATTATTGCAGAAGTCACAAACGGAAATTTAACGTGGAATGTGAAAATAAAATACACGTTGATCCCATTAACAATCAAAAGACAACCATCGATAACCACAACTACCATAACAAACAAGAGAGCGCGTGCAGTAGCGCTAGCAAAGTGAGCGAGCGAGCTGTCTTGGAGGACCTAGTTCGCGAACTAAACAGAGCGCTCCCGGTCGCGAACTAAAGAGAGCCGTACAGTTCGCGAACTAACAGAGCGCTCCCGGTCGCGAACTATAGAGAGCGGTACCGTTCGCGAACTAAACAGAGCGCTCCCGGTCGCGAACTAAAGAGAGCGGTACAGTTCGCGAACTAACAGAGCGCTCCCGGTCGCGAACTATAGAGAGCGATACCGTTCGCGAACTAGCACCATTCGCCGCTAGGGTTTCCAATATTTTTTCGGTTGATGGTAGGAATTTTTTTAAAAAGAATAACCTATAAAAATATGATACACTTCAAAAATATAATATTTTACGAAAGAGTAGAAAATGGTAAAAGGTATGTTTTTACTATTTCATTTTTTAAGCTATATTTTTTTGCACTTCTTTCATCTTTAATTCTTTTTTGTCTACAGTTAAATTGTCATATGCTTTATCGCTTTAAGTTGTCAAATTAATTTCGAGAAAAAGCTCATTTTTTATTCATGAAATACTTCTCTTACTTTTACCTGGATTTCGTATAATATTGTTATTTCAGAGTAAAGTTTGTTCACTTTGATATTCATTTTTTCTCGCAAATTTATAACCTCTAATATAGTCTCACAGTCATCAAATGAAACCCTGTGATTTGAATTTAATTTTTGGATTTTGTATAGCCAATTGCTTTCATTAAAATCTAACTATTTACTAAGATACTCCAGACATTTATCAACGAATACTAGAGCATTATTTTTTATATTATCACTTTCTGTGGAGAATTTGGTATCTAAAGGCTTTTTCTTGTTTTCTTAACCAAAGAAACAGTATCTTTTACATTTTTATAGTGCTGATTTTAAAGCTGACATAATATAATACTTATCTCAGTCTGTTAATTAACAGCTTTGTGAAAGTGATGAAAGAAATGACTTGCGAAATTCAAATAGATTTTAACTTTTGTGTCTTCATCAGTTTCATTCGTCGCCAAAAAATTGTGAATGTGTGTTGGATTATTCTCCCCTTCACTAATAAAATAATAGCTCAATGACTTTCAATTCACTGGAAATTTACGCACTTTCGTTATTGCTACCACTTTCTCATTCAAGGGTCACTGTTACTTTTATATGTCTAATTATTAGATATCACATTGGAAGTATTAATGTTATTTTTCTTAATAATATAGGTAATACTATTTCTGTCATAT
Source organism: Vandiemenella viatica (assembly GCA_031002005.1). Taxonomy (NCBI): domain Eukaryota; kingdom Metazoa; phylum Arthropoda; class Insecta; order Orthoptera; family Morabidae; genus Vandiemenella; species Vandiemenella viatica. The sequence continues at coordinate 335,756,197 of JARYHS010013630.1, forward strand.
AGTACTTAAGTTGTAGCCAATAGTAGAATTATATTTTGTCCATGATTTCCAAAACTTTATTTATATAAAAAAGCCGATTACTTATAAACGAGTATTTTAATTCATCAAAATAAACGCGTTCATAATATTTTATAATTAATGTTGTGTTGTTGTTGTTGTTGTTGTTGTTGTTGTTGGGGTTTAAGGGCGCGTCGACGGCAGGATCATTAGCACCTTTTATAAGTAATGTTTCTTCCATGAACTAATAAGCAAATCCATTTAAAAAATTAATATTGTAAAGTAAATAGTAAAAACAGCACAATTATTCAATTTACCCATTTGTGTAAAGGAAAATGAGCACTTTGGTTTATCGGCGCCAACTGTTCATGCTAATGTAATTTGAAAGGGCTATTATTAAGCAATAACTTTTGTTAAGAAGGTCATATCAAATTCCATTTAGAAACGACAAAAAAATGATTATGTCCTAATAAAACTGACTTAACAAACAAAATAGCGCGTGCAGTAGCGGTAGCAAGGCGAGCGAACGCTCTGTTTCTCTGAATTCGAGACGCGAACTAACGAACTAAAAGAGCGAACTAGTTCGCGAGGGAGCTGCGAACTAAACTGAGCGCTCCCCTTCGCGAACTATTATGCGCAAGTCTACTGTTAATATCCAGGTTCAAAATATTTCTTCCAAATTATCTATAACAAAATATACCAATATATTACTGATGTTATAAAAGAAGTTTATTCGTTGTATAGTGAATAATAAATACATATTTCCTTCTTCAGTTATTGTAAATGTGAAAAACATTTTATCAGATGTGCTCAACCTCTATTGAATTCATTGTTATTGTCATTGTTTTATCGGAAAATTAATTAATACCAAACTGAGTTAATTAATTAACATTTAAGCATCCAGGTAATGACGTGTGTAATGAAAGCTGAGAATCTTTATGAATGATATTTACTCATATCTGACCAATAAAAAACATTTAATGTGATCAATTTTATTAAATACCTAACTAAGTAATGCTCCCTCGTACTTTTATAATTGCCATATACGAGTGATCAACAGAAAGTAAAACATTACTTCGACAAAATTTTCTAAGCTTCTGCGAAACTTTGCCGAATTAACGCTACTTATTACAGAAAACCTTCACTCTTAATAACTTTACAGAGAAGATAAACAGGAGATTAAATTCATTATAGACGTGAAGCATGGGCAGTCAAAGTTTAAGACAGTTGGCTATCAGAAGCTTTGCTTACAAGTCCAGAGTAAGGTAATTTATGCTGATCCGTCCGGACGAAATGATTTGAATCATGTTTCAACCGATCAATTCAAACTTGTTAGGAATTTGAGTATTGACAGCTATGTAGTCTGTACAAACAGAAATCACTTCTTATCATGATGTGGCCCCACCTATAGAAATGAGAGCTAGTGTTCGGTAGAAATAATCTCTACGCATCTGGCCAACGAAAATTCCTTGCAGAATAATCCCTGAGATGATTGAAGTGAAGGGAGACGTTGATAAAGGAGCTACGGATGCACACGAAATTATTCAATATGCGAATCTCCTAAAATTTCAAGAAAGCAATCCTTCTAAGGCATAAAATACCGATTTTCATTTAGTAAATATCTTCAGAACACGGAATTATCTTACAGCAAAATTCAATATGTCAAAAGTGCTTTCTTAAGTAGTTTGATATCCCATCGACAACAGAATCCTTAGAGCCTGTTGAGAATTGTCGACATGTAATTGTAACTTAATCAGTGTGGTGTTAAATAAATAAAACCAGCCTGGGGAAAACAAAAAATGGATAGCAGAACCGGCATTATAACACGGGTCTTTCAGAATGTACTGCCAGATTTTCAAATATATTAATGACTTTTTCCAATATTTAATGAATCTTCCAATCCAATTATTCCGTCGTAATGTCGTAAATTTTTAAAAACTTTATTTTTACAACGAATTCAGTTCACAACGGTTTGTGTATTGCCACACATTCCTTCTGAATTAGATTTATAAGTTTTAAAGTAATAAAAATGATATATAGCTAATCAATCCAGTTCGTGAAATATATACTTCACAAAACAAAATTTAGGTGGCAGAGATATGCGCGCCAGAAAGTCTTAGACAGACTGACAAACAGGCGTCTTCTGTTTGGGAATTACCATTAGCGTTACAGGAAAATGACCCCCTACACGTCTCTGAAACTGGTCTCTAACTGACTTTTTGCACAATTCTTGTTTTGGTGTCATATCAATGTTGGCGTGGGTTGGAAGCTGTGGTGATCTGTTTCGTGGAGTTAACTGCTTGATCGCTTTAGATTACTTTTCGTCGTGGTGGATGGAGCAGGCTTCGGCATGGCACTTGTGATCTACACGAGCGTGGCAGTTGTGGCGACGCTTGGAATGGCTCCGACGAGGGGGTCGATCTGGGACCCCATGCCAGAGTATCTTCCACAGCGGGTCTAATATTCTTCCTCTAGCCGTCATCGGTACTTATACGAGTCAAAATCTCTGTCATCGACAAGTAAAATTGTAGGTCCATGTGGTTACTACGAAAAAAATCCCCCTGAATATGATTGCCACTCCCTGCAAGTGGCTAGTTGTAAAGGGACCATAAAACTGTTAAAAACATTCGAACAAGAACGTACTATATACAAAAACGTTACGCTCTATCTACGTTGAAAATATAATCTTCACAATAGTGGATAAATCAATACTTATTCCCACATCAATCCACAACGTAGAACAGCATATTCGTTGAGTAAGAATATGACGTAACTTTGGATTTAGGCCACAAGCGTCACAGAACATTGCAGGAAACTTCTTGCATCTCGTATACAGCTCACGGCCTTTTCCTAGGTTGGAACCTGCATTTACATTAAAGACAGGCATAAACAGCATTTTTTACTTAAGTTCATGTATTCAGGAAACTCTTGATTAGGTAGATCTTTGTATTCTGTGGAATGGTTAAGAAAAATTAATACAGGGCATTCGCATGTTCAGATTTCACATTCAGCGACAATCCTGAACTTTATAGAACCACGTATATAATCGTTTTAACTGGTTTTACGGGATTACAGAGCACAGGTATCTGGATACAAGCACAGTATTTAATCATAAACACACGTTCCAGAGATTGGACAAAGATTCACCGGTCCTCAAATCGCACAAAACTTAAATGATATCTTTACTTATTTCAGCTGATCAGTGACGGATGGAACGATGATATACGTTAGACTGGCAACAGTAAAAAGACTCATCGTTAGAAGTTGAAACCATTTAATCGTAAACAGTGATTTTGTTCCCTGAAAGAACTTATCAAAACACTGTGTGCAGGGCTGAGCGCTTAGTGGAACTGATATTTCAGGATTTTCAAAACTAAGTAGGATTGACACAATGAAAATTTAGTGCTGTAGTGCTATTGTGAAAATTAAAATGTTTGATAAAATGGGTATATTTTGTAAAAGATGGTCTGAAATAAAAGTTTATGGAAGAATTCTAGGAACTTATGGGATGGATGGTTTGTTCTCATGTAAGGACATGTACGTTGAGCTAAATTATTGGAACAGAGACACTTGGATGAATCTCGAGAAAAGCAAGGAATGTTATACACCAAGCGGATAACTGAGGATGTATGTAGCAATAAATAGGCATACATATTTATATGATTTTCTTTTTGCATTTCTGTGCTAAAAGCTTTAAAATTAGAAAATTATGCCAGATACAAACTCCACGATAATATTAAAATTGCTGTTAGTAAGAAGTACTTTTCAAAGAAAAGTTTTATTGATTTATAAACGCTACTCAAATATTTCTCACAAAATATAAAATTTATCAAAAACTGTGTTGATAAACTTGCTCTTTCAACAGAGTAGAATGGACACAAATATTAATAAATATTTCTTGATTTATCGTTTCTACTAAATAGCTTCGTGAACTATCAATTATCCGGTAACCAGCAGTCAAGAATTTTAATAAACTATTATTTCCTCAAATTTATTATTTATATTTTTCTAAACTGTAGTAGTTATACAGAAATAACAAACTCATTCGAAGCATAGGAATTATTTTGGCCTATGCATAAACAGAATTATCACAGATAATTGATAAGAATATGAATATGTAATGAAAAAGTACCGACCTGACAGAAGCATTTAAGCATCTTTATTAGTTATGTTTTACATCGAGTATTTTAAGCTGTTCGTTACTGGTGAATTCTCGTAATTGGGAATCACCAAGTATCTTGTGTGAAAACCGAAAGAACTTATGATGGTATTAAGTGGAGCCCAAAGAAAAAATACCGGATCATATTCTGTTGCGGAGGAGTGAAACTGTTTTTACATATTATCGTTTAAACTCATTTGCAAAGGCCAAACTGTACTAAGGTCACTCAGCAATTTATTTTAGTTCGGTATGTTTTGCTGGAGAAAACCAGACTTCTTTCTTATGAAAGTATCAAGGGATAGCCAGGATGAAATATATACATATATACTGAATTGGTTTTGGAATTCCAGGATATATTTACTTTAAAATACCTGTAGCATGGAATGTTGTTATATACTGTGAATAGTTAAGTAAGTAAATACCTAAAGATGTGGACTCACTACTGTATTACAGTTACATTCTAGAAAATGAGATTATTCAAAAATTTGGCAATCCCACTATTTTTCGTTCGTCATAAATTTCTTTGTGTCGGATCAAAGAATATGAAAAGATCAATCCAAGTTATTTAACTACGATTTGAAATTATTATTGCGCAGGAAATAGTGCTGTTGCGATTTTCATCTTAACCGTCATAGCAACAGTCGCCCTTAAATTATGTTTGACCGTTTGTGAAATTCCCAAACAATATTTACATATTTTGTTCATATTTTTCTAACGTTTGCTAAATTTTGGCGTGTTTTCACACCAAACCATTGAAAAATGTTCTCATGAACATATGTCCGAAAATGCTTCGTTTTTGAATTATTGATGGAAGTAAAGATTACAATGACACTTAATCTCTTTCATATTATCAGCTTATTAGGAAGTTGTGTAAATCTTCACTGAGCACAAACTCATAAGAAATGTTTAAAATGTCTCCCCTCCCCCTTTTCTTCTACACACGCATTCATTCCTCGAGTCATGGACTCTCGCACTTTCAAATACTCCCGGAGGGTATGGAATGATTTCAGAGGTGTCCACCATACGTTGACGCCATATCTGTGCGCTCGGATTCTAGTTGCATGCACCAACTGTTACACCGAAAAAAAACCAAAAAAAAAAACCAGAGGACAGAGATCAGGGTAACGTGCATGCAATGGAACTGGTCCTCACCTACTTATCCGTTTGGCATGGTAGATATCAGATAGTACATGTTGAGCACTGTGACTAAAATGTGCTGTTGCCCCATCATGCATAAACCACATGCTTCATCTTATTTTCAGGGGCACATCTTGAAGCAGACTTAGGCGTTTTGATAGCACCTCGATACACGTTGAATGTACACTGATCAATAATTCAAAAATGATGGATTTTCTGACTTGTTTCTGTATACATTTTCATTGTATTGGTGTAAGCAACCTGCCCTCAAAGTCTGTAGAGGTATTTTTGAGACAACCTGTAAATGTAACTTAATACTTTTCGAAGTTGTCAGGTGAACAGGCTGCACGGGGGCTTGCAACACCTTCACCTAAACTATGAACAATTAAGTTCGTGACCATGTATAGCCCTCTTGTACATATGATATTAAATAACCTGGTCGCCACGCATTCGTATTAATAAACCCCAAATGCGAAGGGTAAACAACACAGTTTGAGAATAACACAATACTTATATTCTTCATAATCGTTCACTCGTACATTGTCGGTACCAGAATCTTGAATAAAGCATCGAACCACAGTTTCTTTGAAAATTGCAGATTAAGTACAATTCTACGAGAAGACAAAAACTCACAAAGTCCCCCTAACAATAGTGAGTACTACGGCATGTCGAAATTTGCCTAAACCGCTACCCTAAGTTGTGCCGCTAACTAACGCGAAATTGCGCGATCACTTTCCGGCGTAAGAATGAGACAACGTGAGCTTACAGCAAGATCTTATATAGACTTATACGAGCCTGTGACCTTGGCGAACCTTTCTTTAATTAATATCTCCAAAAGTACATAATGGTTTAACTTGGAATTTTTACAGGGACTTTCTATTGTCATGTTCTATCTGTTTTAATTTAATTTAACATTCCAAAGGGTTTCTAAAGTCTTAAAACTAAAGTCATCACATGACCAACTTGGCGGAATTTTTACGCGCTTCAACAACAATCCGCGACAATCTAATTTTCAAAAACTTAATTACTGGACAAATGCTTAAACTTTTTACCAAAACCATTATATCTTCATAATCGTCTCAATTAGGGCTATCTACTGATATAAATTTCAAATTAATATTCCTTTTAATTAAAAAGTTTATTTTTTCTCTTAATGAAAACTAATAAATAAACTTTGCTAAATAATTTAATTTTACTTCCAAAATATCAGGGACAGTGCTTACTATATAGCTGGTGATAAAAGGTCAGCTGTAGCTTTACTCAATTTAAAGATATTTAGAATCTTAGTTTTCTACTTTTACGATCGCGTGTTTCAAAACATGAACAAACGGGAATATCTCTTAAACTAAACGTTTTCCCGATATGATAAATACAATTTAAAATGATTTTTATGGTGAATTGTCCCTGTGGGAAAGATTACAGGAAAATTCCTTAAAGTTGACAACTATTCTTCTCGAAATTTCTAAGTTCAACATCGGAAACATTATGATCAATCTATAGAATATTTTACTGCTGTGGATTGCTAGTGGGAGTGCTTTTGGTGAACAAAAAGGTACTTTACAAACCACATGCTTCATCTCATTTGCAGGGGCACATCATGAAGCAGACTTAGGCGTTTTGATAGCACCTCGAAACACTTTGAATGTACACTGATCAATAACTCAAAAATGATGGATTTCCTGACTTGTTTCTGTATACATTTTCATTGTATTGGTGTAAGCAACCTGCCCTCAAAGTCTGTAGAGGTATTTTTGAGACAACCTGTAAATTTAACTTAATACTTTTCGAAGTGTTGTCACTGAGAAGGTCTGAATTAAAATAAGAAATGTTGGCATTTGTAAATAAAAATATTTCATGATCGCAATAGTTTCTCCAAGCTTTCTGCACATCGAAATAGATTCAAGATCTATAGAAAATAAAATACCTTTAAAACTTTTAATGTACTACTTGAACTTTTTACAATTATGCAGACTAAAATTACTCTTTAATAATATGAAATTAATAATTTTCTTCACATGCCGTATTTGGTTTCATTTTCTCAGGGATACCGGGTGCCATTCTAATTAATTCGTTTTAAAATAATTCATTTTACATTTAAATAATGAACACAATGAAATATAATAAGTGGAAGTGATGATGTTACTTTTAATAAATTGAAATAGCAAATTGTACTGACAAAAATACAAAGGTTTAATTTACTTTGATTTAAACTTCATCTGAATTTGTATACTGTGTTGTTATTAACAGATACTAATTGATACATTGAAAAGACACGAATCATAATAATTCAAAATGAAAGGAATGTACTAAATTGTTACCTTTAAAACGAACGGAACAAAGTAACAACAAACATTCAAACCAGACTAGCTTATCATGATGTTCAGGTAAAAATCTGGCAGAACATGAGATTCTATAATTTGATTTTCATCAGTAAGGCGTTTACGAGTAATGTTGAGTTCTTGAAGTGCGGCTGGTGGTTGAGTAAGTGGAAGGCATTACCACGCCACTGCCTTCCGTAGTCGTCCGAAGTTTATATTGCTTCCAACCATGTGGCTTGCTGACACAACACTTAACACTAATGGACGCAACATATTGTGCCGATTCCATACAGAAATCTTGCTTCTATATGACGGGCATAAATACTCAGACATGTTACTCCCGAGGCACTATCGCAAAAACATCACCACACATTTCATACGATGTTAATGTTGAACCTGTGAGTCAACTTCCATCAGAACTTATCTAAATGATACTCGATTCACCTCGTAAAAGCTCTCCCCACCATTCTCCCATCTCGGCAGCATCTCCGCCGTCAATGGCAAAAAAAGAAACAAATTTTAACAATAATAATACAGTTCCATCTTCCCATTGGTTATTCAAAACTCATGCGTTCATCACTATTATTCTTAGCGTCCCACTGGTTGGTTGCCTTTAGTTGTTAGAAGATTCTTCAGAAAGAATTGTGCCTCTTGCGATTGATTTCTTTAAGTTTTTCTCTCTCATGTCGGTTCTCTCACGTCAAACATTTCTACTTTGCAGATTCCCCAGAGTGGTTTTGGAAATACAAGTTTTGATATATTCATTCAAGATTAGCATCTCCGCAGATTCCAGGGCGCTATCTGCTGCAGTCTCCCCAAATTGATGTCGGCCTGCATGCATCTTTCACGAGCGCAAATATTCGTAAACGTGATTTTTAATAAATCCCAATATTTAATGTTTCAGTTATACAAATTCCAAATAGATATTACTCTGTAGTAGAAATAACCATAGAAAAATAGTAGTAAATTGCTGTCGAATTCAACGGAAACTGAAAACTATCGATCTGCCTGTGGGATAGTTAGTTGTGCTCCCTGCGTTTGGCCAAACAGGATGAAGCAGCCTATTTCCGGGATTCGACTATCGCTCAGCTCTACCGAGTAATTAAGCGAATGGCTGCCCCGCGCTGTCCTCTGTGATCTCCGTTCCGCGTCAGCACTGGCAACTTTAATTAGAAGCCCCACACTGAGAGAGACATCCGCGAAACCTCGCCGCTGGGATCGACTTCCGCTCAATGAATCGACCAGAGTTCCCTCTAATATCCGACAACCGCGTCCGGTCATACTTTTCCTTGAAGCTGTGTTATTACCATGCTGCTATTAGGATAATACACAACTATGTGACGGTCATTTGGCTAACCTACATTCCCAATTTGGTTACTTTGTTCTCTGGCATCTCAAATGTGTCTCTCATCATCTGTAGCAGCCTAATGAAATACCAGTCGTTCCGTGAAAAAAAGAAAATTAACTGAGGTCCTTTATTGTCGTATCTTATACTGAAGTATCTTCTCTGACACAGAAACTACACACTAACGATTTATTGTGAACGTTTTCTTTCGTGTGGAGACAAATAACGATGATTGTGATCACGGGTTGAACCATAGTCTATGCTTTTTATATTCGCAATGGTTTAAATTAGTCATTAGAAAATGAACTTTATTCAAAGCCTTCCCAATAAAGTCACGATCACTAAAGACCGTATATATAAAGGTAATCCTTGTTCAATGGTGAAGCGTGGCTCTCATGAAAATGACAACTGTTATATAGTATGCTTGCCAACATTTTTTTTTTTTAGTCGTGTGCTGCTAACAGTGATAACAGTCTGTCAATCTTTTATTTGATTTCTTTGCTTAAAGAGATCATTTACATCTTTGTAAACCACTGTGTTAAATATTTCATTCTGAAAAATTTAATTTATGTAATAACTAAAATAATTTGTTCTTGGAATTGGTGTCTTGATAAATTACCGAATTACGTCGTACACAGAAAATAATTAAAATCTCCTTCTAAACTTCAATTCTATATCAATATGGTGGGAAGTATTGAGTCGGAATGCGCCAGTGGCCTTGAAGTACCAAGTGTCTCAATTCTCCCAACACGCAGTACGATAATAGAAAAAGGATTTTAGATTTGGATTTTATATGGGCAATTTTAAAAATATGCAGTGAAGATACAAACTATATGTCGTATTAAAGTCTTGAAAGACTGACTTCTGCTGAAGAACTAGAATTGTATATAGAACAAACTATACACGCCGATAATAGAAAACAGTGAAATATTTGAAATAAAGAGGTCAGCATATAAGCACCGAAGTTTTTATAGGACTACTAGTTGATAAATATAATTCATGCCCATATTCAACTGTGACTGATATGAATTTCTTCTTCTGGGTCATAAAATACATGACTAATCGTTAGAAAATTAAATGTCTCATGTTGTTTTTGAATGCTTGGATTTCCTATTAACTGTTAAGGCCTACAACAACAGGGAGATGCTTCATTAATGACGTAAGGTATCGTACATAATCTCTGTATCCATTTATAAAGTTAATAGCATTATTTCGCAACGATTTCGGAAATTGACGCACTAAAATAAAACACATGAATAAATGATGGTCTGGCCAGACGTTGATTTTATTCGTTGACTAAGTGGGAAAAAATTCAATAGTAAAATCGCCACCACCAAAATCGACAGGTCACACGAAAATGTATACAAAATATTTATAAGAGAATTATCAACAAATCCATGAGAAATACTTTTGAGAAGAGTGATAACACTATATTTCAAAAAGGAAGGAACCTGCTGACTAAAAATATCTAGTATAGTCAGATTTTTTACCGTTCCTGACCCACTACCTACAAGGTTAAATTTGGTGAAAGCAGCCGTTGTACTTGAAAGGAGAGCCAGGGAACTCCGCATTTTAATCCAGCTTGCTTGAGACAGAGAAACTTCAGAATTTCTATTATATCGAATCTTCGAAGATTGAAGAGGTCATGTTAACTGTGGAGATTCAATTATTCAAATATTGCAAGAGATTCGATGCTGAAGAACATCCTGTATTTTCTCTTGAAATCTACTGCTTCCTTAACCGAATTTATTAGACACATTTTTCACCACGTTCTTATAAAAAAATTCGACGCAGGTGATTCAATGTATTGCAATGAATCATGTTGAAATAATTTGTGATAGCAATTTTTGTCAGAACAAACTTGTTATTTTAAAATTGGAGTAAACTTGATGTCGCAAGTAACTACATTCAAAGATTTAATAGTTACTTGGACCGGCCCTACGCATCGAAGAGAGACATGTACTTCCAATAACGGTACCGTTCCCCGGCAACTGGGCGAGCCTGTACGTCAAGCTGCAGTTAGAAAAAAACCTTCCCATGTTCTGCTGGCCGGAGTACGGAGGAATTAGGATCCACGCCTCATGTCCGTCGGACCTGGAAAGGGTGTGCGAGTCGCTGCAGGACGTGGGCCTCTGCCCCACCGACCAGCTCCTCTGCAAACGAAGCCAGTCGCCGCCGCCGAAGACACGTGACACGCTGCCGAAACGACAAACGCAGAGGGTTACCAAGAAGAAGCCCCTCATAGCAAAACATCTGCGGTGTTATAACTGTCAAGCCTATCGCCACCAGACGCGTGACTGCACCAACCAACAAAGGTGCGTGAGATGTGGGGGAAACCATTGAGCTGCCGACTGCTCCATACCAAGAGAGGAAGCGGTCTGCTGTAACTGTGGCGAGAATCATGCAGCCTGTTTTTCTGGATACCAGATCCGGAAGCAACTTCGAGCGTAGACTCGCCTCAACCACAAAGCTGCAACCACTGCCAAACGAGCTGAAAATGGTGACAGCTTACAACAGCACCACAGACCGGCAGCCAAGACTGCGAGTGGGTTGCATCCGCGTTCCAGAGTTCTTTTTAAATATTGTTATTTTAAATAAACTATCTATAATACCGATAGCAAGCATTCTATTTCATAAATTGAAGTGAGTATACTCTTTTAATTTTAGGCTTGGTTCAGAACAAGATCTCATATCTTTCTGTCACTGCACAAGCACGAAACTTGGTATATTTTTACAAGAATTGTTTTGAGGGATTCATTACTCTGTCTCCGGATTTCTTGAATTATCTTATAATTGATTCATTGTTATTAAAAGGGACTATTCACCAAGACATTAACTGACAAGTATTTCAGTTTTACTTTAAATGGCGTAACGACGTTGTAGAGTGGAAATTATTTTCTTTATGTAAGAAAGGAGACTTTCTCGGCGTATAATTGCAATGAAGTCCTGACGAGTGTATTGCGTTGTAAAACCACGAAATTTCACACGTTAAGAAGACGGCGGAGGAATGTTGTTTTTACAACACAATTCGGCGATACACCCGCGAAAAATTCATTATAACCTTTGTTGCCTTTAGTCGAAATAATGAGGAGTTGAAAGGACGCATGCTATTCACTTAAAAATAATGTATTGTGGCGATTATCCACCCAAGAGGGACTAATCGATAACCAGAGCGGCACGTGTAAGCAGGCGGCTTTCGCCAAAGAAAATGTGTTTCAAACGCATTGAGGCGGCGGCCAAAACAACAATAAGTCAAAGAATATACAATTGCCTTTTGATAACTGCTAAATATATAGGGATGCAATCGTCAGAATTACAATAACATTGATTTCGTATCAACGAATAATAAAATTTTCAGCTGAAAATACAAGATGTCCCAATTACTTTTTCTGCAAATACAGGTGACGATTACGACACATAAAATATACTAATCTTTCTAAATTGTAGAAATGTGTGCTCAAAACAAACGTAAGTTTTAATGAATACGTAAAAGTGGATCTATTTACTTAGAGTGGCGAAGTTTGACAAAAACAAACGTTTGTTCACACGAGTCAAATGCGAACTGCAAGGGTACAGGCAAACAGTACAATATATCCGATAGAGACCGAGTGGGGCAGCGAGTCACGCAGACTGACACACATATTCGCCGGTTTTTGCGGATTGCGGATCCACATAATTTTGTGCGGGATCCGCCAGACTGCCTAATGATGCGGGATTGCGGGATCCCGCTTTGCTGGATTGCAATCCCTACGCGTGACACAAGGTCACGCCTGCTGCAATGCTCCCAGAAACAACGCCGAAGAGCTGACAGTAGTGGTCCAGCTGGTCATACAGCTCATTACTGCATTGATGCCATGTCCAGGAGCACCATAGAAACAGACTGACCACACATACTGACGACGAAAACAACAAGTAGTGCCCAAAAAGTTACACCGACAGCAGTCATAGAATATTATCCTGGTACTGTGGAAAAATATGGTAGCGAAAGCTATATTGATGACGCTGCTGCTGCTGCTCGGCAAATACTAACAGCTGGAAATTAATCAGCAACAATTCATCAGGAAACAATACCCGATAACACTGGAGGAATATCCACGAAATCATGAAGAGAAATAGAAACATTTTGGTATCAAAAACAGAAGTTGGAGAGCGCGTAAAGGAGAGCAGCTATATTTATCGCAGGACCAAGTCTGTAACATATGCTAAAGAAACTGGATTGGGAATAATTGGAAGACAGGAGGAGGGCGATAAAAGTGCTGGGTATGTGCGAGGCGTTTTTTGGTGATGGGACTTAGAAGGATATTGGTAGAACAGTTAGGAGTAGTGCATGGAAGACACAAGGTGACCATGGGCACCAGATGGCGGTGATTTCATGCATAAAGGTGTGGGAAAATTTTCTCTTGTAGGCAACGGCGTCAGGGATTGGAATAAATTAGCAATGGAAGTGATGAATAATTTACTGAATTCGCTTAAAGAATTTAAGACTAAAATTTGTAAATTACGAAAGGTAGATGGGGAAAGAATTTTTACACTAAAAGTATATAATATAGAAATAAAAAAATTAGAAAGGGTAACCTATGAAGTTGCCACCGGAGCATGTGCTCCACCTAAATTAATCATTCAATACAATTAAGACTGGCGAATGAACTGTGCCTGGAACTGCAGCTGTGGTGAGCCCCAAATGAACGGAGAGCGAGTTTAACTGCTAATGAGCAGCGGGTATTTACAGATTCGAATTGTACTATTCGGAAGAGCCAGTGATAAACTTTCGACTAGGAGCAGAATGCCGGGATTCCCATTTCGCTCATCCTATCTGTTGCAGTCTAAATAAACAGCCCTGTGTATAAGAGCCATGTTTAATGAACAGCCCTGAGTATAAGCGCCATATATAATGAACTTGATATTTCTTGTCGGCTCTATATGCCCACTTCCTTTTGAAGGTGGGACGCTGTTGACCTGGGTGTAGAGAATATTGATTTCTAAATCTTTATATCACTGCTCACTATTGTGCAATATATGAATATGGAAATCCATCCATGGATATAATTTCGTGTTTTTGTATGGTGGTGATTGACAAAATTTACTGACTAAAGCTACAGGACTAAAAAACCAGGTACAACGGCTTCTTGATATGCAGAAAATCACTAACGACAGAATTTGGTCGCTTTTACCCGTTAAGTATTTGCCATATGTGCAACGTACGTCGTATGGTTTCGTTATGTGGGCTGGTGCGCTTACTTTCGAAATGAACCGAATCTCAAACTAAAGTAGGACAAATTGCTGAGTAGCAGGGGCCTTGTTGTGTATATTAAACTAGCTCCAATTGTTAAAACTTTTGTAATTGATTTTTTGTGAAAACTACGTGAACATGCTAACGTAAAGTCAGCTTTGGATTGCCGTATTGAATAGAAATATTTGTCAACTGTGCTAAACTGAGAGCAACCAAGCAAGACCAAATTTAAAAACACATGCAGCGTGCTCGCGAACAATGGCTCGTGGGACGTGGGCGCCCGCCACTCCTCGCCTGGCCACTAACTCTGTCCGCGGCCGCCTCCGCCTGGACACGCAACACAAATACCGGCAGTCGCTCGCGAGACCAACGGACTGGGTACGTACGCAGAGCGCTGTCCTCGCTAACACACTGCATTCGGCGCTTAATTACACTGACACGCTCAATGCTTCGATCGGGGAAAGGCAGCAGTATGATTTCATCTCCGCTGCAAGTAACAGTTGCTTCCATTTGTTCATTTGACAATTATTACTCAAAAAGAACAGCGCCTCTCTAAAAATTGCTATGTGAACGAACTTTATAGTTGGATCGTAATAAAATATTATGGCAATGACTTCTTCACTTGCTTTTTGTGTTAGGTTTCCGGACGGAGTTAATTAATTTCAATGAAATAATCGTTTGCAAACAACAACAGGTTTTTTTTTTTAATCCAGTGGTGCAGATGATGCGAAAGTAATAGTAGGAGATTTTTAATTTTGTTTTATTTACTAAATGATACATTCACTGCTTGCCTTTTCATAGAAAGTTATATTGCAATATTTTCGGTATTACCTTAGACAATCTGGTAAACGGTTAACGTATTGACATAAATTTATTAAAACGTAGCTGATCAACCACTACTAGCGTTGTATAATGATCGAGTGAAGCTAATACTATTCCGTCTAATCCTGAGCTCTTCTAGTCTAACTTCTTATCTTAATACCTTGTTAATGATATTTTTCCCTCAAATTATAACAGCTGTCGCTTTGCCAATGCTGTTGGACGACGAGCGTCAAACAAATAATTTACCCGTGCCTTTTTAATTTTCACTGTGGATAAATACCGTGAGGACGGAAGGTAATCCTTTAACAACCCATGTACGGTGTGGGTCATATTCCTAGTAGTATATGAGCGTGAGTATATCAAGGTATTGTCCGACCAAATCGAACAAGGCCGGTCAGCTGTAAATCTTTTACTAATTCCATTATCATGTTTTAATGTGCGTGCGTGTTTTTCTAAATCGAATTTCAAATCCGAAATCTTATGATGTTGCAACATCTCTAAATTTCAATTCATTTAAGTATCGTTAATTTTGCGCAGTAATAATATCCAATCTGACATAAATTTCTCCTTGTAAATATTCGCTGTATAATACATTGGTTACATTCGTAACAAATGTATATCTGTTGTAAATAAAAACACCGTCTATTAGCAACTGGTTTTATTGATGTAAGCTCAGACGCGTTTCGCCCTTGTGGAATGGGGCATCGTCAGTGACTGTGGATATATATACATGTTGGTGTTAACAAAATTACAATATTAATATACAAAACTAACTAATAATAAACTACATTCTACTTACGACTTATGGTTGAGGCAGTTACATGGTGGTCGGGAATAGCTCCATTTGCACTTTATTGTGGCGTGAACTGTAGTTATGGTTCCACATAACTATGATAATAGCTGTTGTTACCCTGTATATTGTAATTTTGTTAACACCAACATGTATATATATCCACAGTCACTGACGATGCCCCATTCCACAAGGGCGAAACGCGTCTGAGCTTACATCAATAAAACCAGTTGCTAATAGACGGTGTTTTTATTTACAATTGTGTAATAAGCAACTGCGGAAGGATGGCCAATATACCATATAAATGTATATCAGTGTTATCAAAAATTTCTTTCCTCTCTGTTTCTATAGTTACATATTAAGAGGGAAACGATGCCCTATTGCAACTCTCCCTACGTCTCTACAGGCCTCTAACTCTTAAACGAAATAAGTTTCAGACTTCGAATTTGAATTATGTGATTCGCTGTCCCAAAACCGAATATCGTATTTAATGAATTGCAGTGTGATTTCTCAGAAGCTTATGGGTTATCTTTGTGTAGTGCTGTTCAAGTGGTGGACTAAGATATTTTTTCACTTTTACCGTAAGACGTAAGCGATACTTTAAGTTCCTATTTTTACTTGCGTTTCTGTTACCAGGTCTATATCAATAACGCTATTACATATGACATTAAAACTGGTTCCAATATGGATCAAATTCTGTGATTTAAAGACAAATTAAAAAAATCTTACATTTAATACAATTTATGAGTGGAGCATAACAAACAAAATCATTTATTTTGAAATTACTTTGCAATACATCAATATTATTTTTTGAAAGTGTCCTTTATCTACAGTACACAGAATCTTTATAAACCAATAACAGATATGATTACAACTGAACGGTTGCATCCAAGGCACGCTTACGTGTAACAGTGTTGGAGAGCTGTAAAGTGGGGTTTGCTTACTAACCTGAAAATATGAGATCCTCTGATTTTTGTACCAATTCACTGCAATATTACCCAACACCTACGAATGTCTGTTAAGGTTATACGAGTATTAAGACACACTTGCCCCAGTTTGTTGTTACCTTTGTAGCAGACTGCTATATCTTAGAAGTTTGAGGAATACTTGATCCTCAGTACTACGCAACGATTTTTTGCACAGTTCCAGAGCTTACAATTATTGGCGTCATCCTCAAAAACAAACGGAAAGTTTTTTTCCGCCATTCATTATCATATTGGAGAGGAGTTGGAGAGGGTGCATAAAAGGGCTGCTAGATTTGTTTCTGGAAATTATCGCAGAATGCAATCAGTGACGGATATGATAAAGGAGCTGGAATTGGATTCATTGCAAGACAGGAGGAGGATGAGGAGGGTCATGGGAGTGTACAGGGCATATACTGGCGATGAGGCATGGAAACATATTGCAATAGGTATGAAAAGTAGTACATGGAAGGGAAAAGTTGACCATGACCACAAGCTGGCACTCGATTTCAGGCACAAGGGTGTGGGAAGATTCACTTTTTTTAGGTAAGGGTGTCAGGGATTGGAATGAGTTACCATGAGAAATGATGAATAATTTTCCGAAAACGTTGAAAGAATTTAAAGATAAAATTTGTAAAGGGCAAATGTAGGTGGGTGCAGAATAGGGGGAAGATGGGTGTGTAGGGAAACTAAGTTATGAAAAAAGACTCTTTGTGATTAACTTTTACGGACGGCGTTTGACTCTCAGCTATGATATGATAATAATATTCCAGCAACTCCATTTATATTTCACTTTTCCCAGGTTTCCAGACAGCGTAAGGCAATGAATATGTTATGACAATCCTTTAAATTCATCCTTATCAAGAATAAATCATACGGCGGAAAATCAGAGTGTGGCAGATCGTTAGTTCGATGAAAATTTCATTAACCAGCATGAATTATTGACATTCAGAATAATGGATGTAGGCGAACTTTCTTTGCCTCCAGTTTGCCTAGAATTACCACAAAATACAATATCGCATAGCGGAAACAAAAGGTTGTCCTCACAGATCGTTTAGTAATACGATATATGATATCTATTTCGTTAGCTGTGAATCACGTGTTTCCAGCTTTAGATGACATCATTAAATTTCACCAAACTGAAAAGTGGTTAACCGGTATGTGGTTTACTGTAGTCACAAACTTGTTTTCGAAATAAATAAAAATATAAAGTTCATTTTTGTGCTCCCCTGACAACTTGACATGTAGAGTTAATGACATTAGGGTTCGTCCGTATTCTTTTGATGCCGCCGATAGCGGATAGATATTAGCAGGTCAACACTCTACGCCAGCTGCTTTTACTCTGTAAGGCACTTCTTTGCTATTTTAATAGCACCAGTCAGTTCATGGCACTAGTATGTGGGGACACTCCTTGACTTGTTTTTCGTTGCGGCCTTCCTTAAGCAGTCTGTATTTAATACCACAGTCATCGAAGCTAAAATGTGACGATTCTAAGAATGTATCTAACAACTATTTCCCAGTTTCGTTTATTTTCACAAAACTATTGGCGAATTTGATTGAAGTTTCACTTGATGGTATATAGCTGGGACGTTAATTGAGACACACTGTAAATAATAATATAAAAAGTTTCAGATAACTAGGAAATATGAATACTTCTGTATATGTTGATATAAATTTATATAATTTCTGTAATAATGAGCAGTGAAAAGGTCTAATCGAGAAATTAAAAAAATTATAAAGGCATATTTGAAAGAAATCCCAGGTCCAATCAAAGAAAAATGTGAATTCAGAAGACGACATAATCATGAACTAAAGACATGTTTAGAAAAGATGTCACACATCATTTGTAGTAGGAAAATTGTTTCCTATAGTTCTATTTCTATCGTGAATCCGACAAGGTTTAACTAAAGAATCTTTAATTACTTTATGAACAAAACGACCACTGAGGCATGGTTCATGGAGGAAGGGAAAGACTTGCAAGAAGTGGGAATAATACATGACGATATACAAAAACATATTCCATTCAAGTAGATACGCAGGAGCTCCGTAGTTTCCAAGAAAATCCAAAACTAAAAACTGGCAAGATATGGACTGAGTGAGGAAGGGATTAAAATAGGATACGAATGCCAAAATACTGGGTGAAAGTTAAATTTCAGGCGCAGAGAAAGGAAGAGGGTGGTGCAAATAGCATGTTCCGTAGATAGCCGAAACGACAGCAAAAAGAAAAACGGTGGAGATTATCTAAGACTCGTATAGCTGTGCCATTTAGTAAAATCAAAACTTCTTAAAAGAACACTTAAGTGCTTTGATCACGTAATGAGAATGGCGTCAAACATACTATAAAATAAGGCATGTTTCAAAGTTCAGTAACTGGAAAAAATATCAGTACTAAGATATGGTTAGATGAATCAGGCACAAATAGATGTGTCCAGTGGCAATCCAAATTGGGAAAAGTTACTGAAAGAGAAGTGGTGGCATCGTTGGTCATTACCAAAGCAGGTCCGCTGGAACTGAAAATTCATGATTGAAGAACATTTCCAGGTTCATGTTGGCGTTGGTGAAACTTATAGCAACGTTAGCGGAATCAAGCTGAGAAATAGGAAGGTTATGGGAGGTGATATGTCGGGTTATTTGCAGCTGGTTTAGCCCGTGTGGTCGACTGAAATGCAGGGTTCCTCAGCTCGCGACGCGTCGTTCGTCGTCGAGACAGATGCGGATGGCACCCGCGCAAATCCCGGCTGAGCAGCAGTACATCTCGCGGCACGCTGGCATCCCATCACATCACGTCCTGCGCTACAAACACAGCGGGCGCATAGGCTGTCTCTGGAACAGTTACAACAGATATAGTGCAAGTAAAAACAGGAGTGTATTAGTAACAAATAAAATTACAGCCGACACCAAAACTAGAATGTCTTTACTCATTATTTCTTCTGAGATTAACCAGTTCTACCCAGTTTACTAAAGTATCTACTATGAACACTGCTGGCAATATGACCAACTTCAGTTGCATTTTAACAATAACAAACTTACAGATAATTGTCCACGGTGGATAACATTGTCATTGTTGCATTCAACAAGCATTTAGAAGTCCTTCGGAAAAGAACCTATTTGCCATTAACTTTAGTGTTGTACCGTCTGGTCGTGCCATATTTGAAATAAACAATAGTTTGTATAGAGACAGAATTTTTTTTTGTGTTCTCTTTATGTTTTTGCATGATGTTTCTTTAAAAATTCAGACGTATTTTACTTATGGACTGACATATGTAACAACACTTAGTCCGTATTTTGCATTGGGTACTCCTTACTTATATTATTATAATCTCATTGCTCAAGATCTGTTTCGTACTAACTCATATTTATGAATTTCTGTTGGCAATAGTAATTTCATGTGGTCTTTATGACTTTGATACTGAGTTTCTTATCAGCCTCAACGCGATAAGCCTACCGGGTTTTCTTAAATTCAAATCCGAACTACGGAAGAGTTCCGGCGTAGATCACAGCACAAGTTTTCCATGAGGTGGAAGACGATATAAGTGTATTTGAAAATCCCTACCAAGACCGGGAATCGAACAGGATGCCTTTCAATCATGCATGAGACCCTGAGACACCGGACCATTTTTTTGTTTAAAACGTAGATGACTTGGAAGACTTCAAGTGTCAAAGAAACTTTTGCTTTCAGGTACTGTGGCGGATTAACGTCTTATCTAATGATAACCGGAACTGAATTAGATAAAGTTTCTTCTGGAGATAGTGCCAAACAGTTTAACTGAGTGAGTTAAAGGTCATGAGTAGCTCCGACTCTCAGATCATACCAGCGATCAGATATAGGGAATTTTGGGTGATGATGTGACGTTCTCACATTTCGCGGAAAAAGATATATTATGGATTCTGAATAAAATGTCACACTTCAGAGCGAAGGTTACCAGGTTTGCATATAAATCATTTTAATCAATTGTTCAGCTATGTTTGTTTGGAGTGCTGAGTATTTAAAATATTTTGATTCGACCAAACGCTGCACTATCACAGCAATTTTAAAACACGTGTTATCATAAATACTTTACTATTTTAGAAATGTATGCAACTTAACTCTATGTACTGTCTGATATATGGTCTATAGGGTAGAGGCTGCTTTGTCATACAATGCAAACAAACCGACACGTTTGATTCTAATTCGTTACAACCATACAGCCACCAACTATCCACCATTCAAGGTCCACAAACGAAGCGATCGAGTCAATAATTCAACATATTCTCATTCCGATAGATTTAAAAATTCTCATGAAAAAAAAGCTCCTTATGGGACCAAATTTACGAATAAGTAAGGGACTCTTTAGGAATGCCGTGAAAAATTTACGAAGAAAAATGAAATTGTTTGAAATTAAAATTAGTAAAACGGAAAAGCCCGTCATTTGGCTGTGGCACAGTGATGATGTCCGACACTGATCCGGGGTTAGCAGGTTCGTAGAAATTTTAAGCATCAACTTGGTCCGCATGGTAGGAGCGATGCTGCTTAATTCCTAATCAACAGATAGTGAATGAGAGTGGTGAGTTAAGTACTTAACCTCTCCACAATGGGGGCTGACGGCGATCAGTTCGTCGGATGGGACGTTAAGTGGGGCGGCTACCTTTGTGTAGGTGGAGGCGGCCTGATTGGGCCAGCACCTGTTCTCACCCTCTCCCTTCCTTCATCTATCATCCAACACATACAACACACTGCACAGTACATGAACACTATCACAGTCACCCACACTTACAGCAACACTTACCAACACAACTACACTGGAAAAAGCAGCGGGAAACCACCCCAATTCATCTTCACAGACGAACTGCGATGGTTTCTATTCTAATCTTTTAAACTCCGCTTTATTTAAATCTGATTGTATGAAGTTTCCATGTGAAAATTCAGTACGTTGCCCACAATCCAACCCCTGTTTTATATCGCAGTGTATTCTGATGTTCTAACTGCCAAACTGAAGAAAGTCCTAAATTATTCCAATAGAAGACTGGTCCCGTTGCTTATTAGTGCCAGAATTTCTCCATATCAGAGATGTCTGAATCTTAGAAAGCTAACAGAATACTTGGGAGAAACCATGTCAACATTTAATTCAAATTATTCTTTTTTGCTGCTTGATTATAACACGGTGTATTTATAAGGAGATTTCAATGAGAAAATTGCAGGTTGTGGGAAGGAGGACAGCTGAATTCACTTAAACCAACCGCGGGACAATAATATGTAAAATGGAAGAATGGTGATAGGCAAGGAATTACAACAGACTCGACAAATTTCGTTTTAAGGGCAGCTTGGTAGAGAGCTGAACGAAAATTAAAAACAATAACTTGGAAAATAGAATGTTTATGCAAATTGTCAACGAGTGATATGCTCCAACGCAGTTAAATTAAATAACATTTCTTTATAATATTGCGACGGGGTTCGGTAGCCCTTGTGAATTGTGAAGTCAATCTCGAACGACTGCTGGGTGTTTTAGAATTTCTTCTCCTGTTGTCTGGCTACCTTATTTTTAAACGTCCCCTTCTGTGTGCCGCCTCCATGACTTTTCTTTTCTTTTCGTCCGCACCGGGCCCCTTAGCGACCTGTCCCCGGTGCCAGAAATACTTTCACCGTACCCGCGGTGCCCGCAGTGGAAACCACGCGACAGCATTCACAGCATGACTCCTGCTTTCACAGCATGTTCACAGACAGGATTACGTAAGGAACTCATGTAGAAAACTATCCTGATTGACGTAAAAGCACGATACAGCTGTAATGATGAATTTTTCATATGAGTGGTGGACTTGGCGACAAACGCTGATACACTTCTTTCAGTAAGTCCCAACTTGGTAAGCGGAATATCACAATGACTCATACGTTTCTTACGCCCGATACATGATTGCCGCTATCTCTTTCTCTCAGCGTCTCACAACACAGATTCAAATAGAACACAAGAGCTCAGTGCTCAGTTCAACATTGAACCATCTTTACAAGTACACAATTGTTGAATTCATCTCTACAGATACTTTCTTACTGCCAAAGAGTCTCTATTACACTCTAAATCAAAGATCTTCACTACGCTTACATACGTTAATAACCGCGCCAAAACTTAACAAAGGAAAAACGGAAATGCGAATTCAACTAACAGCTTTTACCACGTTTTAATGAGGTTTTAGTAGAAGTTTGCTTCAAAGTCGTGATTTCCGGGCAGTTTTCCATTTTACTAGGTCTACGTCATATTTCATCACACAGTGCATGGTGCTCCATATTTGTAGTGCTGTAATGTTATACGAGAGCATACAAGTATGGGCCATAATTTTTATCAATGTAGTTTCCAGTTTTCAATCTCCATTTGTCGATTCTGAGGGTATTTTTAAATTTTTCGAGTGTTTGATTCTGATTCATTGTTATGTGTAATCATCCAGAATCTCCACCGGATAATTTGTTTAATTTTTCACTCACCGATTTCCATATGGATCTTGAGATAGTGTAGGATGTGAAGAGATGGTCTCTAACATCAATCTGATTACATATATTACACCGCTCATTTTCTGTGATTCCCAGTTCGTAGAGTTTCTTTTATATGGGTATAAATCATTGACCAGTTTGTATATGTTTTCTTTTTGATCAGTGGATAGAACGGGTATGCTAATATTTTTCCAAACGGTTTTCCAATGTAGGTTAATTTTTGCTTCAATTGCCGGTTTCTTGAACCTTAAGTGAAAGCGCCTCATATATTATTTTTGTGGTTACTTTCGTGTTTTTTTTCAGTTTTTTCGACAATTTCTTTGAGGGTGTTATGGCTTTTTCTTAAAGAGCGGCGACTGTCGATAAGTACTGTTGTTGGTGTTCCATGCAGTTGTAAATGCATATTTTAGAATCTGATATTTGCTATTTAAAGTTTTTATTGTTCTGCTAATAAAAAGTACATTTGACTTTAGAAGAACTAATTGCAGGCCAAGTCCACCATCTGATCTCGGCAAGTATAACTGTTCCCGAACTACCCTCCACTTAAATCTGTCCCAAACTGGTGAAAAATAGCTACTGTAGTTGATTATTACGCAAGTTATACAATTCTCAAATCAGCTGACATTGTGTTACTATCCACAGCTGTTTTTATATTGAGTTTCTTAGATTATACTAATCGTGTGTTCTTCTTATTAGCACGCTTCAGTTTCCAGCATAAAACTAAATATTTATTTTCTTTCATACTTTTTAATTACAAAAGCTGCTGAAAGTTTTCTCTCTCTCTTCAGTTGACAATGATTTTATATATTTTTGATTTTATAGACGTTCCTTGTATTGTGGCTACGTACTGATACCTGTTTCTGCAGATTTGTTTAAAAATTATCTGTAGAGAATGTATGATAAATATTATTATGGAGTAGAAACAAATATTTAAACACATTGTGTCCGCTGAATTTGCTACTAAAATATCTTCTGTGCTTCGAAAGAAATTCAATAGAATTCAATAACATGCCATAGAGGAGCTGAAAGTGAAATGCCAAATGCAAAGTTAAATGAGTAAGCAGTGAAAACAAGTTTTTTGAAAAAAAATATTGAATGTCGTAAAGCATACCAAATTTATTTACTGGCTCTAATATGCTGTAATGAGAACGAAATTGGTCGATTCTGTCGTAATTCCTTCCCTGTTACCATTCTTTCATTTTATATATTAAAATTACTGCACCACGGTTGGTTTGAGTAAATACAGTTGTTCTCATTCCCACGACCTGCCATTTTCTCATAGAAATCTCTTTATATGTACCCCACAGTATCGTGTCATAATCAAGCAGCAGAAAGAACAATTTGACTTCGTACATTCAAATTAAATGTTGAGGGGGTACCTCCCAAGCAATCTACTAACTTTTTATTATTCAGACATGTCTGACATGGAACAATTTTGGCAACGGGTAAGCAATAGGCACAGGTTTTTATTTTAATAATGAGAGCTGTTAGGCGATCCTTCAGTTTCGCAGTTAAAACATAAGAATACTGGACGAAATAAAACAAGGGGTTGGAATGTGGGAAAGGACATCAATTTTCGCTTTAAAACTATTATTTCTCAAACGGATTTAAACAAGGTGTTTATAGCATTAGAATAGACATGAAGATAGGTACCGATTGCGTTCACTGCAAAAACAAACTAGCAGTAATAGGATTATGTGGAACTTCTTACGTAAATGAGAGGCATTGCTCAGTAATGACTATCATAGAAAAAAGTATTTAAAGAAAGTCGTCTCCGCAATGTATAAGTTTAGCTCTGAGTTCAGACTGCACTGAAACGGTTTCGTGAATAAACAACTCGGTATGAAAAGTGAAGATCTTATTATCCGTCATTATTTCCCGATAGCTTTCTGCATTATGTAATTAGGGATTGCAACCTTAGACGTTAACAACTTGTTCAGACTTGAATAAATAAATCACGTAACCTCGTTCGCGCTTAACGTTTTGCATACAGATCGCTCGCTTGCTAAGGTACTTACGTGTCTCATAAACCAGACAGGCAAATCTGTATAACCAGTTCACGCCATACTGTATCTCTTGATTTTCATACGATGCTTGGTTTGGGTTTAATTCACGCCTGTGACCTAATTATCTGTATTCCTAATTTTCGTTTAGTACAGCCATGCTTTAACACTAACAGAGCAAAAGAACCCGGACCCTTCAACCAGAACCAATTAATCTGTAAGCGCCTCAAACATTCATCTGATATGTATCCACAGTTTTTAATTAACTTAATAGAAATCAGCCTCCCCATAGAAATTGAGCCTCCCCATTTTTGTGTCTTGCTTCTCTTATGCTGCGGAAGGAAGGTTATGCTTGTTATATCCTCATTCACGCGCTATCTATTAGCTGGTAATTTATTAGCATTATTTTACATTGACACTTGACTAACTGC
Source organism: Vandiemenella viatica (assembly GCA_031002005.1). NCBI lineage: Eukaryota > Metazoa > Arthropoda > Insecta > Orthoptera > Morabidae > Vandiemenella > Vandiemenella viatica. Next base: position 335,781,848 of record JARYHS010013630.1, read on the forward strand.
GTCACAAGATGGTAAGAAACACAAGGTCATCAAGTTTTTGAACGTGATAAGAACTCCAATTACGATGTACTAATTTGCATAAAATTTCAGAAGCAAGTTTTCAATCATTACTTATCAGCTCATTAGATGCTGGTCCTTGTGCCTTAATGATAAGTTCCATAATCAAGGTTTTGTTATCTGCAACCACGGTTCGATGTTTCGCAGAAATTTTACTAACAAGCAATGTGATTTCCTGGGTGCCCTATTACGTTTAACAACAGTACTGGGTTTGGTTACGTACGGATAAACACAGGTGTTGGCTTACTAATGTCTCTCACGGCAGCACGTCATCAACACTGTAAAACGAATATCAGTGATGTTTATCCAAAGAAATCCCTCATTAAGTAATTTACACTCAACTTTTCGATCTCAGTATAAATCAGGTTTACGTCTAGGTTAGGAAAACAGATATTATTTAATAATTCTGTATTTTATTAAGATCATTTCAAACAAAATTATCATAAGTGTGCCAAAGAGTGCTGTACATTTCGTTTTACATTAGGTAAAGCATTTCGGAAACTACTGCAGAAGACACATGTAACGTTCCTAGATTTCAAACAGTCATATCTGGAAACAACGTATCTTGAACGCAAGCATTTACTGACTTACTGGTATTGAAGAAACTACAAGTGTATTTCACCTATTGTTAAATGGTGAATTTTATAGTTAGTCGAAATAGGAAAAAAAAATTTAAACCAGAGAAAATATGATTTTAGTTTGGTAGTATCATCATTATGTGCTTTATATTTATGTTTCAAATGTATTTCCGTCTATAACGACACATACGAAAAAAATTCTTGCCATGAAATATTCGGAGCGCAGCCAGGGCACTTAACAAAAGCAATCATCAGCTGGTGTTGTATCATTCGCTTTAATTCCTGAAAAGCAAAACATACTATTTACTCAAAACGCATCAACAACAGTGTGTTTAAAACTAGATAAATTTTGTGTTACATTTACTTCGTATACAATATCTAACTTGTGGATGAGATACAGCAATGTTTCTGTTGAGAGCCAGTGGCGACTGTATTGCCCGCAGCGACGGCAACTAATATCAGATTGATGATATTTCCTAATTCAAGGCACAGTGTGATAGTTATTCAGTGCTGCACAATATTTATCTCGCTGAGTGGTGACGCTCCAATGATCTTGCTTTCGGTATGGTACATGCATACGCATCCTATTCAATTACTGAAGTGCAAGTTACATCCACTTAATGACTCTCTTACAACATTTACCCTCGAATTAATGTTAGCGTGCGATAATCAAAGTGAAAGCCAATTTGATAATGGCGTTTATGTTGGTAAAGACGAAACTCCTAAGTGATTGTTTCTGATGATGCAGAGAAAGTTAATAAATCATAGCTGTTTTGTTACATTCGCTTCTTGTGTTTTCAGTTCTTAGTTATTAATATTATTGATATTATCTCTTTCTCCACATTATGTTGTTCGACTCCTGTTTCATTTAATAATTATTCCACAACCTTTTGAGAATCGTAAGGATTGATTAGAGCAATTTGCATTTTCAGCAATAATGGAATATATTCTACGACGTAATTATTTATATTGGTATCTTTGACATATTTCGGCACACATAACTTCTAGATCGATTAAGTTCATTTTTTAAGTGCATAGATTCTTTTTTTTCACTTATATTTCTTTCTTCAGTCAGTATCTAATATTGTAAGCAGAAAGTATGATACCCTTTAAGTTTTCTGTCTGTTTCAATAGTTTCATCCTCCGCATGGTATTATTATTGCTTAGTGAATGACCACTGTTGCAATACCCTCCATTTTTCTGCTTACTTACAACTGAAAAATTATGTAATTATATGTACTTGATGTAATTGGGTTGGTCAAAGTTTATCACATGAGAATTAATTATTTCCGGTATTACTATTGGCCACAATTTTAGTTTTGTGGGATAACCAATATTTTTTGGCATTACTGATTGGAAGGGAAATCGAACAAATATTCTTTCGAATACCAGGACTGAACTATACCACTTATCCTTTAGGCACCGTTTATCATGCCACTATTTCCGTATCACTGTCATTTAATACATTGGTTTTAAGCCTTTAGAAGTTTAATCAGGAAAAGCTAAAAATTTAATTGTTACTTTGTTATAAAAATAAGCATAATTGCTAAAACAACAATGGTAAATAGACTTGTATTTATTGTTTACGCTATAGGTCATTGTCTGTACTGAATATTTTTCAATACGTATTTGAAAAGTAAATGTGCGTTTCACTCCTACTTGGGTAACAAAAATAAGATCTAATTGGGGAATTACATTTAAGATCCGAATGAAACTTGGAAAGAAACTTGTAGTGTATACAGCACGATTCTGCGTTTTATCTAACACGTTAATGTCTTTCCCTTTGAAGTGACAATGTAACAGTGAAATGACATTTATATCTTGACATGAATCTTTAGGTTTTAAGGATAAGCTAATTCACTATTTACCTTCCGTAATGCAATTGAAAACTAATTCTTTGTGAATGATTGGCTAGCTTAGAATTTGATCCACAAATTAAATATTTGTTTGAAAGCCGATAAATTAATAACGAATGCAATATTTAAGTCAGAAGGCGTCAGAAGGCATCAGAATATCCAGTGACAAGATGTAATATATTTACAAATATCTATTAGGTTATGAGTCTAGTAATGGAAGCCAACATGTGTGTTAATATTGGAAGAATATTTCGTTGTAAAAGCGGAAATCAGTTGATTTTTTTTAGCAAGCGTTGTTTAACTGCATATTACTGCTTCGTCGTCTACGGCCGTTCATTTCCCTTTTAACTTTGATACAGAAGAATGAGTCGCAGCTGAGCCTAAATCAAAGTCTGTTCCACGCTGAGTTCACTCGTCTTGGGGAAGGAAATATGAACATAGCGTGTTAGTCCACCTTTGGAACGAAATACAGTAGCGACTCGACATGGCATAGATTCCACAAGTCCTACGTAGTTTTCGGAGGTAACTGGCTCCAAGTGTCTACGTACATATCATGCAATTCCCATAAATTACGAGCCGGTGCTTTGGGACGCCGAGAAAGCATTTGTTATGTTCCAGATGTGGTCTATCCGATTGATAACAAGCAAATTTGGTAGCCAAGGCATTCACTATCACTCTCCTAAAATTACTATAATACAATTGGAAGCCCAGGTGAATGTCTCCTGTAGCATAATACTGCCTCCACCGTCCTCCGTCAGTATCGTAGTGCATGTTTCGAATAGTTGATCGCCTGGAAGACGGCGTATCCAGACACGACAATAGACCTGATGTAACTAGTAACGTGACTCATCAGAGCAGGCGATTTCTTTCAATTGATCCATTCGTTCAATATCAATTATTTCGTACCCACTGCAACCGATGTTGTTGGATGAACATGGGACCGAGCGTGGTGGTGTAACGGATAGCGTTCTGGTCTCGCATTCGGGAGGAAGCCGGTTCGAATCCCCGTCCGGGCATCCAGATTTGGGTTTTCCATGGTTTCCCAAATCACTCCAGGCAAATGCCGGGATGGTTCCTTCAAAAAGCCATGGGCCGAATTCCTTCCCATTCCTTGCCCCCCATCCTTTACCGTCTCTAAAGACCTCGCTGTTAAGAGACGTTAAGCAGTTAAAAAAAAAACCAGGTTCAACAATGTGTGCTAAAACGGTGTGTTCCGAAAACACTCGTGCCTGCACCCGGCGTTGTACTCTGCCGTCAGATCTGCCACAGATAGTCCCCTAACCTGCCTTCCCCGAGTGTACTAGCCTCCCGACCGTCCACTTTCTGTGATAAAGAATGTCAAAAACCACTTTGTCTCCTACTCGTGGTATCACCATCCTTCAAACACTTTCTTAGTTTGTCACTATGTAACGACAGCGTTGCATACTCAAATAGATGAGTATTGCATCGTCCAAATTAAAGTTGAATATCGCTGAAAAGGCAAGTTAGAGGCAAAGACACTGATTGGCTAGGGCAATCACGTGTGAAAAAGAAGTGTTGTGATTGGGCCGAGAGACGAAAAGCCGTCTTTTTTTTTGGCCTCCTTCCTCCCCTTCAGCCCTTCCTTTCGCTCTCCAGATAGTTGGCTCTTTGCCTGGCTGTTTACCTTTTTATTCCTGTCCTAGACTTCTCACATTTATTTTCAATATTGAAAGTTACTTCAACTTAGTCACGAGGAACATTCTTTAAGTTCTGTCCTCTAGTTTAGATTTATGTAGTCGTTTCTTCTTTTATTTGTTATTTATTTAAACGGTATAATTTTCTCTAAATATTTTGCGAGAGGAGTTTGCTCATTTTTTCTCCTCTTTTTGAATCTGTGGTAGTCTACCACAAGTTGGACCCAGTAGTCCTCTATATTTACATTCTTTTGAGAGAATATATAGTATATGGTGTTCCCCATTAGCCATATTAGGGCGTCTCTTTTATGTTGTGAAGTGGATGTCATATCTGGTTTCAGTAAAAGTTCAGGACTTATTCTTCTCGTTGTGGTGTCTAGTATGTATGCTGCGGTGCGCCTTGTCCAGTTCCAAATGTCTTTGACACGGTGGCAGGTAAACCTATGGAGTAGAGTGTCTGCCATTTGGCAGTGGTTACATCTATCTGTTTCTAGGAGATGGATCCGATTTAGTTTGGTGTTAGTGGCTATTGTCTCATTGACTACCTTGTACCAGATTGAATGTACTGATGTCTGTAACACTGGGTTGTGGATATTTGTCCAAAGATTTTTCCATGAAATATTGGGATACTTCATAATATTGTATATTATTTTGGTTGTCAAAGGCCGGTTTTTGTGTTGGAGCTTCAGGTAGCTGAGTTCCAAGTAGAAGAGTTGTAAGTATTTCATCTGATTTGGTATTCCGGCCATACTGATGGGTGGTGTCATGCTGTGTGGCTTATATAGGTCTATCACGTGTGCTGTAATGCCTTGCGGATTCCTTTTGCATGCAGCATATGTTTAACGAAGAGAGCTTTGCTCTTCTTATATACATCGACAAGGCCGAGTCCCCCTCTTTTCTTTTCTAGTGTCAGTGTTTCGACTTTAACTTTGAAGATTTCTCCTCTATGTATAAAAAAGCAAACCGCAGACATAATACTTCGTGCTAGAGGCGTAGAAACTGGGAGTATTTGCGATGTGTACCATAGCTTCCCAAGGACAAATGTGTTAATTAGTTGTACTCTCTGTATCATATTAAGATTCCTCACGGAGTGTTGTTGGAGGCAAGCTCTAATTTTGGCTAATAGGTTCCGCCAATTTGTTGTCGCACTTTTTTGCAGGCATTTTTGGAATTTGATTCCCAGGAGGTTGATTTCCGAGTTTTCTTCTAGCCAGGAGGGTTTACTATGCCTCAAACCCGCTCCAATATCCATGATTTTTTATTTTTTTATGTTTAGTACTGCTCCAGAGCATTGACAGTAACTTTCGATGGTTTGTTTGCTAGCTCAATGTCTGTTGCATCTTTCGCAAAGACAACTACATCATCCGCATAGGCCCGACAGATCACTTTCCGATTCCTATGTTTATTCCGGTTACTGTTTCTGTTAATTTTAACAATAGTGGCTCTAGTGCTATTGCAAATAGAATCATAGATAGGGGACAACCTTGTCTTACTGATCGCCTAATTCGTATAGGTCCACTCATCGTCCCGTTGACGATTATTTTCGTTGTGGCCTTGTTTAGTAAGTTATGTACTATGTTGGATATCTCTTCTCCGAATCCCATCTTATCGTTTGTTTTAAAAAGTTATGGTTAACTCTATCGAAGGCTCGGTCAAAATCTAGTGACAAGATGGCACCCTCTGAGTTGCTTGTGTTCATACTGCCTATGACATCGCGATATTCCGACAGTAGTTGGATAATTGATCTGTTGTATCCAACTGCAGCCTGGTGGGTTTTTATCACCTTGTGTATTTTGTCTTTTATTCTGTGTGCTAACACCCTAGCGAATATTTTATAATCACTGTTCAGTAAGGTTATAGGTCTGAAGCTCTTCATATTTTTGGCTTTCGTATTTTTGGGGACTAATACTGTTACGCCGTTCACAAATTCCTCAGGTAACGTTTTTTGTTCCATAATCTCATTACATATTTGTATAAGTTTGTCTTTTAACTGACTCCAAAATGTTGCGTAAAACTCTATCCCGATGCCATCTGGTCCCGGCGATTTGTTTTTGGGGCTTCTTTGGATTGCTAGGTAGCTTCTTCCACGTCAATTTCCTTGTTAGTTCTGTTCGATCTTCGTCGTTCAATTGTTTTTCTATCGAATCTAATATTCCGTCTGGGGCTGTGGAACTATCTGCTTTTTCGAATAGCTGCTTATAATGATTGTGAACTTGTTGTTTTATTGTATTTTGTGTTTTGATGATTGCTCCTTCTTCTGTTATCAACTCCGTAATCAGATGTCTTCTTGCTCTGCGTTTTTCTTGGACCAGATGATATTGAAGCATCTTCCGAGGATATAGCATTGTGTACTCTGCTTCTAATTTTAACTCCTTCAAGTTGTCTCCTCTTCATTGCAATTATTTTTGCTTTGATTTTCTTGATCTCAAGAATGTATTTCCTTTCTGTTTCCACCTTTTTATATAGCTCTCTCAAACATAGATAGTGAAATTCTTCTTTTTGCCGTTGCCACCTCTTTATTTCGATGCTATAGTCTTTAGCATTCGTTGGATCCTGGGTTTCGCCAGTTTTATCCACCATTCTATGGTTGACGGAAATTTCCGAGTTTGGCTGCAGCACTGTATCCATGTATCTGAAAAGTTCTGTTGTAGCTGGCGCTGCTCTAGAATAGAGGTATTTAGTTTCCAGTATCCCCGCGCAATGTATATATTTTGTTTCGCTAGGTTTATTTTACATTGGTATGCTACATGGTCCGAAAATTCAACCGGCCAACGCTCTGTTGTTTGAAGTTCGCTCTTCAGCTCTTGGCTGATGTAAATACGGTCTAGTCGTGAAGCTGATTTTCCTGTCGTATATGTAAATCCTATGGTGTTTCCGTTTAATACTTCCCATGTGTCTAGTAGTTTGAGATTGCTTATGATGTATTCCAATTCTATGCTTTTGTTGCAATTGGGTGACTGGTCTTTCTGATGTAGGACGCAGTTGAAATCTCCTCCTAAAATAGTTTGTCGGGTATTCTTACCCATGTGTAAGGTTAAACTATTTTTAAAATATGACGCCCTCTTGGCTCGTTGGTTGCTGCCTGAGGGAGCATATACATTTATTATTCTGGTATTGGCTATTGTGCAAGCTATAGTTCTTCCTTCTTCTGATCTTGTTACATCTAAGGTTTCAATACCTAGCTTGGTTAAAATTGCTGTTCCGAGGCTTATATCGCCACCTGTGTTCGTTATAGAGTTGTAGCCGGAGATTCTGTCCAGGTTTATTACGTTTGTGACTTCTTGCAATAGTAGATGTCAATGTTTGCGGCTCTCACATAGTCTTGCAGCATTTCCACTTTAAGAGGGCTTATAATTGAGTTTATATTTAACGTTGCCACGGTGTACGTTTGCATCATACTGTCAGTGTGTTGCATTCAGACAATGTGCGTGTCTTCGATTGATCTTCCTGCTTCTCGTCGTCCGCCCAACTATACGGCGTACTTCCTACTTCGGTCCCTGCGCCTCTGCGCCTGTTTGGGTTTGGAGTTGGCTCTGTGTTGCTAGTTGGCTGATTCTTCTCTATTGGTTGTTTCTTTAGTTTTTTCCCACTTCCTTTGACTTCTTCTGTACTTTCTCTCTCTGTTGACGTTTCCCTACTTTGCTTGGTTTTGGTCTCCGTTTGTTTCCTTGCACGGCGTTTCTTACCGAGTTGGCGACCGTTGGCCTCGTCCACTCCGTTTCTTCTGCTGTGGATGGTGGGTCAGTTGTCAGCATCGGTTCTTCCTTTCCGTGATCTGACTCGATGTTGTCGTCAGTTACCATCGTGTTTTCGAGAGGTTTTTTATTTATTTTCTGCTTTTTCTCGTCCGTGTTTGTTTTTGTTTTGTCATTCCAGTCTCCTTGTTGTTTAGTTTGGAGGTTTTCACTCATTTTGTTCTGGGTTTGGCGTCCCTCGTCGCTCATATTTTCTTCAGTATTCTTTGTATTGTACATTTTTTGTGACTTTATTTCTTTTTGTATCACCGTCTCAGGGGGGCACATGTCCGTTTTCATTAGTGGTGGAAACTGCTGTTGGTTCCTAATGCGGCCTCTTCATTTTGTTTTGTTGTTTCTGAGCGCTTGGCGTATGTTAACGGTAGTATTGTCGGTTGCATGCGAGGGCAGTTTGCTCTGATATGTTCTATTGAGTTGCAAATAGCACAAGTTCGTGGCTGCCCGTCGTATACAACAAGTGCTCTGAATCCACTTACGTTTATGTATGATGGTATGTGTTTTGTTATTTCCATTTTAACTATGCGCACTCCGTTTATCTTCTTAAATCGGATATTGCCTCCCCATTTATCTTCTGTAATTTCTATCACATTTCCGAAAGGTTTGATCGCCTGTAGAATCAGTTCGTTGGATATTTCAAATGGCAGATTTAACACTCTTATCTGTCTTTTGCCCATTCCTGCGTTTGTTACTTGAACATTACTTACATTTCCATCGGCATGGTGGAATTTCAAATTGCCTGTATTTTCTTCTATTACGCTGACACAATATTCCTCACTTGTCATTTTGACAAACACACAGTTTTGGAATGAATCTAATTGAATTCCCAATATTTCTTCATCTATTAATTTTACTTTGTCGAACAGCCACTCATGTATCTCGTACGCCGTTGGCCTTACGAAAGCACGATCGAATGTGAATTTTACGGTGTTTTTCTTGTTATAGCGGTGGCTGCCATTTCTTACCTTTAACTGTAGTACTCGCCTCTACTCGGCTGAGAAGATGGTTTTCTATTACACTCACACAAAACTTCTACACTGTTGATCGCTGCGGCGTTGACCGACTACACGGATGTTGTTGCAAACACGTCCGTACCTGACGGCCGCTGACAGCGGAATAAGGCCGTCGAGAGGAACATGTGCTCGGGAGTAGCCGGTCGTGCGGAGAAATGTTCGCTGAGTATGAGTTTTCAGTTATGTGGCGACCATGTTCTAGACTATACTGCTTAGGAACGTTAAACATGTGTGCTGAGTAAGCTGTTGTTCGATATGTTAACCTGTAATCTTGAATAGTGGACAGATTGATACAACAATTACGTCTGTTGCCGACATACTATGTAATCTGATATAATAAACTGTGAAATAAATGCAGTTCCAGTGTTCCGCAAACGATTGTTATTAATGATCAACAAATCATTACATGACCAAGCATATCATTCCATAACATTTAACTATTTCACCAGTAGCATACATCTCACAGTAGCATACATCCCACCAATCTCGCTCTTTCCGATATGCACATTCCCAGGCACCGGTGCATAACAATCTGCCCTTTACCAATGTAATTTATGTGAGTGCCTTTCAATTTTTGTCACACGTGTCTTCAAAATAAAGACAACCCATAAGATTATGCTCCACGTACATACCTTCCTTACCACGTTACCTATTCGCTATGTCATCAGGTGGCATTAAATTTCGCGGTGGCCAGTGATCATAATGTTTTGTCTCATGAGTGTAATATTTCGGCTAGGTACGGATTCCGTACATTTTTGTCAAGCGTCATATATACATGAATGATGTAGAAATACTGGAGCGTTGTCGATGTGACCTTGAGACTTTAGTTAACTGGTTTACTGGGTATTAATTTGCGCCTGCAGAGCCGAACATCGACCACACTGCACAACGGTTTTGCGATGAGTCCGGGAATAGAACAGGGCGTCCCCTCTCACCCCAATACTCAGTAAACACTGTCACTAGGTCGCCAGCCGGCTGTGACTCGCCGGCTCCAGTTCACCTCACTAATCTTTACCTTTCTTTTCCAGCAGAGGTAACACTGTTTATCTTTCACTATATGCATCTTTTTCTTGGTAAGCGTATTCATACATACACACATTTTATATATCACAGATGCATTTAATTTATTGTAGCAGTGGTTTTCTGTTATTATTAGTTTTGACTAGTTTACAGATTTCTCTGCTTATTCTTTATCCCTGTCAATATTTTACTATCACAGATGGGTTTAATTTTTTTCAGCAGTGGTTTTCTCTTATTATTAGTTTTGACTGGTTTACAGATTTCTCTGTTCATTCCTACTCCCTGACAATGTTTTACTATCAATAACATTTCAGTTATACCCTTCTAGTATTTCTCTACAAGAACACTTATCCTTTTCAGCTGTACCACGTATCAACGTATCAATACATAACTCAAAAAGTAATTCATCCTAGTTTTTCGACTTCTTACATGATACTTTCACTTATCCATCCTTCGCCAATTATTTCTGCAACGGAACTACGTACTTCGTACTTTATAGACTCAATTAATTTCTAACATTTGTTTATACTTTCGATCCTTTTTCAAATTCTTCATTGCAATGCTGATCCCGACACACGCTCAGCAAAGTTAAATTCTTTCTTCTTCTTACTGCCAAATCGTTACTCAACACTAAACGTACCGTATAATAAATCATACCCTGCTTCTGACATCATATTCATTTTGTCGTATTTACTGCGTAGCAGCATCCCATCACTTCATATACTCTGTCTATGGAAATTTTGAGAACACATCATTCTTCTGCTAACCATTATATTTGTTTCTTTGATTTGTATATCACAATATTAATAATTATTTTTATAGTCATTTAACAACTTACAGTTATAACAACCAACGTCAATTCTGCGCTAATGAAACCATACTACACAAATAATGTTTACTCTTCTTCAATAACACTACAACTAATAGCTTAAACGATGTACAAAGTCTTTAAAACATTTTATTTAAAAAGTAATCCTCTGTATAGTCCAAAGCAGAAATATATAGCCTTACTTTTACGAGAGAAATATTTAGAACATCATATTCTGACCAGCAGCATGACTTCGTTGGTTGAGGCGCGAGGGTGGGAAGAAAGAAGTCTTTGGTTCGAATCCCATTGCCAACCTGAACTTTTACGGAACTTAAGAATATCCTTCAACTTTGAGAAAGTTTTCCTGTTTAAAGTGAAAACGGTAGCATGTTACGTAGTTCCACGTTTAAGTGTAGTTGGCCTTTACCTGGTAATATAATCAGATTAGATTATGCGAACTGCGCAGCCGGTAAGAAACTCTGTTAATAGGACTTGAGACCACATGAAATAATTATTATTTCATCCCCTTACGAATTCTTCCTACATTTGCCACATCCACCATAGTATTTAATTTAATATAATTTCCAAATATTGTTTAATTTAATGGTGTAAATTTCAATTCCTTTTAAGTTTCACAATGTACTGAAGTTTTTTGTCTTTATCGCGGTATTTCTTTGTATCTATCCTTATGATAAATGCGTGTGAACAGGTTTAGTGTTGTAGACGATATTTACGTTTCTGGTTAATTGTTATTAGGTTAAATAATTCCTTTACCTTGAGATTCTTTTCCAGTTTAATTAGTTTCGACAATACTAACAGGTACTTGTTCCGTCTTGGATTTTTTTTAAATTTTTATATAGAGTATACAACCTAATACTGCCAAACCAAACAATAAGCCGCTTCCATCTTAAACTAGCTGGGAGAAAGCAACAAGTATCTCAAGTATCTTGGTGTCACGCTTCAGAGAACGTTTTCACATTGAAGGGACGGAACCAGTGCTGAGATACCGATAAGAAACAATATTCATCAACAGCTTTGTTACATTGTGTTTCACTGCCTCTGCACTGCTTGCATCAGCGATCGCTTTAGTATCCGCCATACTATAATTAGCTCAAGAATTATGACCGGTGCAATAAAGTCTATCCCCACCTACTGGCTGCCTATTCTAGACCACATTGCTAGCCACAACTTCTAAGTAAAACGCCGTTGTTAAAGAAAAAAAAAAATTAGAAAGCCAGCAGCTGCCAATAAATGGCGATTTCACTGGTGTTATGCATTAGCAGGCTCTGCTCCAGGAAGCTTCAGCGAGAACAACGGAACACCTGCTATGACGATTGCTTAGAAATACAGCGCGATCTGGATGTTTTTTCGGAATGGTGCCGTAAATGGCAGATTACACTTAACTGCAAAAAGTGCTAGGCAATTCAAATAAGTAATAAAAAGACCCCGTTTGCTCACGAGTACAAAGTTAACAATACAGTTGTTGACATGGTTGATTCCCTGAAGTATCTAGGCTAACAGTACAAAGCAACATGAATGGGACTTGAAAATAACTTCCGTCGTAGACAAAGCTAATTCTAAACTACGTATTTTGAGAAGTTGTAATGCTCATACAAAGGAAATAGCGTACAAAACACTAGTGCGTCTGCATTTGGAACTGTTGTGGAATTTAGGATCCGTATCGCAAGGGATTGATTGACACGTTAGAGAAGTACAGAGGAGCGCCGCTCGATTCGTGATCGTTACTTACAGTCCATATATAAGTGTCACAGAGCTGATACGTCGGTTGGGCTGGGATTGTTTGTCGGACAGACGACGTCGTTATCGTTTGAATTTGTTGGAGAATATGCGAATATCTTTCATTTACGAGTGGAATGAAATACTTCTTCCGCCAACCTATTTAGGTCGCAATGACAGGATGGATAGATTTGAGAAATAAGATGCCGTACTGATACATTTATTGTATTCTTTCTTAACTCGTTCTGTTTGGGATTGGAATACACTGAATTAGGATTGGTGCTTAGCACCCTCTGACACACACAGTAATTGTGAATTGCAGAGTATAGATGTAGATATAGAACATATCTTCAACATGTTCGCCAGAAGAGAATGACTGGAAGTATAACATTCAAAAAACCATAAAGTGCCCTGTATCACAGAACACCACGAAGTTTTAATCTCCCCGCAGATTGCGGACATTCCTGAACAGAACAAGAACTAACAATGACAGATGTGCTGATTCGCTCTGTCATTGGGAAAAACAGAAGCCACAAATTGCGGCTACGGTTCTGAGAGGAAGCCTGTTTGTTTCGTTGTAGAATTATGCAAATTGAGGGCATTTACAGTGGCCGAAACGACTTCCTAAAGGCAACCAAGCAATCGAATGAGTACAGCAAACACTTAGATACATGTTTGGAATTAGATGTCTCTTCGCATGTACAAAGTTGGTGTTTTTGTAATATGGTAAATATTGTCTTGTCCTACGATAAGTAAATTAATAAATATATGGTACATGAATTATGTTGTACTTAATATTTTTAGCTTTATTGTAATAACAGGCCAAATTGGTGTTTAATGATGCAAATATTCAACCATTCGTATAATACGTGATATAATAACCAGTTAACTATCAAGAATAATAAAATTTGGAACTCACACAGTATGTTCCTGAGCGTTCCGTTACTGTTAGTGGTATTGGGCAAAAATTAAGTTGGACTTTACGTAATAGTAGAGAATATAGATTCTCTTTGCGAAGGTTGTACCGAAATTGTTGAAAGCTAATATCAGTCGCTTGTAACGAAAATAATTGGTTTACTATGACGGAGCATTCTTAGATTCAGTGTACCTATCGCGATGATCAGAAATTTGAGAAATCAAAAACGAATGTGAATTATGTTATAAGCACAAAATCACACGATGATTTTTTAACGCCTCGTCGTCGATTAAGGTCATTAGAGGCGGGATGGGACTGTGGACAAGGAACTTGGAGGAATTCGGCCATGGCCTTTTTGAGGAAGCATCCGGCATTCGCCTGGAGTGATTTGGGGAAACCATGGAAAACCCAAATTTGGATGCCCGGACGGGGATTCGAACCAGCGTCCTCCCGCATGCGAGGCCAGAACGTTAACCGTTCACACATCACCCTCGGTCCGATGATTTGAGAAGAATCTTTTCAGCTGCAAGTGTAATCTTAAAGAACTTTCCAATTCGTGAATAGCTGTAGTCCCTATGGAACATAGAAGAGGCTTGAGATATCTTTAACAGAGAAAATTGTGATTCCGATAAGATTGGAAAACGAATGTTAAACTGCTTGTCGTAAGGCGCGCGCTTTGCGCCTGTTTCTCTGCGAGTGACGTGTTTACGTTGGGATGCCGCCACTCGGCGCAATATTGGCGTGCCTCACAGGCTGCCTAAACAGTCATCAGCTGCAAGTGGCACCAGCACCAAAATTGCATCCCACTTGTCTGTAGGGAGGCTTGTCGCACAAAGGTCTGCAACTCTACCTTACGGCCTTCCTCTCTGTTTATTGATATAGAGGGAGGAATGTTTCTG
>JARYHS010013630.1:335797138-335987421 GCA_031002005.1 Vandiemenella viatica
ATGGCTGCCCAGATCTATACTTTCTCGGTTCTAATTTTCATTGTTGCTGTAAATGGAATAACATACATAAAAATTGATGTTAACAGCAGTTTTGAAAAATGCTTATAAAGATGTCTTTTCATGGATACAAATCTTTAATGTTCAAAAACTTTCTGACCTTATTTTACTTGTTTCTTCCGGATGTCATTTTCGTCGCTAAAATCCGTAAAATATTTCACCCAATAGCAATAGCCGATCAGGGTTTGTAGTTTTTATCAATTGCCAGACAGCGATTTTTACATAATATTACTCCACAATAAAACTCAGGGTTACTTTACTCATCTCCGAATTCACTCGCAATCTTCTAGGTATCCTTAATCTTATACTGGTGCATAGAATTTATCTTTCCCATATTTCTACAAATACAGAGAAACCCTGCTCATGTTTTCGACCCCCTCCACACGTCTTGCAGAAACACTTAAGGAAAGTGGACACGCCAATACTAGTTGCTTTTACAGGGATACGTTTCCCACAAAGAAACAAGTGACGAACGGGAAACGTCTGCTTCCAACCACTAATGCAGTCGGTTTCTCCACACAATATTACAGACTTCGCGCCAGATAATGCGCGCCATTATTCAACGTCGGTGAAAATCCTGGGCACTCAGCAAAGGTCCCCGCAGTTTGTTTAAGCTAGAGAAAGAAAACAATACTTCGACATTCCCTGAATGTAGAGGAAATTGAAATAATAATGCGAAAAAACTACAAAGATTGCTTAAAGGTACCGTAATTTTCTTTTATGGTATATTTAAAAAGAATATAGGATTATTAGTTATTTAATTTGAAACTTTATTTTCCTTTCGTTATCTATGGTCGTCTAGGAATCATTCAATTAGATTGTTAATTCACATACAGAGAGACTATTCATCTTACATTAAAGTATCCTTAATTGGTTACTGGATGATTTGTTCTACATTGTTTCATTTAGATAGAATTTGAGCTACAATAATCTCAATTTCGAGATTTTTTTGGAACCTTTATCCCTATCGGCTAGTAGGTACACCTCATTCAACAAATTGTAATATATTTAACACTTCTTTTCAAAGCTAGATAAAATTCGAATTTTCTTTCAATTAATTAAATGCCTCCTCTTCATGTATGTTGAAAACAAGTTTTCTTTTATTCGTGCTTATTACGAGTCCCCTAAAAAAAATATACGCTACTATCACAGTTATTCAAATTGGAACTTGATTTAAAACTTAAGGGAATGGAAAACATTTCTTTTGTAGGTAAGGGAATAAGGATTTCATTAATTGCAACCGGTACTTGTGCTACATCACAACTAAATTAAATTAGATTATATTAAATATTTCTTTTACTGTAGGTCCTATAAGCGACGTTTATAAACGATCAAGAATAATCAATTATAACATAAAAAATCTATGCTTATATTTGTTTAAGGAAATAGTTTCTGGATAGAAGAACTTATTAAATTTTACTCACTGATAACAATGAGCTCATATGACTCCTACATCCACCACTGTCGGTATGAGTATCTGGTAGTAAACTCTTCTTGATGGGCTGTAACATGATGTGGGAGTGCAAGACCGCTTATGGTTATTGGATGGCGCTACCGGGTGAGATGCCGTTCCCTTTTACTACTGTTCGCTGCTTTTATTCGTCGTTCAGACTTCAAACAGTTAGAAGCACTTATATCCGCATATCGAGGCTTCCTCACATGATCTTCACGTCTGAACCTTCAGACGTATTCAGGTGATTGCAATAACGGTAGTGCTAATGGATAATTAATGTTACAGAAGAAAAAAATGCTCTGAATTTAGATCTTGACGAGAGAGACGAACGAAGAAGCAAGATTAGATTTTAGGGGAAAATGTGTACTAATTAGCAAATATCATATTAAAATGTCGTTCGTAAGAAAGGTACGCGTTAACATGACCAGGAATATACAAACTAGAAATTTACTGTTTCGGACACTAAATATCGAACTATGAAACATATCGGAGAGCGATGACGTCAACTATAGTACGATTGTTCAAAGTGCATACTGAGAGTTAGAGCAACAGGAAATTAACATGGATCATACATACGTATTAGACACGAAAACTAACAGATAGCCACATGACACAGAAGATTATGATTTCGCATTAAGAGAAAACTCTAACTCTTTAAATGAATCGAACGAAGAGATAATTAATACGTGTAATGTAACATTTAGCATAAGGAATGGAACCGGCTGAAACCCTTGTATTTTGGAGGGAATATTGTAGCTATTAAGTGGAGAGGAAAACTAAAGATTCAAAAGAAAGAGCAAGCCAGTACCTACTTTTTAAAATTAAATAAACAGGAAACACAAGGGAATAAAAGGTTAATCGATGTGTGAATTAGTAGAAAAAACATGTATGTAAGTAGAGTTGACGTGAGAAGCACTAAGTGTAAACAATATTTTGTTGAAACGAAATTCAGACATAAAAACATGAAATGTGATGATCAATGACGGCGACATTTTTATTTCAGTGTGCTGAAAGAAGTGTTAAATACTGAAGATGTAAAGAACTGATTAATAATAGGTGTAATACATTGTTTTGAAGATTTGAGGTCAAACAAGATACACTTTTCCAAGAATTCTGGTCGGTCTGTAGTATCCTAATAAGAATACTTGACGCAATACTGAATATCTCTAAACCGTATAGCAAGACCAGCCTTATCACAGAGGTGTACATCAGTCTCTAGGCAAATTTCAAGCCTAGTAGAGGCAAAAAAGAGATGATAATTACAAACAATAAAAACAACCGGCAAGACCTCACAGTAGAACATTTTTGTACCCGTTCCTAAGGTGGTTCTGAACTAAGCTTTTCAAACATTGAAATTATAGTAAAACCGCATGTGCTCTGGTACTCGTGGTGTCGAGGCGAATCCAACCATACATTTAAAACAGTCAAACCGTTTAGTCTACAGGAGGGTACAAAGAAATAGACATACATATTTTATAAAAAATTAACTCTTCTTTTGCTACAAAAAAAAAAAAAGAAAAATACAGAAAAACTTATTCAACGATTACAATTATTTCTGCGGTTATACAATAATAATTTTTCCGCTGATAATTAAGATACATCAGACAATTTTTAACACAGTCACATCGTAAGTTCCTCAACAAGGTCGTAGCCTAAATAAGAGTCGTTTTCTTGCAACTCTGATCATAATTAATATGGAACCACTAGATCGACTAAATTATTTTAATAAATGTAAAATCGTAATTTTTTATGTTTTTTTGTTCTATCTTAAGAAGCTCTTCTTATATCAAAATTGTAAGTTATCTACTTTGAACAGAGCAGTGTACCCAACGCTAAAAGAAATAAACAGATTGCGTATGTAAAACACTGACAGCTATGCTTCAACAATAGGGGAATAGTTTAATAGTAAGTTTTATTTAAAATCCCGAACTCTTTCCAGAATCTTCGCGCCCTAAATACGGAAAGTCCCAAATTCAATTACCTTAGGGAATTAGTAGTAGAATATTCTCTATATTCATAAATACTGGAGCTGAGATCCCGAGAAGCCGTTTCCACTTTTTTTTTTGCATTACGTCTGCGTCAGCTATTTCAAAATATAATGACTGTTATAAGTATGAAAGAAAGTTGCAATTCAAGTTACATTTTTCACTAAATACTTAGGCGATGTTGCTAATTCTAAATGAAAATTTATTATTACTACTAGCCCACAATTTTGTTAAGTATTGTCCACTAAAGACTCAATGAAGCTAGTTTTTAATAATTTAAATTGTTTTCAAGTTAGTCCAACTGTAAATCGATTGAATTGGTTTTGCGTGATGCGTGGTTAAATAAATCTCACAGATTTATATATGTACTGACTGAAGTGATATTAGATTAACAAATTACGCCAACCGGAAATGAGAATATTGCATACAAGGGAAACACCCAAGTGTATTTTGTACCATTCGCAACAAAAGTCCAAAACATGTTAGAAATGTTTGGACAGTACCGGTAGTAATCTTTCAAACGATGAGTTCGTTATGAATCAGGAAAATCGCAGGGTGATACAGTTCTGCCATTCATCGACAGGCACGCAGTGACTTGTGATACTAAAGGGCAGTCGTCATACCCTTTTACACAGTACCAAAAGTGGTTGACACAAGTTCATTGCTCAAATACACAGACCGAGCGTGGTGGCTGAGTGGTAACGCTCTGGTCTCGCATTCGTGAGGACGTTGGTTCGACTCCCCGTCTGGGCATACATTTCTTTTAGTTTCCATGGTTTCCTTAAATCACTCCAGGCGAATGACGGGATGCTTCCTTCCAAAAGGCCATGACTGAATTCCAACCCGTTCTTGCCCTACATACTTTCCCACCTTTAATGACTTCGACGAGGCGTAAGGTCATTAAAAAAATCAACTGCGTGGCTTGTTCATCTATGATGTCCCACGAGTTCATAGCTTGTCCACGTCTACTAGCGTTCGAATGGGCACAATGCAGCTTCCAGTTCATCAGATCTGGACTACTACGAAGTCTATAATTCAAAATCCAGCGACTTCTAGGACGGTACAATGACTGCGCAAACAATAGTGTTAGACTACGTCACCAACATTCTCCCGGAGGTAACGAGAATCAAAGAGCTAGCCAATCAGTCCACTGACCTTCAATTATATTTCAAGTAATTTAAATTCCTTGTAAGCAATTTTTTTTAAAAAAATAATTTTTATCGATGCTTTCATGTACACAGCTAGCAAACAAATAAAAACCTCCAGTTCCACAAATCAAATTTTTAATAATGTGATAGTTATAACTATAATTAATTGTGCCTACAGTATTCTGTAGATATAGCAGTTTACTTCCTTTAGGCTTTTTGTCTACTTTTTGGAAATTGTTTATTAGTACACGTTATTCACTTGGTAACCTTTTTATATATATATATACGAAAGTGCATATTTTACATAAAGTTCAAAGTGCTTAAAAGACAGTTAAAACGCTCCTTTGCTACCGGTGCGGGCCAACGGGCGAACATGACGTGACGTGCCAGTAAGCGCTCTCTGTAGATAAATGAAAATGATTTGTTTCTCTCTATTTGTGTGCCAATTGTTGGAAATATATTTCATAAGTACTGTGTAGTAGATCAATATATAACCACAACAATAAAAAAATCTCCAAAAACCTGTAAGTGTTCCAACTAGGGTTGTTACGGAAGACATCATTGCGGATGCGGATGCTAATGTGAATGTTCATGAGGATGTTCAATGCTTGACATCTGCGGATGCGGAAATTGAAAAATAAATTTATAATTATTTAAATTTTAATATTTTATCGCAAATAAACTTTAAATCAAAAAAGTATATTTTTATTACAAATTCTACAGTTTTCGGAAGTAACGTCTATTTTTATATAATACTGCCACATTGATTTATTTTTTGTATCATCTTTCAACAACAAAACACATGGGATGATTTCACAAGATAATTAAATTACTTACATAACGACGCACGCGTCTAAAAAAACAAGCTTTGTCATGTGAACATTGCGGAGTTCGTGGCTTGACTAATTCAAGTGTAAAGCACAATGCCACGCCACCACACATCTCCGTGCCCGCCACCTGCCTTTCCACCGCTCTAGCGGCCCATTCACAGTACAGCTTGCAGGACCTACGTTCATCCGATTTTCGATAAAGAACCTTAATGGGCCGTGAAAAGGGTTAGAGAACTACATGCAGGACGTGTTGGATGTTGGGACTCACAAACCACCAACACGGGTCCTTGCTGCCCAACAAGCTATGGTGTTACATCATGATTGGAGGAAAAATCCTGCGAGTGTGCGATAAGGACACATGGTGTGCCGCGAGAAAGTTCTAGTGGAAGGCTTGCTTGGAACATTTTTTTGAAGTCCTTTTACTAATATGAATGGGTGATTCCATCCTATTGTAGTTCTACATGGATATCCTGTAAATTGGATCTTGAAGAAGGCACTTTACATGCAAGTTTAAACTTGTAAATTCGTCGCTTAGGTAGTAACACTATTTAGTTCACTGTTATTTTTATTGAAAGATCGTAAAAAAAAAAAAAAAAAAAAAAAAAAAAAAAAAAAAAAAAAAACCAATCACATTGTTGCTAGCTAAGAGACGATGGACAGAATCTTGTATAAAGAGAAAGGAATAATTTAATGCTCTGTAAACAAAAATCCCCTATACATCCGCTATAAATATTGCGGATCCTGATGTGAAAGTGGATGTGGGATTTCACCCGTAAGTTCGGCACATGGGATGCGGATATCCGTTACATCCATAGTTCTAACAACAACTGAACCACGAATTAAGGTCGCCGCAACTTGCTCCTAGAAACCTAGACAATATTTCGACTTATGCATGTATCATTTTGTGTGAAGATCATTTACACTGTAATTTCGGTATGTTAAAGTTTGGTAGTAAAAGAAAGTAGTGACGTGAACAAATTTGTTAAAAAAAATAATAAGAAAAAATAACTGAAGAAAACTTCAAATAGAAAGTTGACATTACTTGCACACTATTTTTTTAAACTGAAAATTACTTGTACATTAAAAGGAATACAACATAATTAGACGCAACAATCGCCACGTAAAAATTCCGACAATAGCGATTCAAAGTGTTCCGGAAATGTTGGAAGATTAGGGCGAAATTTCTACAAGGGATGATGCTGTTAAAATTAATTCCATATTGACCGCCATGCGCCTGTATTTTTCGCCATGATAAACTGTGTCTAGTATATTTCAAAATTAAAAGAAGAAAAATTATAATATATAAATGTAAATGAAACAAGATCCTCCACTTCTAAAATGAAAAGTGTTTATGATTATGGATGAATAACTTTTTACAAAAGTTCCCATGTATGGTAGCAAATATATTTCAAAAGTTTGCATGATGCATATTAATCAGAAATTTGTAATTTCTTTGTATAAAATCGATTTAATATTTCGATGGATTTTTGAAAATGATTCTGTAATGTTACAAACAGAAACAAAAGAAAATTCACTCATAAAAACACATATCATCCTAACCACGGTTCGAACCTACGATCTTCTGAATTCAGATAGCACTCTTCAACCATGTAGCTACCCAGAAACTTTGACTTAATTGCTTCTCTATACGTTAATAATAAACATTTAAAATATCACATTTCTTCGTGTGAAATTAAGAAAAACGCGGTTGGTGAATAAGTAAACAAACAATAAATTCAGTATCGTTGACAAAAAACATTTATCTTTTATTTATAATTTTTATGTGAAATTAAGAAAAAATGCCTACAACGTCCAGTTATTTAGTTGTTGCGCCTACCTTATGCCTACATTATAGCTTGCATTTTTATCGTCAATATACCCTAAAAGGACTCATTTAATTTATGGTTTTGGTCATTCTTATTAATAATTTCTCTTAACCACTAACTTTCATTTTATATATAAATGGTTATTAAACTGAAGTTGTTACATTTTCAAGCTCCACAGAAAAAAAAAATTCAGGGTTGTTTCTATAGTAAGCCCAACAAATAAGGCATCGATTTTCGGTGTTTTTCCGCCGAATACAAAATGCATTATTGTGGTAACTACGATTCATTAAACTTTAATAAATCTACTGTTTTTCGGGATACTTTAATTATTAATAGTGAGGATTATAACACACATTGTTCTCAATTTTGTATTCAAAACGAAAACCCATTAACAGCAAGAAATAGCTACAACAAATAATAAAAACAGCTGGAGTCTTGATAATAGGGAACACTCCATACGCAGCAGCGGGTTTAGAGGCACGCGACGTCCCTAAGCACAACCAATCGTAGAGCGATTTCTGTCGCGTGGCCAAAAGTAAGAAATAAATGAATTTATTTTTTAGTTTTTATTAAAAATAATCAGTATTTTCTAGTAAAAATTAACTTCCTTAAGCAGCAATCTATGCACTTATCAACTTTTTGTCATATATTTTCAATAGAGTCAAATAACCTATTGCAGATAATTACGGTGACGATACGTTCCAAACTTGTCAAAATTTAACTTAGCTTCATCCTGCTGTTAAAATTTAAGTTTGAGACCCGAAAAAAAATCTGTATTAATATTTTTACATTATTTTTACATAATTACGCTCATATTTAAGGTATTATCCTCTTGCGTATGATAGAAAAAGGATGAAAGTTGTATTTACGACAGGGAAAATTGGAAGTTTAGTTAACATACTAACATCGGGTTTGTCCTTAGAAATTGTATGTATCCTTGTTAGGTGCACTCCACTCGTGAAACATAATTAATCATCAATCACACAGCTTCCTCTCTGTTATCAGGGTAACAAATTTGTTGCCCTGCCGAACTGCTTCATGCATTTAATGAAATAGAAGGTATTATTACAAATCATTGGGTTTGTTAAAACTTATCTTTTTACTGAAGTGAATTTCATATATGCAACAACAATTCAGTTTTTTTTCCCAAATATGTGGATGGTTGTCAGATCTGTATTTTCTTTAGCATAATGTATTTTGATTACCAGGGTAAAACTTGACTGCAACAAAAGAGACACAGACAGCTCTGGAGATCATTTCCCGTCATGCATTACTGTAGTAACTACGATTCATCAATCTTAAATAAATCTACTGCATTTCGGGATACTTAAATTAATAGTGAGCACTATAACAAACCGAACAGCCAAAAAAAATTATTAATTATATATATTTGTATACACAGAATTTTACACTAGTTGAAAATGTTAACAGATTCCAGTAAAGATGAAATTTCGTCAAAACGAATGTTTATTGTAGGAATAGTTATCGGATGCCTTTGCACAATACATTTTTCACAGGACAGTGGCGAAGTTTATCGTTGGTCTCGACGGTATAACGATCAATCATATGTGTAGTCTGGTGACAGCTGGTCTGTGGGGACTGAAGACCTGGAGGGCTTGTGTATCGCGAGGCCGCGACTGGTCTGCCCGCTGCGCTCTGATCAATACGGAGATGCGCCACCGAGGGCAGCGAGACTCCAGAGAGCTACCAGCAGCATCTGCTGCCGTCCTACAGGATCGCAACACAACTCAGTATCACATCGCCTCCTTCTCTTAAGGTACCCACATTAATTCCAATAAAAGATCTGGGCTATGCCTTAGCGAGGCATGGAAACCAGCCTTGGCAACTCTTCACAGAGAGCGTGGCACGCATATTCAGCAACCACCTCAAACGGCCCTATATTAACTTCCTCGGCCCGCAACGAACAACTGTAGCCCCGCCCACTCACTGCCAACCGTCGGGCGCGGGTGTCGGAGAGAGCCGATGGCCAATATAAGGAGGTAGTCTGACTGAAGATCCTAAGATCCCCCGATTCGAATCCCTGTCTTGGTGGGCATTTTCAAAGGCCCTTAACTCAATCTTCACCTATGGCTTAGCTTGATGTGTAATGCAAAGTACGTCGGAAAGATTCCGTGGTTCGGATTCCACTTTAGGTTGAGGTAGCCATGACAGGGGCGCGTGCGCGGCAAATCGAAACACTGTCAAGCAGCGGCCGAACCCTTCGGGGAAATCTCGTCCAGTCAAGCCATACGAAATATAGTTATTATTAGTGCTGAGAATCGATTTGTTTATATATATATATATATTCACTGATAGGCATGGTTTCAGATGTAGTAATCTATTTCACTTTATCGTCGATGTTAAAAAAACATCTGAAAGTAATATGGCTGGGTTGAAATACGTAAAAACCGATGAAGTACGAATTTCCGTAGTGTATAGATTATGCTTCCCATCAGTCTCAATTTTATTATAGTTTACTTTATACAGCAGTAAATAAAAGTGACGATTTCAGCGTTAGTGTATGTGGATTTTAAGAAAAGGAATAAAAGTGACATACTAGGATTTTAGCTCGTTTAACCAACAATTGAGCAAAAGCCACTGTCAGTTGAGTTTTTATCAATGTCTTCGCCACAAGCATTAACAGTGAAAGAGTATTAAATATGTAAAAAAATTGTATTTATAGATATCACCGATCGTTAAACTTCTGCCCAACTAAAAGTATTTCGACTTTTTTCGCTGTTGTATGTCTGTTATGGGGAGTTACCCAAGTGGAATATCAATAGAGTAATTACTTTCCTTAACTGCAGAGGTAATAATTATTCACAAGAAAAGTTAATAATAATTATCTGGACTGCCACCTGATATTTTTGTATATTATAATATATTTTATATATTAATAATAATACATTTTATATATTTCAGTATAATATCATTCATGTAGCAATTTGAAATTTAGTTTACTACTGGTAATTTTATTGTTTCGTCTTATTTTTCTGAAAATAATTTGAATATATACAATTTTTTTATTTTTCTTTAATATGGTAACCGTTGTTGCACAACACAATTCCATGACTATTTTGCAGGTAGTAAAAAAAAATCGAATATAACCTGCATTATTTTTAATAGTCAAACTGGGGATATTGACACCAGCTATGACTGTTTTGTTCACACTCTGGGTAGTGAATTTTATCAAAAAGAATGTAAATATATGTTTAAGATACAAAATCAAATACATTTTAGGGAGAAGCTTTTCAATTCAGTAGTAGATGAAAGTGTATGTGCGAATATTCAGTCCAGGCAGGAAGTACCTCGTCTTTGTGCAAACAGACCATCCTCCGCCGAGTCTGTGGCAGTTTCATAATGGCTATGGAATGCGGTCGCAAACCACTCAGTTGTTTTCAGTTCTTTCTGGAAATAATTAATCAGTGCCTTCCATAAACATATAGCAGCAAAAGTCTAAATAATAATAATAATATTAATATAATAACGATATTCTAATGACAATTATATTTTCATTGTACATACGATATAGCTCTGCACATTATGTCGTTTGAACGCTATTTTCGTTTCTGTTTCACAGACGGGACCCAATAAAAAAATTCAAATAAAATAGCGGTACTTATTTTTTCAATGAAGAGACTGAGAGCCGATAGAGAAACTTCTTTATATAATACTTCGAGTTTACTATTTGGGCTTTGAGTACCTAGCAATATTGGTTTGAAATCCAAATAATTTATTTGCTACTCATGTTTTAATTCGTGCTACTTATTAAGCGTAAACTTAAAAAGACAATGTACTATTTTAGGAATAGAATAGCGAGGGATGAGAAATCTTTTTTTTTTTGGGAAATTGTTTCGGCATATTGGTTAAAAAAATGCAATATAACCGACATATTGAAGATTTTTTTATGGTCTGGACAGCCGTGTATAACTGATACTATGAAACGTGGACACTAAGGAAGTAGAATAAATGTAAATAATATTAAATGCAAGAGAGGAAAAAAATCATAGACGAATTCAACAACTACTGCTTATCTAAAACTGGCGGACGGTTTGTGCGTTTTAAAAATAAAGAGTGATTTCGTATGTAGAGCAGATAGAAATGATTTGTGATCTGTTAATTAAAGCAAGTTCAAGAAAGGAGGAATACTTTACAATTAACGAAATATTTATGCTAATAAACACTGGAAACAAGTATAGAAATTCATTATTTTTAGTGTGTAGCGTCTGTAGTCAAGTGTTACCTTATAACAATTTAAATCCTCTCAAGTAAAGCCTTGCTGCTTTGCCATGCATTGCTCGCTTTCTGCTCGTGACTCCCCCGCCATTTCTTTCTACTTATCTAGAGCTCCCAGCGGGGCTGTCAAGAGAAACATCAGACAAGTTAAAATCACTTTGCGCGGGTAAAACCCTTGGGTCTACGCATAAAACGTATCCACTATACACGTTGTTAGCCAACTCGCCATACTGGTCAATAGATGTCCTTATAGAAATACACTAATAGTAAAAAATTAATAGTATTGCTGCGAATAAAAATATGCAATTTAAAAGAAAGATAAGAACACATTTATGTAGCAAAAGGGTTGATATTCATTCCCCCATGGCAGCAATTGCAACATATGTACGAAGGATGACATAATAAGCAGCCGTCACTTAACGCGCATCGAAATTTCCGTTTCAGGCATAAAACGCCGCAAATAACAGTCAAAGAAATGGACTTAGAATTTCTGAATCTTCAACATAGCTTGAGGATTTTTCAAAGTGGTAGTGGACTCAAATGAAGTTAATTCGTCATTACTGGTCTTATAGACAATTTTTTGCAGGTGCTTGTGGATTCAGAAACTAAAGAAACAAAATATAGCCTGTAACATTCAAGAAAAACTGTTTAAATTGTACTTTTAATTAAATTCCATACTGTACTGTGTTCCCTATAATATTTCGAAATTCCATTATGGCTTTTCGGACTTAATTTGTTGGTAAATACTTACAAAAATTACTGATGAAAACTTAAACGTAGAAGAATTAAATGTTCAAAAGAATGGTCTACAAAAGGCATAAAAAATTAAATGTAAAACAACAAACGAACAATGGTCGAATCATTTTTTCTATTTACGCGAACATTTAAAGATGGCGGTAAACAAGTCGGTTTATTAATTCACCTACCATTGCAGCTAAAGTTTTAACTGTAGATGGTGTACAATTTTTTACCGTTATAATTGCTGCCCATGTTGTTATGGATGAGCACACTCTATGATAAATTTTCATTGTAAAAAGAAAAATCTTTTACGGTAACTACTAGGGTTGTAAAGGAGATCACTTTAACTTGAACCTGCGATGAAGTGGAGGTTTAGCAGAAGAGGAAGCGGAGATGGAAAAATAAAATTTATAATGAATCATAATTTAATATGTTATTAAAAATAAACGTAAAAACAATGTCAGAATATTTTTAACACGAATTATGTATTCTAAGGAAGTATCGTCGGTTTCCAGATTAGAATGAAAGATTGAGTGTTTGTTTGTCTCACCTTTCAAAAACAAAGAATATGCGATGCTTTCAAAAGTGAATTAACTTAGATACCCAAATCGTATGTGCGTTGATGAATGAACTTAGACGCTCAAATAATCCGACAGACAAAATAATGTCGTGCCACTGCATATCACCGCGCCCGCCCGCCACCCGTTTTCTCTCCGCTCTCTTACTTTGAAATTCAGACTTGCAATTCTTCATTTAGCTAACAGCACCGCGCAATTCATTATTACTCTCAGTGTAGGACCGTACGAAAAAACATACATAGTGTTGTAAGTTAAGGGGCGATGTGCCCAGTTTTGTACACAAAGAAAAGAACAAATTTTAATGTAAACTAAACCTGCTTTATGCCTCCGCTTTAAACTTGCTGAGTCGGGGCTACGCACTTGAGGAAGCTGAGGGGGAGCTCCAATTCAATTACCAACAACCATCGAAGTCTCATCTTTTGCTAATAGGTCGACAGTATTAAACACCCCAGACAAACTTACCCAATACCCGGCCTTTACTAGGGTAAAATAAAAAATGCTAACTAACAAAGGCATTAATGGCGAGGAACATTTCGTTGATGTCAGGGTGAATTGTAACAGTTAATTTCCCTTCTTCCTTTTTTTTTTTTTTTTGATTGGGCTTTAACGCCTCGTCGACAGTGTGGTCATTAAGTGGGATGGGATGGGGGACAAGGAACTGGAAGCAATTCTGCCATGGCCTTATGGCCTTTTGAAGGAAGCCCGGCATTCACCTGGAGTGATTTGGGGAAACCATCGAAACCAAAATCTGGATGCCCGGACGGGATTCGAAACCCCACGTCCTCCCGAATGCGAGTCCAGAACGTTACCGTTCACCCACCACGCTCCGTAATTTCCCTTATTCATAACGCTGTTCCTCGCCGGTGTCGGTAGCACAGAGCTATAGTAATGGCTTCGCGTGCCGCAGGTCCCTGGTTCGAGCCCGACTGAGTGTATGGCAGTTTAATTGCTGTGTGTTTGTTATTGTCGCGTCAGTCCTGTTCTGTCTATACTTTGGAGGAAACAATGTACTGTTCAAACTGAAATACTTGACGGTTTATAATAATCACACTTGAGTTGGCTGTACGCGCTACGTAGCCGAATGCCGCTGGGGGAAAAATACACTGTTATTCCTGTGTAATTAGAGTCTCGTAAACTCTTATATAGCAATTCTGAAGCAACATACCACAATACCATGTCTTCTCTAATGACCATAACAAAGTTATTTTACATTTGTATGTGTATTAAAAATCCTACTTCTGTTTAATTGTGGCGAGTGACTTTTCTGCTTCAGTAATGCTCGCAATGCTTTATCCTCGAATCACAATACTGAAAACCGAAATACCTTAAGGAATTTTTTTGAAATATGTAGTTCCCTCCTAATAGTTAAGATTGATTTCTCTCCATTTTGTTATGATGAATCCGATGCCAACTTATAGCCCCAGTTTTCGATGAGTCGAAAAAGCAAAAATTAAGAAAAAGTTGCAAACAAAGAACTATAATTTTTTCAGAATTTTATTTCGAGACTTCAACGGATGATCGTATTCTTAAGTTCGCTACAACGCGACGACAAGTTTAGACTTGTTCAATTAGTCCGTCTATCTGTATTAAACTATTATAAACAGCATTTATCGACTACTGGTTGTCTATTTTGCAGGAGTTGTGATGCCATCACTTTGATTAGATTCTGGTGTGTATTTCTTAGTAGTGAAAGTTTATTTTGGGCTCTTCTTTTTTCTACTTTTCCTCTTCTATCTTTACTGAAATGAGATTAGTTTTGAAAAACTAGTAGACGTAATACTAAATGGAAGTTTTGTTGTGTCTGTGTAGTTTAATGAAAAAATACTTCAGTACGATGTAATAAATATTATCGAGCATGGTGGGTGAAAGGTAACGCTCTGGCCTTGCACTCGGGAGGAAGCGGTTTCGAATCCCCGCCCGGCTATCCAAATTTAGGTTTTCCATGGTTTTCTCTAATCGCACCAGGCGAATATCGGAATGATTACTTCATAAGACCACGGATGAATTGCTTCTTGTTCCTCTCCCCTAGATCTTTCCTGCCTCTAATGATCTCGTTCTCAACGAGGCGCAAATTCAGAAGAAAAAAATATTGATTGGATTTCATGTTGAAATAAGCTTTCTATGTATTTATATTTCTCAAAATTTTCGGTTTCATATCGTTACAGATACCACGTTCATGTGTTTTCTGTTATATCACTGTTTACCTGCTACAAAGTCTGTACTCTGTATTTCCGAATAAATTAGTTTGTGGCACCATTTATGACCTCCATAAAACGAATCGAGCTTGGTGGGTTAGTGGCTAACGCTCTGGCCTCTGATTCGGGAGGACGCCGGTAGGAATGCTCGTCCGGGCATCCAGATTTGGGTTTTACACGGTTTCCCCAGAACACTCCAGCCGAATGCCGGGATGCTTCCTTCAAAAGGCCATGACCGAATTCCTTCCCGTTCCTTGTCCCCAGACCTATCTCGCCTCTAATGACTTCGACGTCCAAGAGGTGTAAAGCCATAAGTTAAAAAAACAAAAAAGGAATCGTCTGTTGTTAAATTTGGGCAGTCAGTATGAATGAACCGGTTTCATGCAAGAAATACTAATCGCTTTTAAATTTACATATAGACTCTGCAATTCACAAAATTGTGGGTGGCAGAGGGTGCTCAGCACCAAAGCTAATCTCTTTGCTGTGCATTCCAATCCCTAATGGTACGAGGGAAAAAAGAATTCATATAAGAATCAGTCCGGCACCTTATTTCTCTAATTTTATCTTTCCTGTCCTTCCGACTCAAATAGGTTGGTGGAAGAAGTATTTCACTACACTCATGAGTGAAAGTTGGAGTACGCATGTTTTCCAATAAGTTTAAACGAAACGTGTGTCGTCTATCTACCAGAGACTCCCAACCTAATCTACTAATCAGTTCTGTGACGCTTTCATAAGGACTGTAGCAAGGGGTCACGAATCGAGCGGCTCTTCTCTGTACTTTCTCCATACTTTCGATCAATCCCTTACGAAACGGGTCCCAAATGGCACAACAATAATCCAAATGTGGACGCACAAGAGATTTGTACGCTATCTCCTTTGTTTGTTCATTACAATTTTTCAAGATTCTACCTATGAATCGCAGCCTAGAATTTGCTCTACCTACTAAAGAATTAATGTGTATGTCCCATTTCATGTTCCTTTGTACTGTTACTCCCAAATATTTAATAGAATCAACCATATCAATAACTGTATTGTTTAACTCGTATTTCTGAACAATCAGATTCTTTTTGTTAGTTATGCTCATTGTCTTGCACTTTTTACAGTTTAGAGTAAGTTGCCACTCAGCGCACCAAGCCAAAATAACATCCAGATCGCGCTGAATTTCTAAGCAATCGGCCAAAGTTCTTACTTCCCTATAAATAACCGCATCATCAGCAAACAATCTAAAAAGGCTTTTCACTTTGTCTCCGAGATCGTTTATAAAAATTAAGAAATGAAGTGGTCCTATTACACTTCCTTGAGGTACACCCGATGTAACATCTAGATTAGAAGAACTTTCTCCTTCAACGACAACATACTGCGACCGACCAGTTAGAAAATCCTTTATCCATTCACAAAGCTGATCCGATATACCGTACGCTCGAAGCTTCGCTAAAAGGCGGTTGTGTGGCACAGAGTCAAAGGCTTTCTGGAAATCTAGAAAAATTGCATCTACTTGTGAACCTGTATCGATAACTTTCATTACGTCGTGTGTAAATAGGGCCAGCTGTGTTTCACATGATCTTTTCTTCCGAAATCCATGTTGATTTGTTGTAAGCAAATTATTATAATCTAGAAAATTCATAATGTTCGAGCATATAATATGCTCCATAACTCTACTACGAACAGATGTTATAGATATGGGACGATAGTTCCCAGGATCACTTCGATCACCTTTTTTGAAAATCAGAGTTACTTGCGCGATTTTCCAGTCTGAAGGTACTTTTCGCTCTTCTAATGATTTACTGAATATATCAGTCAGAAATGGCCCGATTTCTGCCGAATACTCTGAAAATACTCTTACTGGAATTCCATCCGGGCCCGGTGCTATCCCCCACTTCAGGAGCTCTAATTGCTTAACGATACCTGCAGTATCTATTCGTAATGATTCCATCACCGACTCGCCACGGTGTGGGAAAACGGGAATACTATCCTTATGTTCATTTGTAAATGAATTTTTGAATACAGTATTTAGTACGTTAGCTTTATCGCGGCTTTCATTAACCTCGGAACCTTCACGAATTAGTGCTGGAATATTGCTGTTGGTACAATTAACTTTTCGTACATACGACCAAAATTTCTTTGGGTTTTCTGTGAGACTCTTAGAGAGAGAGTTGGAGTGAAAATCGTTAAGGCCTCGTGCATTACATTCTTAATACGTCCTCTTAAATCAGCTAAGGTTTCTAAATCGCTGCGACACCCCTTCCTTCTTGAGCGTGCGTGAATTTTCTTTTGTTTTTTGAGTAATCTTTTGACTTCGCATGTGTACCACGGTGGATCATCCTCTCCCTTTATTGTCCGCTTTGGTATATGTATATCCATGCCTTCCCTGACTGTATGTATAAAACGATGCCACATCTCTTCAACGGTGTCCTTTGTTGACTTGAAGTTATGGTATTTATTCCTCAGGTAGGTTCTAAAACACTCCTTTGAGGCCTTACTGAATCTGTATACAATCCGCCTTTTTTCCTTTTTCGCTCGGTCATTAATTTGATAGTCGCAATTACCGCTTTGTGATCGCTTATTCCTGTGGTCGTTGAAATGTCGGTGAATAATTCTGGCCTGTTGGTAACCAGCAAGTCTAAAATGTTTTCGCTACCGTTATGACACCGCGTAGGTTCGTTAACTAGCTGCTCGAGATGATTATCTGACAACAAATCGAGAATTACTTCAGAAGCTGCCTTATCCCTGCTACCTGTGATGTGAACGTAATTACGCCAGTCAATATAAGGCAGATTGAAGTCGCCTCCTAGAATCATAGCATGATCTTTAAAACGGCTAGCTATACTATTTACATTATTTCTTAACTCCTCGACGATAGCTATATCCGAATCAGGTAGACGGTAGAAGGCACCTATGATGAGTTTTGACCCAGCAACGTTGAGTTTAATCCATATGATTTCACAGTTCGTATCGACGTCTATTTCATTACATGGGAGAAATTTACTCACAGCTATAAATACCCCACCTCCATGAGAATGTAATCTGTCTTTACGAAAAACGTTCATGCTATCTTTAAAAGTTTCGGCGGAACTTATTTCCGGTTTCATCCAACTTTCTGTACCGATAACGATATCCGCTTCTGTACTACAAATAACGCTTTCAAGTTCCGGTTCTTTGTTACAAACGCTTCTACAGTTAATTACGAGAACTTTTAACTGACGAGATTCTTTTACGTTGCTCCCACATTCCGGTGTTGTATCTGATTGGGTTGCCCGTAACTGAATTTCGTGTTTCAGGTCTTCCTCCCTCAGCCTAAAAAACCACCCAGTGCATTACACACGGCCCCTTCCACCCGTGTAGCCTATTCACGTGTGTAGTGCACACCAGACCTATTAAGGGGAACCCTACAAGACTCAACCCTATGGCGAAGATCGAGAAATCTGCAGCCAATGTCATCACAGAAACGTCATAGTCTCTGGTTCAGCCCCTCAATACGGCTCTGAACCAGAGGTCCACAATCAACTCTGTCTACGATGCTACAGATGGTTAGCTCTGCCGATATCTTGCGGTCACTGGCCACAGAGTTCACCCTTTCAGCCAGCCGCCGGAAAGAAGAGAGGATAACCTCCGACCCAAGGCGACAGGCATCATTGGTGCCGACATGAGCCACAATCTGTAGTTGGCTACACCCCGTCCCCTCTATGGCATCCGGGATGGCCTGTTCCACATCTCGGATCAGGCCACCCGGAATACACACTGAATGGACGTTGGATTTCTTCCCCGAGGAATCCGCCATTTCCCTAAGGGGCTCTATAGTTTGTTTTATTTTATTAGAAGAAGGAAAGCTGAGAATTTTAAAATAACGATGTCCACAAATTGGTACTGACCTTTCGTAAAACCACGATACACACCAGAACTACTGGTTGGATTTGTCCGTGGTTTTAAATAATGTTCAACTTTAATGTGAGTTCAAAAAGGTGGGGAACGTATGATACAGTATCAAATTTTCATTGAAAACGTTTCAAGCAAAAATTACCGCTAGGATTTTGATGAAATTTCGAATACTGTACGGTCTCAGTAGTAAAATAGGGTATGTTTTATAATGATTTGATGATGAAACGATGAGAAATTAAGATAAAAGTTATATGAAATTAGTGTCAATTTTATTTGCGCAGTTTACCTAATATTTCACTAACGAAGTGATACAAATTGAAACGGCCTTCATAGATTCGAATGGCACCAGGATCCATCTTCCTTGTCAGTAACCTTCAGGTCTTATCCATGACTTTTATGTGAGATTATTTCTTTATATATCTAATTAGGGAGTTATGATTTATTCCATAACTACCACACGTAAACAAAACCTCTACATAAATGTAGTCTCGAATGAACAGGCAACGTATTTCTGTTTATTAAACTATTGTTTAAAAGACAATTTTCTCTGGTGTATGAAAATTTGTGTGTAAGTAACGAAGTAGCATTAAATTATTTAGGCCTGAAGAACTCATAGTAACTGCAAGTCGTCCAACCGTCAACCAAGAGATTATTTGATACAAGATTCTACTGCCATTGCAACATCAAGGTCGAAACAACACTAGCACCACTTATGTAAATCATTTGTTAATGGAATTGGTTTTTATTTGATTTCCCCAGGCAGAATCATAAAAATCTACTACCGGAAACGTTTACCCTTATCGGTAGCAATAACGAATCTGCAAAGGCGTTATCAGTCGTCAGCAAGTAAGTCGAAATTTATGAGCTCTTGCTAGCAGAATCGTTTCGTTGGGAACGTCCGCTTTAAAATGTTGAATGCGAGCACTCTGTCTGGTGATATTTTCCGGCCGTGAAATTCCATGATCGTGAGCTCGCCATTCGCCTGTAGCGTACCACAGTAATGGCTTTAAGGCGATACTCAAACGA
The DNA here is from genome assembly GCA_031002005.1 of Vandiemenella viatica. Lineage (NCBI taxonomy): Eukaryota > Metazoa > Arthropoda > Insecta > Orthoptera > Morabidae > Vandiemenella > Vandiemenella viatica. The sequence goes on from JARYHS010013630.1 coordinate 335,817,087, forward strand.
ATTTATCTGTTTCTCGCGTAATGGGAGGATTGCCACTCTTGCAGGGGAGGATCCCAGTTCACTGATTTAGAAAGGCATCCCTCGATGGAACAAGTGTCCTAACAATGAGGGGAGTTGCATTCGATTTTCATTACACCGTGGTTTTTGTAAACACCATCTTGGGGCCTATTAACAGATTGTTTTAGTGCTATGACTCTGTATTTAAGAATTATTGGATGTCAGAAAGCAATCTGAAACAACAAACAAAAATATCCGTTAACAGCTCGGTCTCTCTAGCGCAATCTTCCTTGCTTCTTAACGTTCCAAGTACCGTCGTTTTAAGCCGGCCGCAGGTGTAAGTAATGTTAATTAAACGTAGTGTTCTTCAAATGATTTTTCTGCTCGTTTAATGTTCTCAAAACTTACAGCCTTTCAGTAACTACACATTTTGTGTTTCAACGTTAGCTTTAAAATTCTTTCTATCGAGATCTATTTTGGGTTAAAGATGTTATTGTGAAGCACCTTCTAATATACCTGCACGAAGTTTGCTATGTGGCTGAAGAGACTGATAGATGTTCATAAAAATGTAGCATGCGTATATGCTTAGCTCACAAATTGCCAATTCCATTTTAAAATTAATAGTAACTTCAGCTAAACTGACAAAACCTTTTGTATTTTTTATTTTATTTTTTTGTTTATTGCTTTAGGCCTCGTCAATGCCGAGGCCATTAGAGGCAGGAAAGGCTAGGAGGCAAGTAACGGGAAGGAATTTAGCCATGGCCTTTTGAAGGAACTATCCCGGCATTCACCTGAAGATGTTTGGAGAAACCATGCAAAACCCAAATCTGAATGCCTGGACGGTGATTCGAACCCTCATCCTCCCGAATGCGAGGTCAGAGAGTTAATCGTTCAATCCCCACGCTCGGTGATAACTTAATTATAAAGTTCATAAATATGGTACACTAGGAGGGCAATCGAATTAGTAACCTAATTATTGAATTGACGCGTGGTTGATTCACGAAAGCAATCTTCTGGTGTCTATAATCTTAAATTTCAGGTAGATAAGACTACTAAGTGTATTTTAACGATACCGTTATACTTTAAGCTGTGTTACCGTGAAAATGTGTTGATGGTTTACAGTCAGAAGTTAAGTGTTGTTCGCATATAAGATAATAGGATCAAAACGGGAGAACTCTCAATAACTGCAAGTGACCTGGACAGAATAAAGGAGCTGGACTCGGTGTCATTGGGAGACAGGAAGAGGATGAAGATTGTGCTTCGAGTGCACAAGGCATATGTTGGTGGTGAAGCTAGGAAAAATAATTGTTGAAGAGATAGGAGCAGTGGATGGAAGGGAAAAGATAACCAATTGCACAAGCTGGCACTTAATATTCTTGCAAGTTACTACTTCGTTTTATGACTTTGCACCGACTGAGAGTGGTGCAACATTGACCTGTTAGGTCAGAAAAAAAGAGGATGCTGCCGACTCTCAGCAAACGTAGTTCTAAATTTTGTGCAAAACGATATCTTATTAGGCTTTTATACTCAATTAACCGCGTTGGACTCTAAGGTATCCTTGCTCTTAGAGCCAAAAAGTTAAAGTTAGGAAGTTTGATTTTATTTTGTAAGAAACAGTTGATGGCATTCATATTCGAATTATGATACTGACTGAAATGAAGAGAAATTCTATTTATCAAGAGTTTAATTGCTAAAATATTTTGGAATATTACTAGATTTGACTCATGAATTTGAAAACTGACACCTATGCACCGGCTAATTTGTTAGATAACTGTGCTAGTATTCCATGTTTTTGTTTCAACACCCACTTTGCGCTTGAATATGCAACATACCAGAATTTAAGTGGTTCATTTAATATTGCTAGCCCTTTTCTAAGCTACTGCGCTCCTAGATGAAAAATAAATATGATACCATTGCCCAAGATTCCGCAGCGACCAATCAACTATCGAACTGCCGCTGAATGAACATTATCTCAACTAATTCTGTAACTTTAAATTTAAAAAGAAACAATAGCATTTTTTAGTTTCAGTCTCATGCTCATATTTTTGTGCATTTGTAATAAAATATCTCCAGTTTAGTGTGAGTCGCCATCCATCAGTAGCTGATGACATCATGAAACTTACGTAGGAGATGTACAATATTTAATGTTCGAGTAAGCCTTATCTGAAAGATTGAAACAGTTGCTGTTCTCTGTATCCACTACTTAAAAGAAATTTTGTAATTTTAACAAAGTGCAGGGGCAGACAAACATTCGTTGCTTCAATCAATTTTGATGTGAAATTGAAGTTATTGTTTCACTTTTCGTGTAATTTTCTTAAGTGATGGTTTGAAAAGAACCCAGATGCAAAGCTTTTTAAGTAAATTAAAAGTGAATCGCGTTTTCTGAAAAATGTTCACACGAATAAAATTTTTAACAACTGTTAAAAATTTAGGAACAATAAGCACGTATAAGCCACATCCTTAATTCTTTATGCCTGATTTTCGTAGTCATTTGAGGAGTATGATTTTTCATAAAATATTAATTGTGCATTTGACATTAATTACGAGAGTTAGAGAGATTGTTTTAGTAGACAGAAATGTCTCAAAACTACAACATTTTAGTACGCAAATGATTAACTGTCTACGTTTACACAGGACACCACGACGCTATCAACGCCTAATCAAATGTTTAGACAGAAATGTTGATCTTAGCGATTACACTGCTAGTCCACTGTTGACATTAGGTGCTTCCTGTAATAATCCTGAACGTTACTGAACAGCGTGGACCAAATTTCGTGTACCTGACCTGAAACACGTTCCTGTCGTATTTTTAACTTCCATGTTTGTAGGAGAACTAGTAAATCAACAGGGTGCTTAAAGTGATGATATTTGGAGATGCGATCATCCGGAAAACTCTGGCTGTTTGTCAAAACAATCTCAGGATAAACAGAGACACTGAAAGTGAAGTGACTAGTGACAAAGCAGAAGATGCAAATATTTATGCTGACTGTTTATCTATTTCGGTTTTATAATAATTCACATTAAATTTACCAACTTGGTAGGAAAAACTTAATTACTATTCCGTGAAGAAACATGAGAATTCCGTATCAGGAGGAAGTCATCTGATAATTATACAACAACTGTTCAGAAAGTATTGGAATCATCCTTTTCCATGGAAAAGAATATTAATCACTTAAGGAGTATTACAACACTGTGGATTTTTTTCTGCTATCGACATAGAAGAACGAAAAATCTTGCTTTTCTGAAACGCTTCCTACAGTCACGAGTCTTTTGGGAGAGATACTTAAAGTCTCAGAAAAAGCTTTAAAGATGATACATGTTTCGATTCTCCAGATAAACTGTTCTGCTATCCATGCCGAAAGAATCCAAAACACCTGTTGTACCTCGCGCTATTTGCCTAAAACATGATTTTTTTTAAAAAATTAAGCAATCATCACGATACATTTGTTTATTCCGAGTGAATAATTAAATCATCATCATGAAGAAAAGTGATGGAAATTTGTTTAAATTATGGTTGGAACCCCTGAAGTACAGACAATGAACCGTCACCGAGGAAAACCTTACTGTGACATGTTGTAATACAAACAACATAACTGTTGGCAAGTTGTAAGATGGAGGTGAGTCTTATCCGGTGGAACCATAAATACATTGTGTATTGTAACTTTAAATAAAATGTAGATGAATAAATTGATTCATAGGATATAATTCCAAAAAATATTTTTAAATGCATTAAACGATTTTTCACACATTTGACTTTCATAACAATAATGAGCACTAATAATTATGAGCTACCCATATTTTTTTTCTGTAATAGTTATTTTGGGAGAAAGTTCTTAAACTGTTGCACACCGTTCACACTTCATTCTTCTATTAACAACAGGAAGTTACGTGATACGCGAATTGTTCAAAATTATGGTCAGTCGAGACGATAGTGAATGCGCTATGACATGGTACACATGTAGGTGGAGCCTGAAGATGAGGTTACTTCGAAGTTACTCTCTGAAGTACTTCAAGAGGTAGTCTGGAAGAGTGAGCAATCAAAACTTTGGAGGTGACTTCAGCGCCATGTTAACCACTCCCTGCACTGTCGCAAACTTTCCTTCAAAAACTTCACGACTCAGAGCGCGATCATCTGGGCTTGACACGCCCGACGGCCACTCCTGCTTCAGCGCTTCTTCAAATAGCTTTATTCTGATCCATTATGTTTTAGAATATTTACGCAATTTTTGTTTGAGAATCACTTATATATCAACAATAAAATTCGACATCTTTTTGTTGCTGTCTTCAGCATACACAGGTTTTTTTTTTTTTTTTTTTTTTTTTTTTTTTTTTTTTTTTTTTTTTTTTTTTTTTTGCGATGATTTAAAAGTGATATTTGTAACAAAGCATAAGCTGATACGCAACATAGTCTTCACAGGTGTGCAGCCGGATTGTGTCGTAGAAGGAAGACGTTTCGACAACTTTACCTGTTGTCTTCATCAGATATCTCAGCTATGTAACTGAAAGCAGAACAGCAGTAACACAAGATTAACATTGTTCATGATGATTGCCAGTAACAAGTTCCTCGTCATCCGACTCTCGACTGGTGTGTTGCTGTTCTACCCCTTGAGTAGCATCGTTTCGTCTACTCGTTAAGGCCAACGTCAGTCGCTGCGTGTTTTAAGTACTACAATATCGTTCTTACGCTTCAATTTTTTCGTGAGTTATTTCTTTCACGAACAAATTAATAAGCTACTAATACCTCCATAGTGACAAATCGCCGTATTTCTTGCTTTTCTTCTAATTGAATACCAAACTTTTTCGTTCATCCAAGATTTCCAGAATATTTTAGTTCAAACCCATTTTTGTAGGTCTTATTTCAACGTCCTAATTTAGCACCAAGTTTCATACCATAAGGTATTTTTATCAAATTCCATTGTCCACGATACTCTTAAACCATTGAGCTCAACATCAAAAAATCCAGCTGAAATGAATATTTTTTTATCTTTCATATGATATTTAATTAAAAAACAATTCTTATAAAAATAGGATAATGTTTGTGGATGTTTACTGATAAAATATTAGAAGATCTTGTTCTGAGCCAATTCTATACTCCACAAAGGATAGTCACTTTATTTTTTGAAACAGAACTGTGTTTTTCGGTGTTATAATTCGTTATTGATAAAAACAGAAGATTTCATAGTTCAAAAAGCCGTCCACATAAACCAAAAAATGGAGTTCCCCAAGGCAGTGTTCTTGCCCCAGCTTTATTTAACATTTACACCAATGATCAACGCCTGCACAGTCATTACAAGTCCTTTATCTACGCTGATTACCTTGCCCCAGCTGCTCAACATATGACTTTTGAAGTCGTGGAGGGTAAGTTTACAACAGCTCTTGAATCCCTTGGAACTTATTACAAGCAGAATGACAAAAAAAAAAAAAAAAAAAAAAAAAAAAAAAAAAAAAAAAAAAAAAAAAAAAAAACGACGTCTGGGCGTTTTTCTTGCGCAATAAATGATGTGTTAAGCGAAAGTTGAATGTCATTTGGAATGGATCGACTCTGCTGCACAGTGTAAACACAAAGTACCTCTGCGTAACCCTTGACAGAGGTCTCACTTTTAAAAGACATTGTCGCAACGTCAAGATGAAAGTATCATCACGCAACAATATCTTAAGCAAGTTGACCGGATCTAGCTGAGGAGCTAACCCAAGTGTCATCCACACCTCCGCAGCAGAGTATGCATGTCCTGTGTGGCAAAAATCAAGTCATGAAAAATGAAGATGCCCAATACCCTCTACATGGTTATACACCAGCGCCATCGAAACTAAACTCCCGATCAGATTTCCTGCAGACTTCAAAGTCACTAAATGGAGCACCAAGCAATGAAAGAATATTGGCTCGGGAGAAGAGAGTGTAACATGATGCCGAATGGACAAACCAAAAGAGGGTCTACCACCTGGGTCTAAACAATCATGGCCCATATGGAAGTCCCTAAATAGACTTCGAGTTGGAGTTGGCCGTCCAAAGATACTCATGTCTCATGGGAATACCTGGGAGAACAGTCAGATACCACATGTTCGTGCGGAGAGAGAGAAACCGTGGTACATCTGTTGTCTTTCCCACAAATCGGAATGAATGTATCCCAATTTGACCTCCAATCAGCTACTTACAAAGCCATCGTATTGGTGGAAAAAATGCCTCATGTTGATGCTGTCATCGACACAAGAAGAAGAAGAAGATTGATAAAAATCAGGAGAGTTGGAAATTATGTATTTTATAATTTTTACTAAAATGGAAGTCCTAATATTTACGGCAAAACTTTTAAATCCCTAAAGAGGAGTGACGAAAATCGTATCTACTGTGCCTTTGCAAGACTGATGAAGCAACACAACTAAGATATTTATGCAGATAGAAGATTTACTTTCTAGTTTGTAAAAACTTGGCGTGAGTAATAGCCAATTCGTGAGCTTTTTTTCAATTTATTTTTAAATCAAAGATCCATAAGAATAAGACGAATCATTCTGTTACTGAAATTGAATACACACTGTAAAGTGCAGACTTGCCTCAGAAAAATATCTCGTAAGTAATTTTTGCAAATTTATCAACTGCTCGTTATATGCATTTCCAAATATTACGGTTCTCTTTGACAATGCACGCGTTTATTTCAAACAATTGGCTCGCGTGAATTTCGTTCCGGATGGGCGATGCTGGTTAAAGGTAGGAGAGTGCATGTATAACTGCCATCATCCCAGTAGACGGTGAACCAATAAACTAAGTATATGAAAAAGAAAATTTAATGATTATAATTTCTAATAATCGAAATTTGAGGCATATAGCGTCATCCAGAGCAAAGCAATTGACGTACAAACAGGCATCGAAATGATTCACTTTTTGGGGCTGGCATTGAATAAATACAAGGAAAACGAATAATATCGGAACCGTCTCTAGGACATACGAGAATTACTGCTAGGAAATGTGGGAGTACTTTAAAAACTTTGAACTTCCAATGTAAGGAGAAGAAAGGAGCAAAATTTAACATGCTTGTTAAGTTTTGTAAGCTCCCTTTATAACGAAAATCTGTGGCAAACAAATATTACGGTAGAAAGCGATTTCATGCCTCTGATAGATATGGGGTAGATGTAAAAAAATCGCCAGTTTTACGCATTTCTTATTGCTTGGGGTAAAACTTCATCTGTGTTCCAAAGTTCTGTTTTTACTATTACGTATAGTACTCTTAGAGTATGGTGACCATCACTTAGTGAGCAAGTGAGTAACAAAATTGGTGAAATTCGGTTATGAATAACCTCTTAACCTATAACAGGAACGAAACAAAAATTAATTTTATTTACTAATATTGCTGATATCTCTGCATAGCAGAAATTAGAGTCATATAGCATATGAATTTCTAGTTGCAGAAAGGCGACATGTCCACATTCCTCAATTTTACAGGAGAGACAAAAAACTGAATACGACCTCACATATGATAAAAAAAAATATATATATATTTTATTTTCAAGTAACAAGGCATCTTTTAATTATATGTGGTTTAAAAAGTTCCGAACGACACATCACACAGCTATGGGATTTTTTTTTTTTTTTGTGTTGTGGACATGTTCCCTTTCTTTTTTTAAGGGAAACTTTATGCGGAAAAAAGTAAAAACATGTAAATTTCAATAAAAATTCATTTTATTACTACTAAGATGCAGTAAGTACTTCACTTTGTGGTGTGACAGAGTCACCCACAACGAATAATAATAAATAATTAATTTATATTCAGATATTTTTTCTTTGTTGTATTCAGATTTCGTTATGATATTCAATTATGTAGATCGAAAATATGGTAGATAATAGAAATATTATATAGGTAATAATTGTATATTCAACCCGGGCAGCCAAAGTCATTATTATTGTAATTTAATTTCTGTAAAGCTTAGTGTTCAGTAACATTTGGTTTGGGAAGCTGAAGCTGCCATTTTAACGGTCTGGGGCCAGACAAAGTCGTTGAGGCTTCGCGACAGTGAGACGCCTACTCCCGAACAATGCAGGCACGCGCTGGAAAACCCGTTAGGGACAGTGAACTGACTCCCTCCCTCCGACGGCACGAGGCCACGAAAAGTGCGCGAACGGCGATAGCGTATGGAAGGGCGCGATAAAAACACGTGACGACGGACTTGTTTCAATGCACCAATCGTGAAAGTCATAAGGGTCCACAGTACTAATTCTAGGGAGTTTGTTACATGTGGACTTTCCGAGGAAGAAGGAAGAGGCCATCTTAAGCGGCACTGGCAGTCCGGACCGACAACCGAGCAGACGTGTTGAAGCCGACACGCTCACATCCAGCCATGAGTGACTGGGTCCGGTCACATTGACTTGTACTTTCTTGCTCAGGAGAGCGGGAAATTATATGGCAAGCCTGCCATAGCCTGAGCGTTATTGTGGAACGTGGCGAAACCACCATCCTGGTTTCGCAGCTGTTGTGGCATTATCTGCTGCACATTTCTTCACGTCGACGCATGGTAAAGTAACGAAGCATACGGTCGCATTCCGGTGGGTTTTTGATAGACTTGTGAATCCTTAAGCGGCCCTGAGACAGAATCTCTTACCGTCCCATTAAATCACTGAGCTAGCTGATTTCATGATTAATTTCAATTTTAGCACCTTGCAGGTTTGTGTTAAATGCAAGACAGTGCTTCTTGTTTGTTTTAAACTGGCGCCCTGGGTTTCCCCCTTTCATTGTGAACGTTAACGTCAATATGATGGCCTGTGTTGCCATTTTGATAATATGTTCATTTGTTCTTTGTTGAAATAGTTAATTCAATTTTTTGTTTTCTTTTATCTATGAATGTAACTGTCGGGTATAGCTTGTTTCCTTTGAAATATGATTAACGTAAAGTTAAATGTTACCTGGCATTGTATCATCCTTAAGACCCAATAAATCAATTTTATTTCTGGTGTAAAGTACATGGTTCTAGTTCACCTTGTAGCAACCATTAGATTAAAACCATTTTTAATATTTAGACTCATGTTAGAATATAAAGGTGAGAAGGTAAGGTTGGTCCAGGTGGAGATCTCCGGTATTCACCACTCCACTCCACCCTCCAGCCTGAGCTCTAATACAACTTTAAAGTTTTCATTCATTGCCAATTCCGTCCAAAGATGTAATTATTATAAGTCATGAAATGAAGGCATTCCAAAATTCCATCTTCTCTTCACGTATGTAAACCAACGTTTTCCTTATGCTATCCATTTTTTAAACTATTTATGGGAACAAGAGTAGTATATTCTTTCTTGGTAGGTAATTCCAATGGCTTAAATGTGTTTCAATGCTTGAAAGTACCCATTGTCAAGCCAGAAATGTTTTTGTTGTATTGAGCACTGTGCAGATCGTTTTCGGTAAAGCTTTTCTCCCGGTAGTTGGACAGCATGATATATATCTTTTGGTTTCCGGGTACATTTTTGACAAATGAATTGTAACTTAGGCAAGCTTTTTGTAGAACTTAGACCAACTTGAGATGTAGTCAGTAGAATCATCAGTTTTCATATCAACTATTGAAAACTCACTAGGACTGTTTGAGGAATTCTGTTTAAGTGTAACAACGTCATCCACTGTGTAATACCATTATTTTTTCCTCCTTCTTCTTCTAATAATACCAAAATCCCTATCGTTGGGCATAAAAGAGTGCCTCCTAACGTAGAAAATAAGTTTAATGTCATCAAACCTCTCTATCTCATACAGTTGCATAGTCATTCTCACCATAGTATTATTTTTACCCGAACAGTTATATCCAAAAATATGTGACATTCTTACATCTTTCTCAATGCTATTTTCGGTGTCCTTATTTAGTATAGTACAGACTTCATTTACACCCTTGCCTCCACCACGCGCCACCAGTAAAACCATTTGCAGCAGACAGGGATCTTGTCCAGGACTGGTTCCCTACCTGCAGTAAACGGAAAATTAAAGGCGTTGCTATGCCTATTCTATTGCAATGACAAGTGTCCTTTCTACTGTAAACTATGCATCTTGTATCTGGGAACAGTTTAAGTGAAAAAGGCTTTTTAAGAAAAAACATTGACTTGTCGCCTTTCTGCAGTAAGCGATTCATATAGCATCCAGAGCGTAGATAATTAGATACAAAAATGGTCCGTATCGCTTCGAGGAAAGTGTAGTCAGTGCCGCCGTGACTCGAGTTACACCCAGACCATTGAAACTTCCTAAGCGTTTCACTGTAGGAATTAAATAGAACATAGTGGCGAAAAAACAGGTGATCTTGTGTATCTATGTACAGTACACTTCAGTAAAACTCCTCGAAATGTGAACCTGATCCAGTTCTTTGAAGAATTCAAAAATTAAACTTCAATTAAAATATTAATTAAATTTACACGGAAGGAGAATTTATCTTAAAAAATGAGTCGTAATTTTTCCTCTCCATGTAATATAATTCCTATGAGTGGAGAATTGGAAAAGTTCGGATTTCTTAGTTTTCTCAATTTCTAACTCGTGAATGCATTTAATGTGGCCGTGGTTACTAAATCAAAATGTTTACAGTCGACAGAGAAAGAACATTACGCAGTCATTATAATAAGTTTTACTCTTACGTACCTCTAAAACCCAACATTCCGAGGCACCTGTTAAATAAGAGAATCTTTTAGGGAGCATAACAGTTTAGCGGAAAAGCGCGTTCTTTCATCGCAAACGAAAAATAAAACCTCAGTTTTCGCCGCACTGCCCAGATGCGCGCGCACCGTTCGCTAAAAGCTGTGCGGCATTAATGCCCCCATCCCCTCCCCGCACCGTCTCATTATCGTACTGCGGGGGCCTCCAACCAGCGACCTACAAATCTCATAACACGGCGGTCGGCCACTGGAAAACCCTGCTCGCCACACACACTGCATGTTTCAAACCGGCTTACACGGAAAAATAATGTCTACAACAGACAACTGCCCGTACCTTCCAGGTGACTGGTCTACGCAAAATGAATTGAAGCGCCTCGATCTTATTATCTGCTCCGTATGATGCACTTTTTAATCAGGTAAACACATTTTACTTTTATGGAAACATAAAATTTGTTATACGTATGGCGCTGTTGGTCGGAAGATCGGAAAGACTATTCGATCGCTGTTCAATGAAGTTTCCTATAGTCGTTGTCATCTAATTTTAGACGTTACTTCAACAGAGACAACGGAACTTACAATTCTGTGAGCAATCTGAACCATCGAAGACGTAAAATACTTTACACGAACAACAAAAAGTTTGCCAGAGGCTGAGGGCTAGTTTAAAAAAATTAAGTTAATAATAATAAAAATAAAAATGTATGCCAAAAGAGTTTAGGAAACTATTTAACTGTTGAAAAATTAGGTTCTTGTTTTAAAGGATTGATATGTTGTAATTATTTCACAAAATTATGAATTAAATACAATAAAAAAGAAAGTAATGTAGTTATGAGTTTGGCATTTAATTCAATTTTACTTTCTTTGATCTATTTTGAAAACCTTCTTTTATATTTCGGAATGATTTCGAGATACTAAAACCAACATTCACAGAAATGTTTCTTTAATGTATGCGAATAACAATTATACGTTTGATAATAATTGGAAATACAGCAGTTACGTGTTAATGCTGTGTTAAAAAGGTAATTTTGGGAACCAATTAGAAAGTTGTACAATAATAATAATGGCTCGAGTGTTATAAAACATTGTATTTAGCAGGATTTGTTCATTTTTTATATCGAATTTATTTGGTAAGTTACATTCTTAATTTATTATTTTTATTGATTTATAATGAAGGAATTTACACTTAATTTCTATTTCATGTAAAACATAAGAATTTCAGTTAAGTTAATCAGTCTCTTGATAGTTGAGCGAATTGAAATTTTAGTTTAGTTAATAATAGCGTGGGAGGTTAAAAAGTACTATTATCGCATCAATGCCATACGAGAGGAAGAAGACATGAATCATACATTGCCTTTTTAATAGGAAGATGCTAGGAATCTCAGCAGTTTGGATTCCATGTTAGACTGTAGGGTTATATCACTTGGTGGGATTACCAGATTTGGTTAGGCGACTACGATAGATGCAGATTGCACAGGTTGGTAAAAATCTACCTAGACCACACGAATTTATTACTATCATTATTACAGTAAAAAATTATAAACCCGAAATATTTTTAAATTATAAGATTCTGATAGAAATTTTAATAAAAATATTGCTCATTGGTTACCATCATCCAACGAATTTGGTTTTTAATGTCCATTCAGATATATTAAGAATCAAGAGTTATTAAGTAACTTCCACAAACACCACTCCATTCTTTACAAAAAAATCCAGAAGTTTCGAAGTTGGTGTAAACTGTTTGGAGAAAGCCATGGATCGTTCGCAGGTGGTAGGCTAATTGCAGTGAACTGTAGCTGAGTACTGCTAAGGAACGGAACAATAGCTACCTTTTTGGTAAAAAGCTGATCAACCAGAAACAATACTACCTCTAAATGAAGGCATACTCGAAATTTCCGGGAAATCGAAAAAGGATATCACATCTGCTGCACAAGGTGACGCAGTTGGAGGAGGCAACACAAATATCTATCATATATTTCGTGGTAAGAAAAAAATCTTCTGGTATAATTTAAAAGAAATTCAATGAGCAAAGAAATTACGTGATAATATTTTTTTTAATTTTCATTATATAGGAAAAAAAATAGTGATAGAAACAATTTTTAGGAGAAAATATTTAAAAAGCGCGTCACACTCCATGAGTTTTCGTTTCATGGAGAGTTCTACTGTACTTAATTTTGAATACTTATAATTTAAATACTAAGATCACGTATCATCCTAAGATGTCTTTGGTTACTATGCTGGCGTTCAAGGTCACGAGCGTTAATGTGTTATCAATAAGATACAAAATTTAATAAAAAGAATAAAAAATACGGTAATATTTTGAAAAATAATGACGTTAGATCAAAATTTATTCTTCTACGTATTTGGTCCTTCGAAACGATTAAAATTGTAACAGAAGCGATTTTCATACCACAAATTGCGTGGAAGGAATTCGGGTGGACCGAGCGTGGTTGGTGGGTGGTGACGCTCTGGCCTCGTGTTCCGGAGGACGCTGATTCGAATCCACGTCAGGCCATCCTCATTTGCTTTTTTTATGATTTCCCAAAACCACTCCAGGCCAATGAGGAGACGGTTCTCTCAAAAAGGGCTTGACAGAATTCCTTCCCGTTCCTTGCCCCCAGTCTTTCCACCTGTAATGATTTCGACGTCAACGAGGCATAAAGCTAGAAGAAATATTTGGGTCGCCTCCTTCACTATCGAAAAATATATTCCACGTGTTGAAAAAATTCGTTTGGAACTGTGTCCCTAAAGACTCCGTAATTAGATCCAGTTTATATTTTTTTTTAAATATGATCTGTATATCGTTTAACTCTTTCTATTGCATGTTATTCACATTAATTTCTTTAATACTCTATACACCTGGCTCTTAATATACAGCGTTTTAGAAATTACGCAGACATGAGTACAAAAATGTAAGGTAGCACTTAGAAATTATTCCACAGGACTGCACTAGCGTGCTCTGTGTTAATGGAGCAGTATGAATTACTGCTAGCTGTAAAAGGGAGCCGTGATTTATACGTTCGTGAAGCTGGAGTTACGGCGCCTGGTGGGGGCGAGATATGTCACCCGGCACACATCGCCAAGGCCCGTTTACCAGCTCAATGCGCTGTCTGAGATTTAAAACCTAGCGCTCAGGCAGGTAATTACAGCGAGATTACTCTCCACAAAATGTTGTTTAACTCACGCTGCATCAAAGAAAATTCTCCTCAAAGTTTACACCAGTTTTTGCAATTATTCCCGTCAGGGTAACACGAAAGCGCTTTCTAAGCCTTGCTGTGGCAGTGAGGCGGCGAAAACGGGATGCGCTAATTACAGGCCGCGTGCGACAGTATCTAATTACTGCCGAGCTGTTTATTTGGTGCTCCCTCTCGTTTTACATCACAGCTTTGTTGAATGCTCCCAGAAACTCAGCTTCAGTTTATGACGCACAGGACCAGGGGACCCGCTTTTCTCATCTCAGCTGTTCTCATAGATTGTTAACTTAAATCAATAGTTTCATGTGGGATGATGATATCATGATAAGTTTTAATATCAATGGCTAGGATCATAAACTGAAGGCAACTATAAAAACACTGTTATCTGTTAAGCAGCTGGAGTACCTGCCAGAATTCAACATAATAGAAGAGACCTGTCTCGTGAGACAGTTTCTTGAACCTCTGTTATTGCTTTTCCTTCTGTATAAAAATCCGAGTAGCTCTTTCACTATGCTGAATATCGGTGCATTCCACACTCTTATATCTGTCGTCACAAATGGTAGATGTGTAGAATGCTTGACGTATAGTGTACTAGTGCTCTTAAAAATAAGGGCACGCTTTAGGGCCTAGGGACATGGATTTACTTCCATAAGTTCTATTTATAGTCATCGCCGAAGAATATATCTCCATCACGTGGAAGATAAATATACAATCACGATAGTAGTAAAATACCAGTTCAATAGCATCATATTGAATAGACGTCCAAGAATCCCCGGCATCGGTAAGAATCAAACAATATATCTCCAACGGTAGTAATAGCTTTGTATTCGTCCGATAGGCTTGCACAGATTTTCGCTAGATACATATTCTAAAACTTTAGCTGGCCTAGACAGAACAAGTATTTTTACCTCCCTTAATAGCGGGATATTGTCTTAAATTTAGCTATTCTATATGTAGCGTTACAGCAGGACCATCAGTTTATTCTCTAGAAGCGAATTTCCAATGGTGTCAGAGCATGATCGCACATATAACGACGCTTCAGTTAGGGTTGAGAAACCTGTGTAGATCTTAATAGCTTGCATTGCTGCACTGTTGCTTATCTGAGTGTATTTTCGCGAGGTTACCTACCAAGCCGGTACGACAATAACAATTTGATATGGTATTAAAGAATCAGGCAAAGAATTTAAAGCTGTTGCGAACTTCATAGCTTAACTTAACTGGATAATCCCACAAGAAAAAGAGAGCTAAAATCTTAACCAAAGATGCGAAACATGTATTATTCATACCGTATTCAGATCTTACTAGATATGTAGGGATACTTATAAGCTCGGTGTATCATAACAATACACCCACCATTAATCACAATTAAACAAACTGTTGTGTTCCTTTTTCAAATGAAACTACGAAATGCATCTTTGGCACATTTCAGTCGGTATTAAACTCGTTACCATAGTGATAATGCTAAAAAGGTCGAAGTTAGATTGTAATGATGAATAGTGACGAATTGTTTAAGAAAATGTTGTTGACTGTAATGATGATTGTTGATGCATCCGGGAAGGCGTCGATTAGTATACTCCTCCGGCCAACCAGATTTCGGTCTTCTATGGTATCCTATATCACGTCATGTGACTGCCGCAGTGGTTAATTCAAAAGTCCTTAGTCCAATTTTTTCCCGTTCCTTTCCATAGTTCTTCTCCGCCCCTAATGCCCTCGATGTCGATGATACGTAAATCCATTTTTTCCGTGTTTGCTGTTTTAAACTGGGTGTTCTACAGGGTTAGCCTAAATGATTCATCGGGTATCAAAATACTGTGTATTTAAAAGTATACGACGTAAAAGACGAGTTGTACATGAAAAGATACATAAACTCACCAAGTTTCTGGTACATACTATAAATATTCAATGTGTGTGCCCTTAGTCACCGGGCACACATACAGTCTACATCTACATCTACATCCATACTCTGCAAATCACAAACATCCTAAACCCGCACATTCAAATCCCGAATAGTGCGAGGAAAGAACGAATACATAAAAGCATCAGTACGGCATCTTATTTCTCTAACCTTATCCCTCCGGTCATTGTGACGTAAATAGGTTGGCGGAAGGAGTATTTCATTGCACTAGAAATTTAAATTATTTCGCATATTCTCCAATAAATTCGAACGCAAGCTACGTCGTCTGTCTACCAATTAAATTTGCATTTTGTTTGTAAAATTATTACAAAGTTTATAACATAATCCCAAACTGAAACATTTACTGATTGTTTTCTACTTACTGCTTACATTGGTGTTACCAAGGTTGATAGGTGGACATGTCTGCTTTTTCCTCAAAGCATGCTCCAGATCTATCAAATTATTGCCATCTAGATGTAAACAGTGCGCCTCTTCGAAATTCGCTTCTTTGCCGTGGTCATCTAGTTATGTTGCTGTCACGATATGCAAGCAAACACAATTTCAGATACACAGAAAACCAACAGAAACAGACCAAATAATATACTCCACATCTAATCCCATACATAATCACAAACAAGATGTAATATGTTTCATGCTAAACAGGTTAAACAGGGTCTGACTAACAAAGGAACACTATCAAATGAAACTTAAAAAAATAAACAAAATTGATACAAAAAATGGATATAAACCACAGAAAGTTGATACAATAAACATAAAAGTCATAAACAAAATGAAAAAAGAACTGACAATAAATAACAGAGCCAAACTTCAGACACACAAAACCCACTAGGCAAAGACGCCCACAACACAGACTATTTGAACATTTCCTAAAGTAAAAAATACACTGAAAACAAAAATAAACTGAATTCAATGAAATATTCCAACAAATACACATACTGTATGATAAGCATGAAAAAATAAAGGTATAAACATCGCTCTTCGAACAGACAATTACCTATGAAAACTCACACACGGACAGGTATCAAAATGTAGGCATTTATCAACTAACATGTCAATCCTGTTAGGCAATATCCATACGACAGACACAAAGACAGTTCATAACCAGATACAAAGAATACATGAGAACAATAAAGTATAATAGCCACACCACGTTCCTCGAACATCTCATAGAAACTTATCATTCACTAATAGACATGAACACAAACATACAAATGTTAACTATGGGTTGTAAAAAATACAGCAACCAGTCACAATATGATTTTGTTTATTAAACCATTACCGGTTTCGAGCTATACCTGCTCATCTTCAGATGGTTTGTAAATTTTACATCAACAAATGTAATATACAGGAATGTATGGTTGTCCTACAGTAACAAAAGAAGTTTTTGTAAATGTTTACATCAACAAATGCAATATACAGGAATGTATGGTTGTCCTACAGTAACAAAAGAAGTATTTGTTTATTGAGCATAAATTAATAAGGTATGATGAAGAAAATTACAATTTGTTATTACTTACATTTTGCATCTGAATATATCCGAAAGCAAAACTAAAGCACTATAAATGCACATATTTACAAACATGCGCTGCACTAGCACTGATGGTGATGGATAGGAGCACACTGTGTTTGCCACCATTTCACACATGATATACAAATATACAGGATATACAAAGCAAAGAGGACATATTACAAAGAAACAATATATAGCAAAGATGATTATATACAAAGAAGTTTACATAGTAACAAAGGTAAAATTAGACTGAATATTATTTCGTTAAAATTATAATGTGATAAACCAGGATTTATAGATATAAAACACTAAAGGTTAATTGTACCATGATATGTATAGTATAAACAGAAATAATATATTTATTGATACAAAACAATTTAATTTGTATCAATAAATATATTTTTTCTGTTTATACTATACATATCATGGTACAATTAACCTTTAGTATTTTATATCTATAAATCCTGGTTTATCACATTATAATTTTAACGAAATAATATTCAGTCTAATTTAACCTTTGTTACTATGTAAACTTCTTTGTATATAATCATCTTTGCTATATATTGTTTCTTTGTAATATGTCCTCTTTGCTTTGTATATCCTGTATATTTGTATATCATGTGTGAAATGGTGGCAAACACAGTGTGCTCCTATCCATCTCCATCAGTGCTAGTGCAGCGCATGTTTGTAAATATGTGCATTTATAGTGCTTTAGTTTTGCTTTCGGATATATTCAGATGCAAAATGTAAGTAATAACAAATTGTAATCTTCTTCATCATACCTTATTAATTTATGCTCAATAAACAAATACTTCTTTTGTTACTGTAGGACAACCATACATTCCTGTATATTGCATTTGTTGATGTAAACATTTACAAACCATCTGAAGATGAGCAGGTATAGCTCGAAACCGGTAATGGTTTAATAAACAAAATCATATTGTAACTGGTTGCTGTATTTTTTACAACCCATATTTGACATCACAGTCGCGGAAGTTCCACCAATCCATCATGGATAAAATATTACAAATGTTAACAAACAACAATTAGAGACACAATACCCAAACACTACAGGAAAACAGTTGAATTACAAAAGCAATTGACAGTGGCAAGAAGGTTATGAACGATGATATAAAGATAACTAACCAAACGCTATTCAAACTAATAAGCACCAGTAATTCCACAGAAACGAAATTCCGATAAGCACAAAAAAATCTAATACTGATATACTAATGCCCCATAAATAAACAGAAAACAGACTAGCAAAACATCACGCATTCACAAGCTTTCAAAATGGGCGTTCTCAACACAATACCTTGACAGCAACAAACAGATGGCCACGGGAAACAAGCGAGTTGCGATAAGCCGCACTGTCTACATCTAGCTGACAAATGGCTCTAGACAGAACGTGCTTTGGGGAAAAAGCAAGATATCAACATTGGTAACATCAAGGTAAACATTAAGTAGGAAACAATCAGTAAATGTTTCTGTTTAGTATTACGTTAAACATTATATAATACGTTCCCAAACTAAATGTAAATTTCAACACAGATTCTTCGCTGATGAAGCTTCGACAAGAGGAGACACACCTGCAGCATTAAACAAATATAAAACAGTTGTATTTGCGTTATTTACTAACAGTTTATCATATTTTATCTTAACCAATTTTTTAACTACAGCTGATTATTTTTATGAAATAGAATTTAGTGGTAAATTTCTAATATCTGCAGATTGTTAGTTAATCACGCACGATATCATTTACAGATTAATCATTTCAATTTCAGCTATTACATAGTTTCCAGTAATCAAACAACCCATTGATTGATATCATCGGTTACAGAGAAATGACATACTGTCCTCGGCCCCCAATTTCATGACCTCCATTTCAACTAGATGTTAAGTTCTGGTAAAAATTAACTCCGGAAAATGACATGGTCTCCAATAGGCATGGCAATCAGCTTCTAAATTTTAGCATTCTTAAACTTAGAAATTTTTAATTGTCTACAATTTTAATTTTTTCTATCCCAAACACAATTGTGTTGTTAAATTTAATAATTAATAGCAGTAAAAATTATTATGAGTGGTTTATTTCAGTTTAGAGTCACTTAGTCGTGGTGGGTCTAGGGCAAGGAAGCTCTCCATTCGTTGCTGATGGCTCCTCCTGAGCGGTCTCGTGGTGTGACTGGAGGTCGTTAAGTTCTTCTCGACGGCCGGGGAAGACACGGCTCTGCTGGCAACAAGAATGGCGTGAGAGAGGAGACCCTACTCCACCGGTCATAAAATAGGTCACTGACATTACACGGTGTCTTCAGACAACACCAGTGGATAAATACGTTGCTTGTTCCTATTCATTGTTTCAATTTACTACTCTTGTGCAGTTAGCGAGTAAACTAGTTTGGAAGAGCGGTCCCACAGGTGATCTAGCTCCCAGATCTTTTGCTTCTTTGTTCGTTCGATTCTTTTCCAATGACCAATTTTTGTTTTAGATTATTTGTTACTATGTCATGTAAAAGGAAACAATGCACTGTGGACACATTTCAGCGAAGACACAGAAATAAAAAAATAAAATAAAAAAGAACTGTTTAACATTAATATTTATTGCAGAAGTCAAAAACGGAAATTTAAAGAGGAATGTAAAAACAAAACACGCTTTGATCCCATTAACAATTAAAAGACAACCATCGATAACCCAACTACCATAACGAACAAAAGGGCGCATGCAGCAGCGGTAGTAAAACTAGCGAACGATCTGTCTTCTTGGAATCCGAGAGGGGAGCGACCTAATTCGTTTAGTAGCTGCGAACGTAACTGAGCGTTCCCGGTAGCGAACTATCAAGTGCAAGTCTACTAGTTAGTTCATCACAATTCGCCGCTAGGGTAACCAACACTTTTTCGGTTGATTATAGTAGATTTTTTTTATAATAACCTAAAAAATATAATACTCTTAAAAATATAATATTTTACGAACGACTAGAAAAGGACAAAAGGTATGTTTTACTATTTTATTTCTTAAGCTATATTTTTTGCACTTCTAGCATCATTAACAATTATTTGCCTACAGTAAAATTGGCATATGCTTTATCGCATTCAGTTGTTAAATTAATGTCGATCAAAGGCTCATTTTTTATTAATTGAAATACTTGTCTTACTTTTACCTAGATTTCGTGTAATATTTTTTATTTCAGAGTAAATTCTGTTCACTTCACAAACTCATTTTTTTCTCGTAAATTTAGTACTTCTGATATCGGCTCAAAATCATCAAATGAAACCTCGTGTTTTAAATTTAATTTTTTGGATTTTGTATAGCCAATTGCTTTAATTAAAATCTAACCATTTATTAAGATACTCCAGACATTTATCAATGAATACCAGAAAATTATTTTTCATATTATCACTTTTTGTGGAGAATTTTTCTCGTTTTCTTAACCAAAGAAACAATATCTTTTACATTTTTCTAGCGCTTATTTTAAAGTTGACATAATAAAATACTTATCTCAGACTGTGACGTTATTAAATTCCACTTGTTTAACAGCTTAGTGACAATTATGTAAACAATTGATCACGAAATTCAAAAAAGATTTTAACTTTTGTGTCTTCATCAGTTTCATTCGTCGACAAAATATTTTGATTGTGTGTTGGATAATCCTCCCCTACACTAATAAAATAACACCTCAATGACTTTTAATTCAAGGGAAATTGACGCACTTTCGTTATTGCTATCACTTTCCGTAACTAATTTAATGTAATTAAATATCAAAAGAAAGAACAGCTTCCAAATGAAAATGATTAACAAAAAACGAAGCAAAGACATAAGTACGAGCTAACATTTGTTTTACTTCGTCAATTTTGACTTTACATAATATTTCTGAAGAGGCGTTTAGGTAAACGCATATCACATCATTCAAAAGATAAATCATAATGTGCCTTCACAGAGTTTACAAAGGGAGGAATTTGTTTATTAGCTTCTGTGTTGCCAAAAAAAAAAATATATATTTTATGAATGTATGTAAAGTAAAAACAAAACAGTTGAATGCTCCATTTTACCCATTTGTGCAAAGGACAATGAGCATTTTGGTTTATCGGCGGCCACTGTCCATCCTAATATTAACAACTTTTGTTAAGTAGGTCACATTAAATTCCATTTAGAAATGACAAAAAGTGATTAAGTAATGTCCTCCGAAAACTGTCATAACAAACAAAATAGCACGTGCAGTAGCGGTAGCAAGGTGAGCGAACGATCTATTCCTCTGAATTAGAGACGGGAATTAGCGAACTATAAGAGCGACCTAGTTCGCGAGGGAGCTGTGAACTAAACTGAGCGCACCCAGTCGCGAACTATTATGCGCAAGTCTATAATTTACCTATGGCATGGGGTGTAAGAATTTGAGAGAGACTACACTAACCTTTTCCAACCAAATGTCAACCTCTCCTTCACGTAGTGCACCCTGTTTGCACGAACGAGGCTCTGGCGACTGAAAAATTCCCGGTGTAAGGAGTAATCCACTGCTTGCCAACGGCCTCCGACAGGAGGGTGCAAGAGCGGGGAATGGTTCAGGGCACCCTCTTGCCCTTGGGGTTGGAAATGGCTACTAAAGGTGGATGAATCAGAAATGATCAACGGCGTGGGGACGCAGAAGGCAACGGAAAACAACTGTATTAAAGACCAAAAGGATATCCCGATGACATGTAATCCTCTCAAATTACTTTTATCATGATGGATTCTTCCTGGGTAAAATATTCCGGAGGTAAAATAGTCCCCCAATCAGATCTCCGGGTGGGGACTGCTCAGGGAGGAGTCATCAGAATGGATAGAAATATTCTACGAGTTGGAGCGTAGAATGTTAGGCAGGTAGGTTAGAAATCATAAAAAGGGAGATGGAACAATTAAGTTAAATGTTGCTGGGATTAGTGAGATTGAATGGAAGGACGCACAGGATTTTTGGTCTGGGTAACACAGCATAATTAGCAAACAACCTGTCAATGGAGTCACTGGTGTAGGATTTGTAATGAATAAGAGGTAGGGAAACGGGTGAGCTATTGTGAAAAATTTAGTGACAGGATTACTTTGATTAGGTTAGAAACTAAGCACATCCCAACCACATTAGTACATGTGTATATGTCAACGTCACAGGAAGATGATGAAGAAATAGAGAAAATACGAGACTGTGACCACAATTTGGTAGTAATGAAGTGCAGGCTGAAAGTTAAGCGAATAAGGAAGCAAAGCAAGCCGAACAGACTGGAAGTGAATAAACTGAAAAAATTTGCTGAAATTGTAGACTTAGGTCTAAGAAGTAACTCAAGGAGGTCAACCGAGAACGAATGGAATGCATTAAAGACCGAAATAACGAAAGCTGGTAAATAAAAATTATACTTTAGGGAACAAGCTGCCCGAAAACCTTGGATCACAGAAGAAATTTTGTTGCTGATGGATCAGAGAAGAAGATACAAAAATGCTCAGGATGAAGCAGGAAGAGAGCAATACAGGCAATTTAGGAATCAAGTAAATAGGAAATGCAAAAAAAGCAAAAGAAAAATGGCTAGAAGAAAAGTGTGAAGAAGTAGAAAAGGAAATGGTCGTAGGTAAAGTAGATGTTGCATATAGAAAGATCAAAAAGAATTTTGGAGAAATGAAGGAAAGAAGTGTGTACATTAAAGCTGCCTATGGGAAACCTCTTTTAAGCTCAGACGATAGAGCTAACCGATGAAAGGAATAGATTTAGAAACTGTATGATGGGGATGGCTTGAACTATAGTGTAATAGAAAAAGACGATGTCAACATTGATGACTTAGGAGATCATGTTTTGAAGACAGAATTTAATAAAGCTCTGAATGACTTGAAAGCAAATAAGGCAGTTGGAATTGATGTGATCCCTGGAGAACTTCTTAAATCCCTACCAGAAGAAGGAATCGAAAGATTACTCATGCTGATATCAAAAAGTTATGAAACAGGAGAAATTCCAACTGATTTTAATCAAAATATCATCTTCACACTTCCAATGAAAGCACAAGCCGACAAATGTGAGAATTATCGAACCAATAGTCTAACATCACATGCTTCAAAATTAATGACCAGAATAATGTACAGAAGAATGGAAAGGGTAGTAGAACAGATAATAGGTGAAGATCAGTTTGTGTTAAGGAAAAATCGCGGTACAAGGGAAGCAATTCTGGCTTTAAGATTAATACTTGAAGGGCGGATCAAGAAAAACAAAGATACTTTTATGGCATTTGTTGATTTAGAAAAAGCTTTTGATACTGTTAGGTGGGACAAGATGTTCAAAATTTTAAAGAAGTCAGGTCTAAAGTATCGAGATAGAAGAATACTTTATAAACTATATAAGAATCAAGTGGCTATAATAAAAGGAGAGAATCACGAAAGACATGCATCAGTTAAAAAGAATGTGAGACAAGATTGTTGTCTATCCTCGTTAATAGTCAGCTTGTATGTAGATGAAACAATAAAGAAAGTCAAAGAAAAGTTTCCATGTGGCATAAGTGTTCAGGTAAAAAAAAAATCAGTATGCTACGATTTGCTGATGACATTGTCTTGTTAGCAGAAAGGGCTGAGGACATTGAGAAGTTACTAAATGGCATGAAAAAAAATCTGACAGATTTTGGACTCAATATAAATCAAAGCAAGATAAAAGTGATGACATGTTGCAGAAAGGATACTAATACTAGCAGATTAAACATAAAAATAGGATCAGATGCAATAGGAGAAGTAAGTACATTCTGTTACTTGGGAGGCAAAATAACAACCGATGGCCGAAGCAAGATTGATGTTAAAAGCAGAATAGCACTAGCAAAAAGAGCCTTCATGATAAAAAGAAATGTTTTAGTTTTAAAAATTCATCTACGAATTATAAAGAACTTTTTAAAACTCTACGTGTGAAGCACAGCACTTTATGGTAGCGAAACATGGACTTTAGGAATACCGGAAAGAAAGAAAAATGAAGAATTTGAAATGTGGTGCTACAGAAGAATGCTGAAAATTAAGTTGACTGACAAAGTAAGAAATGTACAAGTTTTGGAAATGTTGGGTGAGGAAAGAAGTTTGTGGAGTAAGGTTACAGAAAGAAGAGACCGCCTGGTAGGTCAAATTTTGAGACATGCTGGATTGGTTAATTTGCTGGTGGAGGGAACAATCGAAGGTAAGAATTGTAGAGAGAGACAGAGATTAGAATATATGAAGCAGATAATTGAGGACGTGGGTTGTAAGGAGCATATAGAGAGGAAGAGGTTAGCACAAGATACGAAGGGATGGAGGATAGCATCAAACCAGTTAAAAGACTGACGACAGCAGAAAAAAAAAAAAAAATAAAATAAATAAATAAAGGCATCGAAGCTAAGCAGCCAGAACGCATATGTGTTTTGATTCTAAAGTGTAACGTGACGGTTTCTGGGCACCTTAATTTAAGCATGAATTTAATTTTATTATTTCAGGAGAAATTTAATTAAAATTATTTTAAATGAAAAAAGGTTCAAAAATTACAAAATATTAAAAAAAAGCTTAACTGCACATGAAAAACTGCTATAATCTGACAATTTATTCTTATATGGTGTACTTCTGCAAATATGTTCGATTTAATTTCAGCACCAATTTAATAACAAACGCAAATATGTTAATGACACCCTCACGGTTAGTCTGTACGTGATTACCGTAGTGGACAGCCCGGAAAATCGCACAGTATAACATCTTCGTAGACTAGCTGGATTGACAGTGAGTGTTGAGAAAATGCGATCAAGCAGAGGACCTCCTCAGTGTCATCGCTTCCAGGCATTTGGACATGTACAGAAGTACTGCCAAATGCCTGAGCGCTGCGTAAAATGCGGAGCACAGCACGGCAGCAAGACATGTGAAATGCAAAGTGGGCAAGGCAAACCCATTTGTGCAAACTGTGGGGGAAACCATGTGGGTTCCTGGAGGGGATCTCCCACTGCGAAACAAGCACTGGCCCGATTGCGAGGACGCGTAGCGACCCACCGCCAGCAAAACCAATCTACAGACATCCCAAAGTCTCTTTCACATGCGGCTGAAACTTCAGAGTGGCCAGCGCTACCACCAGTCAACCATGGCCCCAACCTCCGGCCAATCCACAAAATCTGGAGTCAATCAGCACCAACAGAATACGTCAGGAAGACCATCCCAGCGTCACCCAGCTGCTCCAGAAGATGCTGGCGCAGATGGCCACCCTCATGGCCCTTCAGGAAAGCCTCCCACAGAAGATCATGGAAGCAATCACAAATTCAACCGAAAGTAAGACACCCAACCATGAACAGGCGTATAAATACAAATAGTGTCACATTCTGTTCATGGAACGCTAATGGAGTCTTCAAACAGCAGGGAGAACTAAGACAGTTCCTTCTAGAGGAAGGCATTTACATATGCCTCATTTGCGAGACACCTTAAACCGCAGATCAGGCTGTCGGCGAGGAACTTCAGGGTGTACCTACAGCCGGAGGAGGAACGGCCGTCTTGATACGCTCTACGTTGCTACACTACCAGATCCAGATGCCGGCGATGACCTCCATCAAAGCCACGGGAGTTTTCGTGGAGACATCCGATGGGCCCGTCAACGTGATCTCAGTTTATCATCCACCACGAAATCACATAGAGGAAGCAGACCTGGAGGCTCTCCTCTCAATCCCTTGGAGAATACTTATCGAGGGAGATCTGAACTCAAAGCATTAGATGTGGAACAGCAGAGCCACCAACATTAATGGGTGCAGGCTGCTACGAGCGGCAAAACTGTGTTGTGTTCGCACCAGACGTGCCAACACACACCCCAAAAAACCATCGTGGAGACGTGTTGGACGTTGCTATCGCAAGGAATATTCCAGGTCTCTTGGAAGCCAGAGTTGTAAATCACCTATCATCAGACCACAAGCCAGTGATTATAGAAGCACCAGATGTAGAAGCAGAACCAAACACTAAAAAAGGAAAAAATTATCAAAAGGCAGATTGGCAGAAATTCAAAATAAACCTGGCAGAACAGCTACCCGGGGAAGAGGCTGACGAAGATGTTGATGTCGAGCTTGAGAAAATCACGGATCACATCAAAACAGCAGCCGACTCTGCAACACCACCATCACGGAGTAGTGCGCAGCAGAAGAGCCTTCCAGCTGACATCCTGTAGATGATTACAATTAAGAACAGGGCAGCCCGTCTCTGGCAAGAAACCAGGAGGCTCGAGGACAGACGACACCTAAATCACCTGATCGGCGAGATCAAAGTCAGGATTACCGAGCACAGAAACCAACAGTGAGCAGATAAGGTGTCAACGTTGCAAGTCGAAGATGGCACGGCTTGGAAGCAGACCAAGCAACTCATTGGACGTCGCAGCCGAATACCACCCCTGAACGGAGCGAATGGTCTTGTCTGCTGGCGGATGTATTTGAGTGGAACTTTAGACCCGTCGCGGACCCAATAGACAGACGCAACTGCCAGAAAGTCAGGCAACACCTCCGTCGGTACCTTCGAACAACAGCGAAGAAGAAGAGGGTGAAATAGACCCATTCACCGTCGAAGACCTACGGGAAGAGATCTCGAAGTTTCCCCCGGACAAGGCACCGGGACACGACGCATCACGAGCAGGGTACCGAAGAATCTACCAGCAGGTGCCATCGTGAGGCTGGTACAATTATTCAACAAGATCGCGAGGACCAAAGTGTACCCGGCAGCGTGGAAAAGAGCGGTGATCATCCCGATTCCTAAGCCTAGCAAAAACGCAGCTGACCCGCAGAACTATAGAACAATCAGCCTCCTACCTAATCTCAGCAAACTGTGCGAGAGACTGTTACTCAAACAACTGCAGGTGCACATCCGCGACGGAGGCATGATACCAGCAGAGCAGCACGGTTTCCGACCTGGCCATTCAACCACGCACCAACTGCTGAGGGTCGTCGAGGAAGCAACCGCAGCGTTCAACGCACGAGAGCACTGCGGCATGGTCCTCCTTGAACTAGCGAAGGCCTTTGACTCCGTGTTGCACTGAGGAATACTCTACAAAATGGCCACACTTGGAGTTCCGGGACCGTATCTCCTGTTATTGTAGAGCTACCTCCAGCAAAGAACCTTCATGGTGAAAATAGGCGATGCGAAATCAACAACAAGACTCATCCGCGCCGGGGTACCTCAAGGCAGTGTGCTGGGCCCAGTGCTCTACACGCTGTACACAGCGGATATTCCGATGGGGCAAAAAACCAAGCTGGCATTATACGCCGACGACACGGCGATCTTTACTACGTCCCGCTGCCGGATCCTCGTGGGACGCCACCTCCGAGCAGTGCTGAAAGACGTCGAGGAGTGGGCCACCAAGTGGAGAATTAAGATCAACGCATCGAAGAGCCAGGTCATCATGTTGACGCGGAGGCATAAGCCACCACGACCGATGCTGAGGCTCCTCGGGGAGAGAATCCCCTTGGTGGCAACGGCAAAGTATCTTGGAGTGACCCTAGATACGAAACTAACATGGAAGCCGCGCTTCAAAGACATCAGACGCAGAGTTCTTCAACGACTGGAGCAACTTTATCCAGTGTTGAATTACAGTAGCACACTACCACCCAGATGAGGCCTCCAATTATATCAAGCACAGGTGCGTCCGATTATGGAATATGCATCCCCTGTATGGGGATATGCCACAAAAACGCATATTGAGAAGATGCAGAGAATGCAAAACAAGGCGCTGAAGAGAGCACTCCACCTGCCAATGAGATTCCCGACAGACATTCTCCACGAGACAGCGGGAATCCTGAGACTTCATGATAGGTATAAAAAAATAGCAAAACACTTTTACCAAAAAACTGAGGAAAGCGACAACCACATTATTCGCTCTCTAGCACAGTATGACATACACGAGGGTCCACATAGAAGACCACTTCAGCTGCTGGCAGAAGAAAACTAGTTAGAAAACCACAAATACAGTGCGAAACGGATGCACTTTGTTAAATTAAATATATAAAAAAAGATAAATAAAAAAGGCTCAACAGAATTGAAAAATATAAAAGTAAAACAAGCACTCACACGGAAACAGCAAATAAAAGAAGGCAATGCCAAGACGGCAAGTACTTCTGACAAGAATGCCTTAACCTAAGGGCTAAGGGAGACTGATAGAGCCTCTACTAAGCAAGCTTTCTTGCCAGGGCGTTATTCGTGTTGCAGTGATTGTTTGAATTTTAGTGCAGTTCAGAGTACATGTGGGAGTGTTTACCGTAAGTCATCACCGGGGTGGGTACGCCAACACCTCGAGCTTCATTCAAACTGCCTCAAGTCACACTCGTGCCAGTATGAACATAACCACTTATATCTCTGTACTGGTCGCCTCTTGACGGCTGCCAGCGATGACCTCTCACATCAAGAGTCATTGGTCGTGCCCTGTCCACCCGACGCCTTCGCAGACTGTCGGTTCCATTCCCCTTCTCCACCCGTGTGTAGTCGGACCAAATCCCGCTTCACATCCGCCTCTCCGATCTCCGGGTAGGTCAAACATGAAAAAATATTTTAAACAAAATAGTAACTAAAATTAACTATTTTTACTATTAGAGGTTCACAATCACGCATCCCCGACACGTCACCTCTTTTATTCTCATTTGCTGGAATTGAATTTATCGCACACCGTGTCTGCACTTGAGTTTTTTTCTTTTCTTTAAAACTGCTTAACGTCTCTTAACAGCGAGGTCTTTAGAGACAGGAAAGGATGTGGGGGCAAGCAATGGGAAGTAATTTGGCCATGGCCTTTTGAAGGAAGCATCACGGTATTTGCCTGGAGTGATTTGGGAAAATATGGAAAACCAAAATCTGGATGCCCGGACGGAGATTCGAACCGCCGTCCTCCCGAATGCAAGGCGAGAGCGCTAACCCTTACACCACCACTCTCGATCTGCACTTGAGCTCATAATATGATTCGACAAGGAGAATTCATGACAGATTCCCAGAAGCCTTAAACTTCTGCATCTCTGAGTCCAGTATGTACCGATAAGACACAGTCCATTCACAGCTGTTTATTCAGCCGAGCACACAGCAGACAATAGCTCACCCAGTCCGTTGTCCTTCCGAGAGTCGGCCTGACTTGTGGTCGCTCACGGCGGTCGTTGTCCTTGGCTCACTGGCGGGCATCTTTCACGCTGACCACCGCGTAGTGAATTTATCTGTTATGCACATACATTAATAAAGTAATTCTGTAACAAAAGTGTTTAGAGACATCCCTTAATCCTATACATGATTTAGCATTAGAAACGTGTTACGCACAAGACGAATTAATTGTAAATTTATTTGGAAAGATAGCCACCAGTATTATGTTTAGACCCTCAGTACTTTACCTCGGATGTAGTAGTACCCTATATGACGTAAAACAATATTCTGAGTTGAAAATTTTTGTTGCAGTGTCTCTGCTGGAATCCCTAAGTAAAGCGTTAGTTCACTGGATTAGGGAAATTGAGTCAGTGAAGACGCGATCTTTGGTGACAACCAGTGGTCTCAAACCTACAAATTTGTCGGTGTTTCTACCGATATGGAGTCTGTCCTACAGAAATGTAACCATTTTTCCACGATTTCTGAGGAAACAACGAAATTTTCCCGAATTTTTCCCGATTTTACATTTTCATGTTGGCAATCCATTTCGTTTATGTTTTACGGGGAATTATTCGATCGCTTATATGATATGTAGTTAATTACCTTTCCAAAATTTCCTATATCCTTTGGGATATACCCTTGTGCGTTTGTTCCTTACATTATCGACGGTTTTAAGGGATTCCCGATCTAGTTTGCTTGTCTACATTCTATTACAATAAATACATTTTGTTAATACAATGAACATGCATGTTATTAAAGACAATGTGATGGGCAGTGCAGTAAAAGGCAATGCGCCGTAATTGGTGAATTATTTGCATTCAGCTCGTGCCGAGATATTCCCACAGTCGAAAACCTTGCTCATGTCACCCACCCGCGGCTAACCGAATAAGGCTTCCAAGAGCCCTCAAGGCTTAGTGACCGGTGGTGAGCGAAAAATATATTTAAAAAATCCACACCCTCATCCACTACATAACCCTCAATGTTTTCAAGTGTGTGTATATCCACAGTTTTTGACCGTTTTCGATGGAATTTTGCACACGTGTACTTTAAAACAAACAAAATTTCTGTTGCAAAATCCACCCCTCTCCACCTTTATAACAACCCCTTAATTTATGCCAACGTTCTTCATACAAACCCACAATTTTTATCCGATTTTGATACTACTTAGCAAACGTATTCTTCAAAAGAAGGCGGTCTGGAAGCTCAGTGCTTAAAGCGTTTGCATTCAGACCATTCTGTCTCCTGTCACGGGTTCAAATCCTATTAGGAGTAGGAATATTTGAGAGCTGCATTTTATCATCTGAGCTACACCGGGACGTTCCGTGGTTCGGCTTCCATATTAAAGTGTAGAGAAAAGTACTTTGGTCAGGCCATTGCTCGAATATGGTAGTATAGTATGGGATCCACATTTTTCGTATCAAATACAGGAATTACAGAGGGTGCAAAAAAAAATGCTGCTAGATTTGTTTCTGGAAATTATCGCAGAATGCAGTCAGTGACAGATATGATAAAGGAGCTGAAATGGGATTCATTGCAAGACAGGAGGAGGATGAGGAGGGTCATCGGAGTGTACAGGGCATATACTGGCGATGAGGCATGAAAAGATATTGCAGTAGGTATGTAAGGGTAAAGATGACCATGACCACAAGCTGACACTCGATTTCAGGCACAAGGGTGTGGGAAGATTTTCTTTTTTAGGTAAGGGTGTCAGGGATTGGAATGAGTTACCGAGGGAAACGATGAATAACTTACCAAAAACGTTAAAAGAATTTAAAGTTAAAATTTGTTGACGGCAAATGTAGGTGGGTGCAAGATAGGAGGAAGTTGGGTGTGTAGGGAAATTGCCACCGGAGCCTGTGGTCCATTGCAATTAAATTAAATTTTTAAAAAAGTAGCTTGCCGTTCTGCCTCTGATCCAAAGCTTAGTACACCTACTTCGGGAGGATTCAGTGAACCTTCGGGTTGTGTGCTAAGTTTGCATTTTGCTTTAAAACAAAAAGAAAATAACTGCCTATTTGGTTTGTAAAATGGCCACCCCATTATCACCCTTGCCTTCTTTTTTAGCAATTTTATGTACATTAACCCACAGCTTTTATGCGATATCGACAGAATTCTAATTTTGATGGTTCATAGCAGACACATGTAATAAAACAGTCTGCTAGCACAGTGATGATTGCACTTACTTTCTAAAGTTACAGGATACGTTCCCGGTGGAAGCATGAACTTTGATCACATGAACTTTTTCCGGTGTCACGTTGAACTTTTGGTCCCAGAGGAAACGAACTGATCGTCCTGCCTCTGACACTAGGCTTAGTACACTTCCCTCGGTAGGAGTCAACCAACCTTAGGGCTGTGGACTAAGTTTTTTTTTTTTTAGTTTTTCGCTTTCAAACAAACAGAAAGGTACTGTCTACATTTGGTTTGCAAAAATCCCACCCCTTTACTCTTTTTTCACAACCCTCTTAATTTATGGCAATATTATTCAAACTAGCACATTGTTTGTTTTCGTTTTTGATGGACATGTATGCATTAAAACAAATATACAAATTCTGTCTAAGTTTGGTCTACAAAATCCTAATCCCTCTCATCCTTTATCCCCCCCTCCGTTTTTAATTTTTTCTAACGTTTTTTCATGCAAATGCACAGTTTTTATAAGAATTTAATAGTACTATGCTTAAAACAAAGTAGTCTGGTAGCTCAGTGGTTAAGGTTCTTGCTTTCAACACTTTCAGGGTCTGATTTCTGGTTAAAATTCCTGTGGAAGAAGGAATTTTTAAGATTTGTATATGATCAGTGGCTTAGTATGCTCCCTTCAGCAGCATCCAACTATCTTTCTGGTTAGTGAATAAGTTATTTTTTTTGTTTAAAACAAAGAGAAAAATACTATATACACTTGATTTACTAAAACTCGCCACTCTTCCTTAAACAAAAGCTACACTTGGAACAATTTTGAAGCAACTTTGCATACATACGGCATAAAAATAACTGATAAATGATGTTTGCATTTAGTTTACTACACTGCACCCGTTTTCGCTTCAACCAACTTAAAACTAATTTACACAAGCAACTTTTCGGAAAGCCGGGTAAAGTTAGCTAAAATTTTCTAAAATTTACTCTAAAGAATTATCAAGCTCCTAGAGAACAGAACAGATTACTAAATTAACGTCAAAGAAGCCTCACAGGCGAATAAAACCTCTCAGTAAGACAGCTGATTCGGTTGGAAATTTAATCCATTTGACCGGACATAAAAAACTGCTGCTGTACCATACTTAATTGTAATCACTGAAGACTTGCACGGTCCGTAATATGTGAAACACATTGATTAGTTTTAATATTAATGAAACTAAGTTTGTATTTTCAATATATAGATTTCTTCTGGCACTGTGCTGCTGTTCGCATTAGCTCTGCAGGCACAGAAGACGAAGTAATTTTTCTTTGACAGTTCATTTCGCCTCTTTAGCTGTAGGACCCTTTCTCTCGGAATAAGTTCCAATGTAGATATCAAAGCGATTTCCTCCAGGCGAACAGGATTACGGTCTTGTTCAGGGTTGCATTTCCTCTCATTAAGTTTTATTTTCGCTTTGATTTTGCTCTATGATTCTCAACATAATACCAGAGATAGCTAATGAAAAAATCGGTGTTCTCATTAGCAACCAAATCAATTACAGCAGACGAATAAGTGCTTTGTGATTCTGTATGGTGGATTATACGAGATGCAGCCATCGGAATACAGAGCTTCCATCTCATTCATCTCGGCGTTTTCACCGAATAAAATGGACCAATACCCGAATTGTCCGTTATTTTTACCTATAACTCATTTTGCAAACGGATTGTTTGAGCGTAAGCTAGTAATAAAATTTACATTTTAACGAGTCTCTCTCTGGTGTATATCTTCTTTAACAATGTTGATTGTACACAAGATTTCAAGCCACCTGACAAATCTGCTTCACGTTGTACTGGCGCAAACAAGGAAAGATTTTGATACGTTCGATCATGTTGATTTCCTGAACCCCTTAACGGTTTATCTTTTTCCAGTTTTCAGTTTACATTATGAATCGGTTAGTCGTTTTCGTTTTTAAGTCGTTGATTGTAAGAAATCTGAAATATGAGAAGCTAAAATGCGTTTAGCGCCTTCAAAGAATTCACTTATAAACCGCATCTACAACAAATTTTATTTTAACTATAATAAAGAAAATGACACCTCATCAGATGTATTTTATATGTAGTTAGTTGTGGTTTCTATTTTGCTACATTTCACAATGCTCACCATATGAATGAAACTTTCACTTCTTTAGTCAAGCGTGACAAGCGTATCCCCTAGAAATATAGGAGAAGTAATTCTTTTATGATTCTTACGACGATGAAATTGAAAGAAGTTGAGTGAATAGCGTTGTAAATAAACAAATCAATTTTGAGCGTAGGCGATGGTTACGATAACTTCACTGGGAACTACGTGCATTCGACGCTACTAGCTGGAATGGATCACAGTAATAATACACTCAGGATACAGCACAAATAAGATGACGAATTGACCTCCCTTGTCACTTCGCGCAGCAAAATCCTGTATATGCATTTCAACGTAAGATACGAGTCATGTTATTTCAGTAAGGTCCGTTTAAACATAAGTACACAACGAAAGTTTATTTCAAAAAAGTAAAATTATTTTCAGAAAGTACATACTATACTCTATTTTTCAACATGGTTGCCAAGATTGTTCAAACACTTATCATACCTCTCAACCAATTTTAAAATACCCTCTTAATAAAAACTTGCCGCCTACTCCGATAACCAAGAGTTCACTGCCGTTTTCACGTGGTCGTCATCATTGTAACGGTTGCCACTGAGGTGTTGTTTGAGGTGGAGGAACAGATGGTAATCGCTCGGCGCAAGATCAGGACTGTAGGGTGGGTGGTCTAAAACTTCCCAGCCAAAACTGTCCAACAAATCGCGGGTGTGACCTGCAGTGTGAGGTCTTGCATTGTCATGGATAAGGACAATTCCCTTTGTCAGCATGCCGCGTCTTTTGTTTTGAATCGCTATGCGTAGCTTAGTCAGGATTTGGCACTATGCTTCTGCATTGATACTGGTTCCTCGTTGCATGAAGTCGACCAAAAAACATCATGCCTATCCCAAAACACCGACGCCATGATTTTGCGCTGGGACAGAGTCTGTTTGGCCATCACCTTTACAGGAGAGTGTGTGTGTCTCCATTTAATGATCTGTTGCTTCGATTCGGGCGTGATGTGCGAAACCTATGTTTCGTCTCCGGTTACGATCTGACTCAAGAAGCCGTCACCCTCTTCGTGATAACGAGTCAAGAACTTCATCGCATACTCAAATCTTTAGTTTTTGTGGTCTTCTGTTAGGAGTTTCGGGACCCAACGGAAGCACGGCTTCCTAAACTTTAGATGTTCAGAAACAATTTTGTAAAGCACTGATCTCGACACGTCAGGAAATTCGTTTGAGAGACCTGTTATTGTGAAGCGCCTGTTCTCCCGAATCCTCGCTTCAACTGAAGCCACCAAATCGTCTGTAATCGAAGAAGGGCGACCGAAGTGGTCCTCATCATGGACGTTGTCACGGCCATCTTTGAATTCTCGTACCCACTTACGCACTTTACTTTCACTCATAACAGTATCACCGTACACTTCGCAAATCTGTCGATGAATTTCTGCAGCGGACAGGTTCCTTGCTGACAAAAACCGTATCACTGAGCGAACCTCACACGCGGCGGGCGAGTTGATAGTCTTAAACATTTTGAAAGCACAGAACAGAACTGTACAGGTTAGCTACAGAGCTGAAACTGAGCACAGTTGTTCCCGAGGCATTCCGGTATACGACGTACGTACTCGTTGCGGTATGCGCGCGAACTACTAGTGTCTACAACAAAACTGACCTTACTTAAAAAACACGCTTCGTATTTAGTGAACTGCTCGTTATTGAAGGACGCTGAATGGAATTACCATGGAGACAAGGCCGTAGCACTACTTAACTATCAATTTACTTCTCGGCACTGGAGTTTCAAATGACTTCTCAGGTCAGAATTTGCCACGTTATTGAGAAAATAAGAACTGACCAGAAACCTTAGTACTCGTTTAATTTGAAATCACGTAGAAGTCGCAAGTTCTTTTTGACAGTGAGAAAGCGGACCATAAAATGGTGTGCTTCAGTGGGACCAGAGCGTAACTTATCTTAACGGAGGTGTCAATGGCAGAGGGGCGTCAAAGGCTTCAAATCAACGCCAGAGATTGGCCATAAAACTGCATTACTCAATGTTCGCGCGGCACTGCTGTTATATCGGTTTAAATCTTGGACGTTGCGAAAACCAAATTTCTCATTACTCATGTAATAACTTCACGACCTCGGACGACAGCTATTACAATCACATGGCACACTTTCAGTAAATTAGTTAGTTCTTCGTTCTGTGGAAGAAACTTGTGCAGGATACCCGGTGCTTGTTTTGGTATTACAATGCCTTTTTTCGCAGCCCTATCTCTCAAACCACAGAGTATTGTGGGTTAGCGGCAACGCTCGTACCTAGGTTTCGGGAGGATGCTGAGTCAAATCCCCGTCCATCCATCCAAATTACTTTTTCGAAATCAATCCATATTAATGACGGGATGGTTCCTTCTAAAGCCGTGGTCAAATTCCTTCCCATTCCTCGAACCTCATCATCTCCCGGCTTTAATTACTTCAACCAGGCCTTTTCAGCCCACCTTGTCTGAAATATTTCGAATTATAGTTTGAGAAATTGTCTCAGCTTCCTCTTGTGATTAGGCGGACGCCATATTTGCTTCACATTTAATGAGACGCGATATGTCCCTCCAGACTCTTCTTCAACGCACGGCTACTAGCTGTGGATTTGCATAAAAACCATGTACACCCTCTAATGCGAAAGCACACACTACATTTCTAGCTCTACATCTACATCCATACTCTGCAAATCACAAACATTGTGGGTGGCAGAGGGTGCTAAGCACCAATCCTAAACCCGCCCATTCCAATCCCGAATAGTAGGAGGAAAGAAGGAATACGTAAAAGCATCAGTACGCCATCTTATTTCTCTAATCTTATCCCTCCGGTCATTGCGACCTAAATAGGTTGGCGGAAGAAGTATTTCATTGTACTCGAAATTTATTTTTTTCGCATATTCTCCAATAAATTCGAACACAAGCTACGTCATCTGTCTTCCAAATTATCCCAGCGCAATCTATGTATCAATTCTGTGACGCTTTCAAAAGGGCTGTAGCAACCAGTCACCAATCGAGCGGTTCTCCTCTGCACTCTCTCATCTAGAAACTTAATAATGTTCGAGCATATGACATGTTCCAGGATTCTGCTGCAGACAGATGTTAGTGATATGGGTCGATAATTCCTAGGATCACTCCGATCTCCTTTCTTGAAAACGGGAATTATCTGGGCTATTTTCCAGCTGGAAGGTACTTTTTTCTCTTCTAAAGATTTACGTGATATATCTGACAGAAATGGTTCAATATCCTCCGCGTATTCAGAAAATACTCTTACCGGTATACCATCGGGACCCGGCGCTTTACCCCACTTCAGGAGTTTTAATTGCTTTACAATGGCTACGCTATCAATTTCTATCAGATCCATCTCTACTTCCACACGATCTGGTAAAGTGGGGATGTTTTCCACGTTTTCGCGCGTGAATGAATTTTTAAATTCGGTGTTAAATACGGTAGCCTTGTCGCGGCTGTCTTCAACTTCCCGTCCGTCTTTTATTAGCACTGGCTTATTGTTCCCACTACAACTAACTTGTTTCACATACGACCAAAATGTCTTAGGGTTTTCAGTGAGGCTTTTAGAAAGAGAGTTGGCACGAAAGTCATTAAAGGCCTCACGCATCGCATTCTTAACATGTCCCCTTATCTCCTCTAACTTATCTACATCAGTACGATGCATCGTTCTTTTTGATCGGGCATGTATCTTCCTTTGCTTTTTGAGTAACCTTTTAACCTCCCGTGTGTACCATGGGGGATCGTTCTCTTCCCTGATTGTCCGTTTCGGTATATGCAAGTTCATACCTTCCCCGACTATATGTAAGAATCGAGGATCTCTTCAACGGTGCCTCCTGCTACTAAGAAGGTATGGTAATTATGCCTCAAATACGTTCTAAAACACTCTTTTGAAGCCTTTTCGAATCTGTAAACGATCATCTCTTTTCTTTTTTTGCTCGTGGTTGTTAGTTTTACTGTAGGAATTACAGCTTTGTGATCGCTTATTCCTGCTGTGGTAGAAATATTCCTGTTGAAATAATGTCTGATTATGTTGAATTTTTACATCAAAGGAATGCATCGTTAAAGAAGTATTACGCAAGTTTGCGTAAATATTAAAAGAGCGAATTATTGCCCAACACTAATGATAATCACAGAGTTAACATGGTTTAATCAGTGTTGAAAAAGAACTATATCCCTAGATTGAATCTTCAGAACTGAAATTACTTAAGTTAATGCAATGTTACGTCCAAGAACAATTTCCACAACATGGTTTTCAGATAGTTCATATTGTGATTATGTTGCTTCCAGAAAAATATTTTATTTGCGTGATCTGGAAGAAATCGATTAATTCACGATGATTTTCGTTGTTTGTGCCATTATTTTGTTGCTCTCTCAATACCCATAAGCTAACAGTAAGTATAAATCTGATTAGGGCTGAAGCAAGAAATTTTGGTAAATGTTTCACTTAACCTATGTGAACAGTATTATTACATACAGCTTAAATAACAAAAGTTTTCCTTTACACGAGACACGTTATTATGCATATGAAATTTCATTAAATTTATCTCTTGCACGAATGTGGTAACACTGCTCATGAAGTACTAAATTTGATTTCTGGCAGTTATAATTTTATTACCGTCTAAAATTCTTCTGTAGGAAGCCGATGTTTCTATTCCCATCGAGGACTGTCAGTAATATCCTTTCACGTATTACACATGTATGAATACCCCAAAGAGTGTGAGAGCGAAGGCTTTCACGGTGTATCGATGAAATATAGTCTTCGCGGGTTTTCCGCCGTATGTTGTTGAAGAGAGACAACAACGAGCTTTCGGCGGCTGGCTCTGCCGCCATCTTCAGGTTAGATGTGTGCTGCAGGGAGTACCGGCGCTGCACTGGTACTCCCTGCAGCACACATCTAACCTGAAGATGGCGGCAGAGCCAGCCGCCGAAAGCTCGTTGTTGTCTCTCTTCAACAACATACGGCGGAAAACCCGCGAAGACTATATTTCACCCAAAAGAGTATTTATTATTAGCACTGCTTCCCTATTTTTTTTAAAAAATTAGAAGCCTTCAGCAATCAGTTATCTTTCGCATCTTCTTCAGTTTTTTACTATGCTTCTTTATTTACTGAAACAAGTTATGTAATAGCTTGCTACTTTCTGCTGAAAATTATGCATTACATCTAAGAATAATAAGTTGGCATCAGAAAACTAATAGAGACCGGTGAAAGATGGAACCACTCAGTTCCTGATTTTTCATAGGCTACCTTCAGTAAAACGCACTCAAATCATCCCAAAATACTCTATATTCAGTTAATAAAAAATACACCGTCAATTAGCTCACAGCGGCAAAATTAAAACGAGTAGTACGCGACACAGTGTTCCGGTGTTGCAAAACAAGTATATATTGCCACATTTTTTGTAATTAAAATTAAATAATTTGAGAGAGTCCATTAATTTTAATGACTGGATGTCTAAAAACGCCATGTTTGGCAACATAACGTTAATTTCTGTCTGTATATATGGATTTGTATATTGCTATTACACACACACGCACGCATAATACCGGATTTGTAGAGGATTAAATTGGATGATATCACCAGAGACTGATGTTAACCTCCATTCAATTGCTGCTGCTAACCTCGTATTGAAATATGCTCCTGTCTAGGAGAGCGCTAGTTACGACGCTCACTAGCCCACCGAAAAATAGAACTGACCAGCAGAGAACCAGTTGTTACTCGGGGGATGGATATGAAAGTTATCTCGTTTTTATCCCATTGTTGTAAATATTCTCCTCACCATCAACTTTAAACGATTTTCCTACCATTTTCGAGATATTTGAAACAAACAAAATACAATCGTTACACGTGTAAGTTTTCCATAAGCGGGTGACAGGGAAGGCGGGGTGGGTTTTGTAAATCAAATTTAGACAGGTTTTTTCTCGTTGTTTAAAAGTATGCGTGTACAAAATTTCATAGAAATTGGATAAAAACTGTAACTTTGTATAAAGAACGTGTAACGATGCAATCGAACCGACGCTAATCGAGAGTAGTGTCGGTGAGGGATTATCTTTGACGGTGAGAACAAGATGGCAGGAATATAGGGTATGCGGCCGGAAGGTGTGAAGCGAATGGCGGGAGTGGCCGTTTGTTAAGAACGCTACCGCGAGGACGATTACTTAAAAAGTGCTTGTGACTGTTCTGCTAACTGGTACTGTGATTTCAAGAAGTATTTGGAGTGTCAGTGTACTCGAACGGGGACAGTGTTCCGAACAAATTATTGTAATAGTGGCACCACATTTTATGTGTACCTACTCGGTTCGAATCCTGCACGCTTTGGAAGAGAAGTTCGATTACACGGGTCATTGTAACTGGTGGATACTTCGGCGACGTATTTCCTTTGTTTATCCAGACAATAAATGTGTGTTCTGAATGCAATCTTTTTTTGTGATTTATGTGGTAACGATTCCTACTCATATTTTGGTAACTGCCACTGCTGACTCTTTCACGTGATTAATTTTTGTGAATGACAGTAAATTCTGAGAATTAGTTGCGGTATCCCCGCTGGCGACCGGACGGTATTAAACCTGTAATTATAAGAACATTCAATTAAGAACTGAAATACACGCTGTGTTGAGTAGTACCACCAGGACACTAATTATCACTAATTAACGAGGTGCCTTGCAAACGTTTCTAAAAATTAAATAAGGTAAAGCGGACGAGAGCTTAGATTTTTGTAAAAAAAATGTAGACATTATTTTTCTCTTTTTTTAAAGTATACAAGTGCAAAGTTCCTTCAAAATCTGATATAAACTGTAGATTTGTATAAAGAACATTGCCAAAAACTAACGAGGATGAAAGGGGTATGAGGTTTGGGTTTCTGTAAAGCAAATATATACAGTATTTTTTCTGTTTGTTTTAAGGTAAAGTGTGCAAAGTTCCATCAATTAGATAAAAACTGTGGAATACGTAAAAAAAAAAAAAAAAAAAAAAAAAAACATTGGCAAAATGTAAAGGAGTTAAAAGTTGGAAGTGAGGTTGGGTTTCTGTAAACTAAAAGTAGAAAGTATTTCTCTTTTCGTTTTAATGTAAAGACAGAAAACGCTCAGCACGTTATTCGTGTTATGACACTGACAAAAACAGCAAGAAGCCGTTGTGGCTTTCTCAAAAAGGCCACACGAAATTCGCGTCGTGGCTGTCTTGATATTTGACCACTACATGTTGAAGTTACTAAGAAAAGCCACAACGCGTTCTGAACGCAGCCGATGCAAGCACGACACGACAGGCACGTTGTTAATTCATAATCTAAATGTTAATTAATAATCAGCTGATGGTGAGAAAATAAAACACTCTTTGACTTTCTTTATCTTTTATCGTTGTCTGATATAAGTTGACAGTAAAATTATTAAAATAAATAAATTTGGGAACAAAATTACTAATGTATCAGAGTTATTTATTTTTACAAAAAATATTATCGTGACATTTTACCAACAAAGGGTGTGAGATGGAAAGCTCTGGCCTTGCATTCCGGAGGACTTGGGTCAAATCCCCGTCCGGCCATCAAGATTTGAGTTTTCCATGGTTTCTCCAAATCACTGCAGGTGAATGTTGGGATGCATCTTTAAAATAGCCACTGCCGAATTGATTCCCGTTCCTTGCCCCCAGTATTTTCCCGCCTTTAATGACCTCGACGTCGACGTGGCGTAAAACAATAAGAACAAAGTGATATTTTTTGTTACCTTTTATGCTTTTTGAGGAACATTTGCATTTTTATCAATACTGCACCTATTTCAATAACACATTATTTAGAAAAATCTCAGAATTTAAATTTAATAAAAAGTAGTGTTGTTTGTGAAACTGACACCCCTGAAGCTCAAGTGTTCATAGTGTCATGAATATAGTCACGTTATCTGTGGAGAAAGCAACGAGATTGAGGTGCAAATGTTACTTGTGAGCTCTTTTTAAGAAAGAACAGCATCAATGCTGAGAGGGTAAGTGCCAATTTCGGCCAAGGGAAACAAGGATATAAAATGATTTCACTGTCCAACTAAAAATTCCTATGGTTGAAATTGGTTCTACTGTTTTTTTTAGGGTACCCGAAGTTGGTGAGGACGTGCAGCCCCAACAATGTTTTAGCTGTTGTTATGACCATAAATCCATCAGGTCTCTATTAGTTAGTAAACAAGGAAGGTTAACAGTTTCAGATAGTAACTTTAACACCCTGAACGTCTCTTAACTCCTTTAACACTTTGCTTAGCATTTATGTTACCATATTAAAGTCAGCAAGACTTTATAATGTGCCACTGTTAACCACATTGTATAGATAAAAAAAATGCAAACTTGATCAAACAAATTCGGTGTAATTCAAATTATCATGGTAATAGTTCTTGTAAAGGTAAATAACTCTGCGACATTATTGGTAATTTTTTACCAAGTTTCTTTATTTTAATAATTTTACCCTCAACTTATATCAGACAACGATAAAAATAAAGAAATGGTAATTAAAATTTGTGTTTTATTTCCTCAACATTAGCTGATTATTCAGAATAGTTTCAGATAGTGACTTAGTGTATCATTGTGTATATAATCGCTTAAAATTTTCGGATTGTATCTGGGTGGTGCATCAGTAAAATCAAGATCACCTTGTGAGTTATGGTTAAATACAAACGTGCGAACTTGAATGTCTTATCAAAGTCAAAAAATATTTCAGTTTTTACGATAAAAAAATTAAAACCTTTCACTTTTTAAATAGTTATTGAATATTATTAGTTACAACTTTAGAATAGGATATATATGAATTCATGACTGCTTTACTATTCATCCATCTGATTTTTTTAAATGTGTATATCATTAGTAAAATTCGAGGAGTTAATCTTGTGACATATTTCGAATGAAAGAAGTTTTTTTGAGGAATAATATTAATTTATTACAGAAAGTAAGAATAAGAACTCTACAAGTATTGCGTTGTAACATTTGCTCCTCGCGGTCATCAGAATTACTTCTGTAAAAAGAAAAGAAATAGATGCAACGCGAGTCGCTGTTCGGAAGGTATATTACTTTCGAAGTGTTAACATAAAATAGACGTCTAGTAAGGGTTCGAGCGGGGAGAGACAGTTCCTCCTTTATCTCATCGATCGTCATAAAATGACCCAGAGAAAAGTCTCTGAGCATAAGAGAGCGGTTTGAATGTGTACGCGCTTGCTTTTAATCCCAATTTTCTCCCTATACCACATGCACGTGTGGAGGAGGGCGCTTATGCCTTCGACAACACAGGAGGGGTTCCGTCTACTACGTATTTACCTTCTCTGGAGCCATCTAGTATGGAGAAAGGACATCTGGTGGAGCTGCTCAGCGTTATCAGATGGACTTCATCCGGCAAAATCGGAGACAATCACCAGCAGCACTGAGGCAGGCAGTTGAATGCTGCCGCCATCATTTTATATCACGAAGTTCATCGTCGGGTTTAACACTCTGTTCGTCTAGGTCAGTTCTGGCTGTAGTGTTTGATAATTAGATTCAAGACATTACTTAATCTTCGCAAGACGCTACTATGCGCCATACGCAGATGGGAAATTCAGGCGTTAGACACATCACTTCAGCATCTCCACACATCATAAACGTGTATGTGAAGTTCTCCCCGTTTCAACCTCCACTAGAGTTATCTTTTTATTCATTCAACAGCGACCGTGACTACTCAAGTAGACAAAATGATGTCTTCACCTGTGAAACTAAAAAATGGTTTAATATCAGCGCTGTGATTACTTGTATTTCTTTTTTTTATATACCGGCTTGAAGATACGTTAAATTCCAATTTACGCATCGTTGAGCTATCTAAGCCGTGAACTATTCAATGTAAAGACTTTAAATTCAGTGGTATATGTATTGTGTAGATAGTTTCATTCATGCCTTCATTTTATGTAAATGTTTTCGCGATATAGGCCAACTATTATTCACTTTGTTATGGCACTCAAATAATGTATGTCATTGTGATCGTTTGCAAAACATGTGTTTAATAAATTAGTGTCTAACTGTTCTTGTTTCCCATGATTAGTTTAACAATTAGAACCCTTTCTTACCCTCAGTAAAAATACGTAACTAATACATATTAGCCAATAAAAACAATAAATTCAATATTCATACATTCGAAATTCCCCCCGCCCCTTTTACTGTCTATGAATACTGTCGCCCAATTTTGGAGCAGTCACAAAATCTGTTTATTACACTATCAACGATAATATAACGAAAATATCAAAAATAAACCGCGTGAAAGTTAGTCTCAACCGGTGTAAAAAAAAAAAATCTTAGAATACGTGGCTGATCTGA
Source organism: Vandiemenella viatica (assembly GCA_031002005.1). Taxonomy (NCBI): domain Eukaryota; kingdom Metazoa; phylum Arthropoda; class Insecta; order Orthoptera; family Morabidae; genus Vandiemenella; species Vandiemenella viatica. The sequence continues at coordinate 335,860,929 of JARYHS010013630.1, forward strand.
TCGCGAATCAGTTAACTAAGAGTTTCCAGTAGCAGAGTTCGATCGAAACTATTATTCTCTGTATCACTTAAATTTTTTTTTCCTTATTGAGGAAACCAACCTAACCATTTGTGTAAACTACGAAAAAGATTTTTATTTCTGTTCGCATTATTCATCAAATATCTAATATTTTACTAATGTTTTATATTGAATAAAAATATTATTCTAAAGGTCACAGATGTTAGCTAAAACAAACGAAAGAAATACCCTTTGTAATACAGTACTAGCACTGACTTTGGAACTGTGACCCTAGTGTGTCTCCAGGCCGTCAATTCAGATGCTTTGTGGAGCCGTGGACAGAATACTGGAATATTTGAGGCCTTCTATTGGGACAGCGGACACTCGACAAAGTACTTGAAAAATCAATGGTATCTGCCGGCGCCGTCCAGTTTGATGACGTCTGTCATACTGGTCGCAGCTCTGCAGGGTGCCATCACGGGAACCACAAAGAACAGAATAAAGGCTGCTATCGACTACAAGTTACCAAAAATGTTGCTGATTGTAGATGGTGGCAGGGTCTTAAGCAATCTCGTAAAAGGAAAATGTGGGTTAATATTCAACACAAACGCAGATTCATAGGCTGTGAAGTAGCTTAACAGGAGAATCCGGGTACTACTGGATCGAAAATGTACAAGGTTGACTAAATAGTAAGCAATTATATGATGGTAGTGATGATGTAGTAAAGTATTAACAATGATTTTGGCAATATACTTCTATGCGTATCTGGGAAATTGTTTTATTCGTTTACAGATACATTATAATATTTTTTATTGTATCGTTACCATCAACCATAAACAATTGTCTTTCGAAACGATGATTACACGAGTATATATTAATAATATAAAAAAATTCGTTTCTACCGTTAAGAAACATAAAATTATCACAGATACGGAATGTAAATAATTTATGTTTTCAGTAGTGCAGCACTTATAGCAATAGTACATAAACTATCAGAGTGCAGTGTATAAACCTCGTAGCAACAATCAGGAACAAAAATTAAGTTTGAAGTATACACACTTGCTTAAACGACAACACTTATAATTTATGGATTTATTTTGCACCAGTGTCAAGTAAGAAGTAAAAGTATCGATTGAAACACATGAACTCTGTACAAAAAAGATTAAAAGAATGAATGGTTGCAATGTTTTATTACGGGACCAGCTACACCCGCGACTTCGTCAACGCGGAACTCTAAATTATCAACAGAATATTGAACGATCTATACATCGGCATTGTGTGAGGAGATAATGTAAAATAATTTTATAAACGAAGCGAAAGGTATAACATCAAGGTTTTCGTTTCACTTTCGATAGAGAATCGTATAGTGACAGGATCTGATAGGCAACTCTGTGCACTTCCATAATCTCCAAGTTTTCTTCTCGTATTAGCAACACTATGAGACACTAAACTGAAATACACAAATAACGTGTTCACCTATTAATACGTAACAAATATGGAAAAAGGTTCATTATAATTAGGAAGCAATTTCTCCGCTGATTGCTTATACTATGGGATTATTTTGAGTGCGTTTGTAGATCTGTTCATGACTGCGTTATCAGTGACACTGAACCAACAAAACGAAATATTCGATTCAGAAATTATGTTATTTCAACTAACGGAAATTATTAAATCAATTTCTTTATTAAAAGTACAGCTTGTTACTGAAAAGCAAGTTGAAGGGAAAATAATTGATCATCGAGATTTTAAACGGTTTCAGCATACTTTCTATACGTAAACGTAACAGATAATTACAAACACTTCTAATCCAGTATGCTGAGATGAAGTTATGTTTTGTTTACATAGAGGAAACTAAAAAAAGTAAATTGAACTTCACCTCTGTCACGATTATGCATATAAAACGGAAATAATAAATCTCAGGAAATATGAGGGTTATTGTCCGATATTTTGGGTTAGAGTGCCAAACATTTGGTTGTTTTCCAGTGATTAGGATTAATTGACGAACTAATTCGAGACTTCAGTCATTAAATTATTTTTCATAACGATGGACCATGACAAAGTTACAAATTTTTTTGCTTTTCGTATTGGTATGAAACTAACGGTTGATGTAAATGTACGAACAATATTCAATGCTTAACAAAAGCACTTGAAACGAGGAAAAGCGAATAATGATCTTTGTTCCCTGCATATTTTTATCCAGTTTAATCTTATTTGGTGGTTGCTGACTTTAATAACATTCGCATACCAGTAGCGAAACTTAGTCCACGTATAAAACTCTCATACCCCCCTGCTGATCACTGCAAAAGAAAGTACTTCATACTTTGTGATAGTTTAGCTTAGCTTTGAAGAATGTTTGTAGCCGCATTGTCGTGAGAATGCGCGTCTCATTAATCACCTGTTGGTGACAGGTTGTTTGGCGGTGATGGCGCGTCAGAGGCGAGGCAGAACACATCTGGCTGCTATCAGGGCCCGCCGTAACACGGGTCGTCTTTTCTTTTCCATCGACACATTGCCGGCAGTAACGACACGACGCCGAGCAAACCACAGGCGCCGAAGAAAGCTCACATCAACGGTGTAGCTCTAAGGGCTGCTGCTCTGGAGGTAAAGGGTCACTACTCTCAGTCCATAAATACTGACGTAAAAGGTCTACAAAATCCAGACGAGTGAGCAGCAACGTAATTTCTACTTGGTTAGTTCAGATATCGTGGCAAGGCTGTGAAGCAACTTAAGAATAAGCTACACGATATTTTGATTGAACTTAAACATGTCAAATTTTGTTTATATTTATGATTTGACTTCATAAGCAATAATATTAAATTTCATTATTTCTTTCTAATGAACGTTCACACTGAAGCTAAATTTTTGACCCAGAGTTTTGTGACCAGGAAAGCTTTGTCAGCGAGTTTCCATGTGCTTAAACTTAATCCTTCATTACAAATAGCAAAATGTGATTCAAATGAGACGCCCATCACGAATATGTTTGTCTTATTCATGGAACGAAATCATACTCGTCAATTAGTTAAAGTTAACTGAGACAAAAAGTGAGTCTCTTCTATTAAAAATTGTAGAAGAGTAAATTCAGAGCTGACTGTAATGTATCAATGGTAGCTTCAGTGCTGTGCTGCATCCTCTGTCGCAAAATAGTTCCAGGTTCTAGATACAGCAGAAACTCAGTAAGTCAAACTTTGATAAATCTGAAACCTCTACAACTCGAAATAAACCTTTGTTTCCTTCCCTCCTCGCCCCAAAACCTCCATTACTTGAAATCTGAGACCTCGATAAGTCAAAATAATCAGCATTTCGCTGTAAGTGCACATTTTCCCTGTATAACTCGAAAAAAATATTTGACGTCTGTATCTCTAACATTTCAATGTATGATCCCACTACCTCTACAACTCGATGATTTTAAATTAATAACCTCTATATCTTGAAGAAAAAACAAGTAATGTGCCGAAATTAAGAATATTTCCGGAAATACTTTCTTAGAAGAAACTGACAAGAAAAGGCTAAGGAAATAGTATATTGTTCATTGTACTCGTAATTGTTCTGCGCATAACGATATTCCACAAATGAAAGTAATTAAAATTCAATACCTGCCCGCCAATACAACATCCATTAAAATTGCATCTAATGGACCAAGGCATCATTAAAAACTTCAAATAATTGTACCGAACGGAAGTAGTCAAGAAAATGTTGGATAATGTGGAAGAAAACTCGAGTTCTACTATCGACGCGTTGCAAGCCTTGAGAATGGCTGATAAATCGTAGTGACATCTATTTGTGACTGACACAGGAATATCTTTTGAGAACTTAGTTACGTGCGATGATGAAGTTATCATTGTTGGGTCATTATCTGATGACGAAATTAAGGATCGAGTTGCTCAAAAATCCCAAATTAATTGTCTAGCTTACGTAGAAGCCTCAAGTAATTAACCATACGTTCCGCTGGTTTCTAGAGACAAAAGCAATATTAAATACTTTAAGGAATTTTATAGAGCAATCGAGAAATGTGATATTATTTAAAGCAAAAAAAAGAAAAAACATTTTTTTTTTTTTTTTTTTTTTTTACTTTATTTATGTTATCTTACCTGCAATTTTTATGTTTACGTATACCTACAAATTCTTAGGTACAGAATAAACATTACCTCTGTAACATGAATTTTTATTTATTTCACCTCTGTAACTCAATATTATGTAGGATATAATCTAAACGTCTGCAAGTCCAACATGTATGTACAAAACTGTCAAAGTCAAAATCCTTTATAAGTCGAAACCTTTATAACTCTAATGTTATTATGTCTCCCTTGAAGTTCGACTTGCCGAGGTTCTACTGTAATTTCCGCTGAGAATCGGTGAAATTTTTCTGAAATAACGTAGAGAATTGATTAAAAGAAAGGAATCAGCAATGCCGCCTAAAACTAAAGAATAAAGATATTTTTGAATAATTTGTGTATTTAGCGTAGATGCATGTCTAAAATCCTATTCTAGATAGGAGCTTGTTTTGCTGTTTTCGATAATCGTAATACGATGACTTCAATTTATTTCCTTGAAAGTCACAGCTATCAAAAGTGACGCAATACGAACCAAAGACCACTAAAATCTATGTTACATGAGCGACTTCTCACGGAGCAAATAGTTCCTAACAAGAAAGTTCATAATTAATTTACAGGTAAGGTGATCTCGTTCTGAGTAAGGGAAAAATTAATGTTCTTTTGCTTTTAGCTTCATTAATTATGGATTTTTGTTTCAAAAGTTTCCTTTAATACATCTATTGATATACCAAAATACTTCATATCTCTTGTTTGTTATTCAGTGCAACATAAATGGAACATTGTATTTATTGGAGAATTCAGATAGTAATCACGCAATTATACTATTACTCGTTGTTAGCTATCCTAACCCATGTTTAGTAGGTTGATATAAGTTTGTTTTATAGGTTATTTTGAGTTTCCGGTTATTACTTTGGTTTTTATTTCTTTTTATAAGAAGCTGCATGTAATATTAAAACAGAATCATCAATTCACTGTTCACATGTCTGAAACGATTAACCATAAAAACTATAAGTTACATCATCGCAGAAAAGTTAGAAAACCAGCTGTGCATATAATTTTCCACTCTGGACCAATAAGTTGTATGTAACAGTAATGCTTTGCTCTGGAGCCCTGCATTAATAATAATAAGAAATGGTGCAAATTAAAGTAGTGTCTCCACGCCACGAAATCTTTGAGAGGTGAAATTCATATGCAGATTACGATATTCTTGGCAATTTGTATGTGACCGTATTAAATTGTATCATGTGAAATTATGAATATTTATCAAAGTTATAAAGATACATGGTAAGCCCGTGGTTGACGTGTAAATGTATGTGGATCTGATTCGTGATGGAAAAAATTTCGTCTCCGGATCCTTCTCCCCATTTTTATACTTCGTTGGGATGACAGGTTGCCATTAGTTTCTTCTTGTATCTAAGTGACCGACGCATCTGCAGTCTGCCTAATTTATAGTCAGTAGAGCTGAATATATATTACAACTTTACGCAATTCTACATAGAAATGAAACCTCGCGGTGTAAGATGGGATGTTGTGGCTGGACATTTACATTTTTATTGCTTCTGTCGACGAGGTTTGCGTTACAGTTGGTGTGACCGACACTTTTATTTATTTCCAGCAGGGATCTTCCGCAGATCCCCACAGATTCATTTTGAGATTGATGGATGAGTAGTGGATGTAAACCGAAGCTTTTCAAACCATTTTGTACTGAAATACATACACGTAAAATACAAAAAAGAAAAAGAGATAAACAAGAATATTTTTTGTTTAGAATATTGTTTCATTTCTATATGTACTAATGGCATGAAAGGTGTATTTAGTGAGGCAATTATTTTTCATGTGTTAATCGAGACAGTGAAATTGTGGTGATATTGGAATGAGACGAAGCCTGGTGCTTCATAACAGTTTGGCGACTACTGGTAGTGGTTTCACAAACCGAGGGAAGTGTTTTCGCCTGTCTCAAAAGAGTCTGAACTTTATTTTAACCTGTGTTAAATTATTGTATATGAGATCGAATATTTGTGAGGAGAAAATCTAGGACGATACCAAAGCCAATACCGATGCCAAGACGAATAAAACATACCGAGCTAAAACAATCAATGCTATGATTTGGTACCAGTCACTTCCCTTTTCCAATACTGTGGTGCTTTCAAGTTATAAGCCCAGATGCTAGGTATTAGTTTTGACTAAAACGGAAAAGAAGGAAACAGCATCAAAACGGCGCATACTCTAGGACATCAATCCCATTCACAGTCCGGCCATCAATATAAGGATTATTAACAGTTTTATGGATCAGTTCAGTCAGATACCTGAGCAACAAATCTATTCAGCCTTTAGAGACATCAGGTTCCATAGAGGTTATCATATTTAAACATAAATTTTCCTTTCTTATTGCTTATACAAAATCGTATTGATGTTTACTTCATCATCATCAACCAGTACAATCATTAAGTTATGTGGCCTCTTAAAGACACCAGTTCAGGTAGAGTTTGTGCATTCTTTTCGAGGTCGAATGATCTTGAGTGATCCACTGCCAGTTAACTCCGATCACTCTGCGTATGTCCTGGTCCCATCGCTCTGGTGGTCTTCCTCAGATGATCTCTAGGACTCAACTCTAACACTGCTTGTGTCCATCTTTCATCAGAGCAACATGGCCGACACTTGCCACTTCAAGGAGGCTGTCTTCTTCAAAATGTCTATGACTCTTGTGACTGATCTAATGTTGGTTGCTCTACTCTTGTCTTTTCTAATTAAACCTAGCATTGGCTCTTCCGTAGCTCGCTGTGCTGTTCTAAGACTCCCTTTCACAAATTCGCTTACTATCCAAGTCTCACAGCCGTAAGTCAGCAAAGGAAGAATGCATTGGTTGTAAACTTTGCTTATTTACATAAATACTCATAAGTTTAGTAGCTGATCCTGCGTAGTGCAGTACCAAGAGATCGTCATCAGAACTGTACACTAAAGTCTATATATAGAGTATATAAAGATGTTTTTATGATGACATCAAAATATGTCAAGATTTTCTGTTTAACCAGCAGGATTGTGGATCTTCAGAGTATCACTATGGTTTCACGATAAGTTACCGTTATATTAGACTATTACAGACAGCAAGCAGCTTCCAAGATTGCCTGATTTTTAAACATCCTAGTTACTGCCACTACACGAAATTTGAGCTTCCAAGATTTGAATCATCACTGACAAATTAACGCAGAGGAAAAATGAAGTGATTAACGTTATAAAATCCTTCAATGAAACACAGATCAATTATGTTTGTAACAATCAGAAATTTCGGAGGTGCAATCACAGATTCTTCATAAAACTCTCAGCATTGTAATAAATTTCAGCCCTGACTGGCAACTCTGAACAATACTTGGAAACTAAGTACTCACCATGGTTAGCAGTACAGACAAGTGACTGTTCGCACATGATTCCACTCACCTGAAACAAAAAAAACCCATATGTCAGATTCCATAGTTTGTCCTTTAGAAAGAAAACAGCATTTGTGTAACAAAATACATTAGTTTCTGCTTCGAAATGTTTACGTGTGGTTGAAGAAACTCAGTTATATTCAGGAAAATACTAAACATTAATTTTTTTTATATTTTTCTTTCTTGTGCTCAACGTCGAGGTGATTAGAGACGGGAAAGGACTGGAGGCAAATAACGAGAATGAATTTGGCCAGGAACCATCCTGGCATTCACCTGGAGTGATTTGAGGAAACCATGAAAAACCAAATTTGGATGGGCAAACGGGGATTAGAACCCACGTCCTCCCGAACACAAGGAGCGTTATCTCTCATCCTTCACACTCGGTTTCTTATAATTAATCTATAAAGTTAATCCTTAATTGAATGAAAAAATATCACCCATTCCTGATGTCTTAAATGACATTCTGTTTTATGGAGCGACGCGTTCGCGAGCGAATCCAAATGTGCCTGTTAAACCACCACAAAGAACGCTAGAACATTAAGCTATCACAGAACACTGGCAATTTTCTGTTCATTTCTTACTATATGACTGTCTCGAGAACCATTTTCAATACACGTTCGGTCAGCCTAAAGACATTAAGAAAAAATGCTTTCATAATGGCATCCGTGTATGATACATTCCAAACATCCGTCACGGTAAAACGTGTAGATCTTTTTAGTAATCTATCTCTTGCTTTAGTGGGTCTACGCTCATACAAAGCTGTCACTAAACGCTATGTGGTATAGTGTTTGGCAACTTGGGACCAAAAACTAAATATTCACCGCTGGACGTATTAGACACTATTTTTCTTTCTGAAGTCTCAAAGAGAATGAAATTTGTGTAAAGGAACGAACAAGGATTTAATATAATTGCTATAATGCAATTTCAATATTTTCTGGATAATAAAAATAACACATTGTGCCTGCCATCGTTATAAGTCGTGAAATGATTGTTGACTCCATTTTTTAAAGCGTGTTCAACCATCCGTTAAACATAAATCTATATAAAAAAATATTTCCTGTAAAGCATAACACCTTACAACCCATAATAACTGCTTAGAAATACATCATTAAGCTCTAATTGAAATTATAAGCATGAAAAATTGCAAGCAAACAAAGTTACTAAGTTGCGAACAAAAGAAATTGCTCACTTTCGGTTATACAACCGCTGGCAGAAATAAAAATAAAAATGTAATATACTATTACATGTTATATGTATCGAGAGTTTCTTTTGGGTCATGAAAAAAAAATTCAAAAGCGGCAATTTAAAGTTCCTGTCGGACGAGTGTAGCAGAACATATGTAAGAGTATGAATTAATTTCCTTCCGGCACCCATGATATTTTATCTTCTCTATGTTGAAACATGATGTGCATAACTAAATGCAGATGTTGCTCGCATTTGTGTCTCCGCCAGGGCTCTGTATAATATTATGATACAACGAAATATCGTGTTTTAATTTGAATTTACATCTTGTAAATAAGTAAGAGGGGGAAGTTTCTTCCCGATGGCGGGAGGATAAGGTTCGTTGAACGGCACGCCTGCTTACCTCGGGGAAGGAGACTAAGCCGCTATATTATGCATTCCGGTTTTATACTATGCCAGAAAACGAAATTGCCAGGAAGGGTACGTCTGTAAATCTCATCCCTAATATGGCTTTACACAATGTGTGTTCCAAAAATAAAAACATACGTTTTTTTAATTTTCTTTAAATTTTTAAGAAAAATTAAAGAAATATGAATTAATATTTCGCCGGGAGTTTCTTCAGAGAATCTTAATAAACAAATAATATTTTAAATTTTTTGAACGCTTTAACTTAACGGTCGTTAAACAAATCAGCCAACATGGCCTATGATACCAATTTGCAAGGCCTCGTAATTTCTAAACTTCTTTAATGGCCAAAAGGCAACAATAAGTGACCAGAAAGATAGGGCAGCTGCTGCATTAGACTTCGTTTATTAGATTATAACTACACACCGTTTAGTGTCGTAACCTCTTAAATATTGAATATTAATTTTTTATAACTTTTCGGAGATTCTGTTACGTCTTTCGTGTGAAATTACTTATTCACAGCTGTAGAATCATGTGTCATTGGCTGTTTCAGTGGGGAAACGTTTGTTACGAATAGTCTATGAACACTCGCTAGTGTATCCCATGAGGCGAAATGCTGGTCAGGTCTCAAAATGAAAGCACGTAGAGACAAGGAACTAGAAATTGTAGTTGTTTCCATATCCGAGATTCAGTGTAGTTCTGGAACGTAGATAATAGTTTTCCCCAGACGAAGACCAGCGTTAAATGGGTCAACCATGAAAAACGACGGTTTTCAGTATTGAAACAAATTGCATGTGAGTAAACCTTATCGTTTGGGCAATGCCGAGAGTGCAGAGCAGAAAACTTTAGTGGAATATTTGAGGAACCAAGCTGAAAATGAAGTTCCCGAAGGATTTCATGTGAAATTTAGTGTTTACAGTAATTTAACAACAAATAGAAGCATAAGATATATCCAATTGACCGTGTTTATTTCAAATATTTTTAAGTAACTGTTTGTACCAGCTGTTTCATGAAGCTCTTTTACAGTGACAGATACTCTCAAATAATATATTTATTTGAGTATTAATATGGGTTGTGGTTAATCTACGGAAATAAGTCATTGAATGCCCTTTGTCATACAAGAATGTTTTCCATTAAATAACTTTCGTTTTAGCATAAAGCACTTAGAGAACGTTTTTAGGAGTTTGAATAAGAAGAATAAAGATGTGGAAAGCGCATACATGATTGCGAAATAACGATGCTGAATACTTGCAATGTGTAACAATCAGAATAGTACAGTCTCATTCAAAGAGAAGTTACAAATGAAAAGGAAGTACTTGTCAACCAGTTATGTCGACGAGTAGACTGGTGAATAGCTTCAAGTACTTTAGAAGGAGAACTTTAACTGTCTATTATAATTTGTTTCTTAAGAACATGGTAATTTTTGTATATGCAGAAATTTTCCATCTGAGATGAAGAAGTTCCAATTAGACATTAGCAGTGTATTGATACCACATTTTAGTATATGTATATCGTTCTCAGGACTATTTTTGGTAAAAAGTGGAGGTCAAAATATGTAAGACGAGAAATTATCAATATATTTTCCTGATTGCACCAAATAGTGAAATTTTCAATCTGTTATTCATTTACCCATCTGGAACTATTTCGATAAGCCCACAACAGCTCTACAAGGTTACCTCAAGGTAAGAGGAGATGGAGTAGTTCAGAGAGTTGATAACAAACAAAAAAATGAATAAGTATAACAGTAACAGTTAATAAATCGTATGACTATTTCGTTCTTCTGCCGCGTGTAGAAATCCACTCAAACTTCACAAAAAATACGAAAAAAAACACGAATTAATAAAACAAATAAATAGATAGTTTGGAGATATATTTGTGTTGGTAATATTATATCTCGTCGTTCTAGACACACTAATAAATTTAGGTTCCTACATATTAACTTATTATATTTTAATAGTAGTCGATACAATTTTGAAACCAATATGGTAATTGTTTTCTGGTAAAATGAACTGGTTTTGCGTGTTATAAAAGCATTTACAATTTCTCTTCTTTTTTTTTTTTTTACTATGGCTTTACGTCTTGTAGACGTCGAGTTCATTAGAAGTGGGAAAGGATGGGGGCAAGGTACTGGAAGGAATTCGGCCATGGCCTTTTTAAAGGAAGAATCCCGGCATTCGCCTGGATAGATTGGCAGAGACCATGGAAAACGCAAATCTGGATTCCCATCCAGGGTTTCGAATCCGCGTCCTCAAAAATTTCGTCGTAAGTGGGTAATCCTTCATTAGACTTACTTCAGCTACTCCGACCTTGTCGCGGGTGGCCTACAAAATGAAAGATGTATCGGATACAGCTGTCACAGCAGAATCACTGGATTCTCCAACTGCAACGAATCGACGCTGATAGAATTCGCCATCAAATTGCGAAGATGATAGAAATTCGCTGAATCCGTTGAGTCTAGAGAATACGCGTATGTTATGATGACGAGATGCAGTGTTTTTCCATGACATTTATTTTCCTGACAAACTGCCATGAGATTTTAGTTCATGTTCTTTACACCTTTAGTTTATTTTTGAGTAGTAAGGGGTTCATACAATGAGTATATTTTTTGAATTATCATATTGGTATAGAAAAGGCAATGACAGGCTAAACAAATTATCACGTGATGATCACAACAAATATTTTTCACCATTCTATAATCAAAGTAACTTCAAGCTATTAACTTTTAACTACAGAATTTCTTGTTGCCTAATTAATTAGCTTGATATAAATACTGGTGATGACGTTTGAAACAAGCAGCAGAAAAAAAATATAATCAATAAACTCTTTGGATTGTGTCAAAAAACAAATTAAAACAGAATATTTTTTAAGTGGAAATATTAAAAAACAGACACACAATAAGCAATTTACATATCTCACTTAAACAAAGCCAGGATTCAATAAACCGTGATATCAAGTTCGAGCAGTAGAACTGTTAATGGAAAGATATCGGGCCTTTGGCAATTTAGTCCAGTTTTTCTAGAATGTCAGAGAACAGCCTAGGCCGTATGTAGATTTTAGCAACGCGTCTTTTAATTTCAGTATAATGACGGTTATCAACTGCAGGATAACTCGAATAGCAGTAGCTGTTGGGAAATTTCATGGTAATTGAAATACATTTTTACAAAAATATTCTTCAAACATTTAATAGATTTTAGCAATGTGTCTTCTAATGTCAGTATAGTGATGGTTATCAACTGCACGATAACAGAAATGCCAATAGCTGTTGTAGAATTTCCTGGCAATCCAAAGACAAAATTACAAATAAATAAATAAAAATGTTTCAATCATTAAATAGATTGCTGCCGATCAAGTGCATTCCTGATGTTAAACTTATTCATGCTCTTTCTTCATGTCCTCCGAATACCCATACCCTCTGAACACCTTCGGTGAAGTTGAGTGGTAATTGTTTGTTAATATCCATGTGAATATCGAGAATGCACTGACACATCAGATTTTCTACGATTTCAGCACCTAACTGAATCCATTTCTAGACGAAAACAACTCAAAAAGTTAGTAATAAGCCTTAAGGCTAGCATAATTTTTATAATTACTACATTATTATCTATTTTAAGTACACTGAAGGTTCAGTCGTAGGGGTAATATTCGTGAATGTGAAATAAATCACATGTTTAATCATTATTTTTTATTACCGACCAGTCAGTTTTATGAGTTATTTATTAGTTTCACATGAGTAAAATAACATACTTTTTCATCTTGACCTGAATTTTATTTAAAATCTTCTATGCGTTTTCAAAGAAGCAAGATTTGAATCCCATGCGACCAGCCAATTTTCCGAAATCAATTAAGCCGGGTGTCAGAGTATTCCCTTGATACAGCCCATCACGATTTGTAACGGTTGCAGGATCTGGGGCAAGAGACGATCAAAAAGTGTAATTTTTATCAAACAGTATTACCTTTATATTTATTTCAGATCAATTATGTATTTATTTCGCAAATATTTATGTAAATTTACAGTGTTCACAAACTGCTGCAATTAATAGTACAGATTCATAAGTATCTCCTACTCATTGTTACTCAGACAACGAAGAACAAAGCGATTGCGGCTTGATAGAACTGTTCTTCTCATGTTCCGTGAAGCGTTACTATTTCAAAGACTCGCCAGCACCAAAGAAATGATTGTGCTTAAAAATATCTCAACATCGTTTCTAACTATTCAGCAGAATAAAAAGTTCCTGGCTGTAAATTTAACAACTCCTAGTTTTTGTGTCAGAATTTGTACGTGAATGTTTTTGCAATTCAAATGATGATATCGAAAAGATACAATGTTTTAGATAGAGAACGATAATGTTTATTAACCTTGAGAACTTCTGTGACTTCAATCATTATTAAGTAATAGTTTGTGACTATAATGATTTCACTTAACAATCCTCTAATTTAAAAGTTTGATGATATGATTCACAACACCACGAATAATCATGTACAGTCATACTCAGTTACTTCGTTACAAGTGATCGACCAGCAATTGAATCCGGCCAAGTCTGTTAATGCAATGATTAATGCAAGAAACATGCCAATCGAGGATAATAAATCCATCAAACCATTGCGTGAACGAATCTACATACACTTTTCGATACGAAATGTGTTTTCTTTCTACAGATTTAAAGCATCCAAGATACCATAATCTGTAATTCGTCATATTTTAAACGTCATTACTTGCAATTCAGAGTACAGATAACAGTTCTAATTATATTCAGTTCAGCTTCAATAAATTTTTAATCGGCAGTAACGTAGTGCTTATTGTTTGTAGAAGTGAAGAACCACAATCTTCTGTTATTATTGCAAAATCTGTTTGTCAATTAGTTCGATATTTCACAAATTATCTGTTTTGTTCCTCGCCACAACATGGGAACTTTTTGTTCCTGGTTCTCTTATATACAAATCACAAATCATTATCCTGAATACGGCTAATAATGCCAAGTATTATCAGACGAATGCTCCACTGCCTATAGCCACGAAAAACTAATTAACGTTGTAATGAAGCCATAAAACAAATAAGATCTATGCTTATGTTCACAGAATGTCTGAATCGCATTCTCCAAAATTGGTAGCTTGAATGTTAATCAGAAGACGAGAAGCATCATCTTAAGATTATGAAAAACTGTAGTTCAAATGAATCAAACCTCTATCGTTAAAGTTATAGGGATGAATCAAGCAAGGGAATTACAAATTTATAACGTTACTAGATATGAAAGACGCTTTCGCACTGTAAAATTGAACAAGTCTAAAACAACGGTAAGAAACAGTATTTATATGACAGTCAAAAGGGTACAAAAAAAGGATAAAACCATGAGAGGCAAATGGTGCGAGGCAAGGCTCTAATAACGGCCAAATTTTATGAGCAGGAAACAATATATAAAAACTTTTTCAGTCTCGCATAAAATTCCAAGTAAAAAGAATCAGTATACCATGATTTGCTAACGGTATTGTCCTATTTGCAGATGATGGTATTTTCTAAAACAGAATTAGGAATATTCTTAGAGAAGAATTTGGATTATGTATAAGAAAGGTAGCAGATTTGTAATTATGAAACAGACTAAATATACTGATAAATGTATTAGAAGAATTGAAGAATTTGTGCGTCTTAAAAAATTAAATTTCAAATTACTTATGCCGATAATAAGATAGTGTCATAAACAGATTATCTCAAGCGAAAGGAGTATTCTTCTGAATCATTAACTTTTTAATATTCAACAATGACATTGGGCTAAGAATAAATTCCTAAAAAAGAATTTATGCTTTATTTAAATGAAATCTGGAATTTTATAATACCATAAGGAAGGAGAATTGGAGAAGTCAGAATCTATTGTTAAATTTTCAAATAATGAACGAAATTTTCTAAAAATGGTGGTTGAATAAAGATGTTTATGGAATAATCTAACAAGACAAAGACAAAAGATGGCAGGTAACATTATAAGACTTGTGAGATTGGCTAATATTTTAATAGGGAAACCGGACGAAAGAAAGTACTTCAAAATAATCACAAATTTCCAAACACGAAATTTCCCTTTCACCACAAGCGATGGACTGAGGGAATGTGGAGGAATTTGTACACGGTAGATCGAAGGACTAAATAATAAGAAGCTGTCAGTGAAGAAAGCAAATGAGATGCCTTCTTCCTTTACGTACCGATGGAAAGCTGCAGGTGTTTAGTGTATAATAAGTAGACGAGTTTACAACATTAGCACGTCTAGCATCTTTTTCCTGTGATGATAATTTTCCGGCGTTCATTCAAGGAAGAATATCATCCATTGTCTTACAAGGATCCTAAGGATTGGATGAGATGTCATTTCCATAATGCTCTCATTGTCGGAGCATGGAATAACAAACATTTTTAATTAAACAGAGGAATGGAAGAAAAAGAAAATTAAGTCTGCATTAATTACGTATAAATTGGTAGAGATGAGATCTCTGCAAGAGCGTAGAGAGAGAATTCATCCTATTCCTTCTGTTCATAAGGAGTGTATTGTTGTTTGAGAAATGTACAGTTTATGAGACGGAGACAGGACCGCCCCAGCATTCACAACCGCCCAGAAACCGCAGACACGGTACGTGATGGCCTGGGATCATGACCAGTCCGTTAACAGCGTAATGAGACATACATTTTATTATTTAGTCAGACGTTACTCTTTCGAACAGTAAAACCCCAGCCAAAATCAGGTCAGAAGTTATCGCGTGATGCCCGAACAAAGGGACACGCGTAAAAAGAAATTCAGATAGAGACAAAAATTAAAAAAAGAGCTTTCATTTCACTAGCTAACAAATACTAATCATGTTTTTAAAAGTATGTTGATATACACACATTGTCCCGTTGCAAATATTTAATAGTACAGACGTACCAACTACAGTGTATCATGAGAAAGAAATTAGATTCTGTGCCATAACATGCTGAAAGCTTGTCAAATAAAGTCAAGCCATGTAGTTAATAAAATGACACTGCACATAAGACTTGTTAATGAGTTAAAGAAATATTATAACTTAATTACTAATTGAAAGATAACACCAATGCAACTGTTTCATTTATTTATTGATGCGTCGTACGCGTTTCACCTCTCATCGAGGCATCATCAGCGACAAATCTGTGTTACAGTTTTTATATACAGTTTTATCCTATTTTTACGTAATTATCTCATGCTGATGATGCCTCGATGAGAGGTAAAACGCGTACGACGCATCAATAAATAAATGAAACAGTTGCATTGGCGTTATCTTTCAAGTAGTAATTAATTAAGCAACTGCGGAAACATGGCCTGCAACAACATTGCAAATATTATAACTCATTCTCCCATTAATAATATTTAAGCTTTATACTGAAAAGTCAGTAGATAGTCTAATAAAAATGATTGAACACATCTTCCAGTGCTGTAGCTTCTTTATATCATATCAATATAAGTTGGTTATAATGAACCTGAAAATAGTCATCATATAACTTTCTCTTTGATTCTGACAGTGACATATTCTCACCGCATAGAATTAAATTTCGCTTTAAACAGGGTTAAACATGAATCAGTCAACTTCTAAGAGCTGCTTAGAGAGCGGTAGCATCAGTATTTCGTTCTAGTTTGCAGTTTTATGGCTAGTCTTCGGAGTTATACTTTATATTCCTATACTAAGTAAAAGCAAAATTTATGGCTGTACAGTACATACACACGTCACGCCGGGGAAAGATACTGTACATCCTCTGCTGCATCGCAATTAGGCGCTGGTTGATAAAACTTTCGTTCTGTTCGTCAACAGGCTGTCATTATACCTGTAAAACTCGAAAATTCTACAGTACTTGCAGGAATCTGAGTATAGGGAAACACACTGTACATGCAACTTGTAAAGTACAGGTATTAAAGAATCATCATCGATCATTCCACACATTTCTAGCCATAGTGATTTCACTGCATGCAATTAGAGAATATTTAGTAATAGAGTGAAGGATGAGAATTCCCAACAAAAATACACCCACTTGGAGTTCATGCCTTTTCAAGCAATACGTGTTTCTGTGGACAAGGTTTCTTCCGATTTTCTTCGTTCCATGGTAAACCAACACTTTAAGCAAAAGGTTACAATAAGCAGACAAAATATAAAGTAGACATCGAGAATAATTAACAATAGATGAAAATCACAAATTCTTAACATACCAGTAGATAAGTTATTGACTAAGTAGTTTACTGAATTTCATTACCTGCACCATTTTAGTAGTGGTTATGGAACTTTTACCAATTTCTCAATGTAACGTCTGCACATTGTAGACTAATGTTTTCTGAGACAATACTGTTTGTCAGTAGATTCAAAATTTTAATTTAATTATTTTATTCCTCTGATTTCGTAGTTTCACTTGATCTGGAGGGAAGAGTTCTCAGATGCCCTACATAGAGCTGAGAGCGCTGCCGTATTGTCTGTCTCAAGTGTTTACTCGGCCGGAGCTGTTCCCCCTCGCTATGAATTTACACACAGTCTGCGAAGCGTTTAATATCACGGAGGTTTACAAACGGACGTATAAGTTATTACCTCTGTTTCCTTACCTCATCTCTACCACCGTGGTAGACTAGCTTAGTAAACTAACTCATACATGCAGCAAACACTGTTAGGGTTGACTGCTGCCATTTACATTATTGGATAGATGTTGCTTTCGCATTATTGTTCTCATATTGCCTTGAATAGTCTACGTAAACTGTCAAATGTGATATTGAGCTAACACTTAGGTATTTCCGATAAATATGGAGAAACTAGAGCAAAGATTAAAGATTATTTGTTAACTCCAACATGCATAACTAGTTTTTCGTGTGTAATAGTACTGTAAAATATGGTGGCAAAAAGCCGTTATCCATACGTACTTACGGCAGTCACTCGTGGATCCATGGAGGGGGGGGGGCTAGGGGCTTAAGGCCCCCCCACCACAAAAGTATCTAAGGTCCTCCCCGGACATCGTAATTTTGGAGATTTGGAGGCCTTTATTTTTTATATTTTTTTAGCTCTACTGATCAAAAGGGTGGCAGTACTATAAAGCCTACCCTTACCCAACTCAATCCCCCGCCCCCAAACGAAATCCACTCAAGCCAAGCTCCCCCCCCCCCCCAAAAACCAAAATCTGCTCAAGCCCCTCCCAAAACCAAAATCCACTCAAGCTCTCCCAAACAAAAATCCTGGATCCGCTACTGACGCCAATGGATTGTATCAACACTGAGCACGAAAATTAGGCTAAAAAAGTAAAATAATGATTCCTTGCTGCCTCAGGGAATTAAATAAGAAAGATTATACCGCCAGCCTTGAATATGTTTCGGTTCTTACTTTTCCTACTCCATACTTTTTATTGAATGTTAAACTGTGAAGTCACAGAATCAAATTCGAAGATTTGGGCAATGTCATGTAAATTATTTCTAAAAAAGTTTTTTTGTGACTAGCCATTCTTCTCCCTTCATACTTCACCAAACCGATAAATGAGGTATCATTTTAAAGCTTAAGTTCTCCTCTTTGGTAAGGTCATTAATTAGAGAGGATTTTATTTTCTTTCGAAATAGGATCTGTAAATGTCATAATTAATGAACAGTCAAGATCACGGAATTCCATAGTTCAGAGTCGAGCGGGTAGGCTTCGCTGGCGTCGATAAGCAGTGATTGCGTTGCCGCTCATTAACAGCACCACATAATAAGAGGTATTCATAAATTGTGTCTGATTTCTAGAATAACATGGTTTTTTTCAGAAATTTTTGTTTCTGTTAGGAAAAGATTTCATCATTTCTGATTGTTTCGTAAGACATTGTAGGTATTTTATCACGTATGTATTTCAGTTGACAAATAATCAATTGCTACAAATGAGCCAGTTCTTCCTTTATCCTATTACAAACCATTAACGTAGCTATTCGTAGTTTATTGCTTGGAAAATTTTTCGCACGCGTCACCTAGTTTTGTTCTTATTTTTTTTAAACGTAGCACCGAAAACATGTAATAACTCGTCTAGAACTCGTTTTAAGACGTAATACAATGTTCTCGGAGTACTGTTCTTTACTTTTCACTCAGTCCGTAAAGAGGAATTAACGACGGCAGTGAACAGACAGTTGTAATTAATTTTTGCATCTTTGTTCATACTGATTCTCGTGTGTAGAGTGATAGAAATGTTCCACGTCCAGTGAAGCTGGAACCCAATTCAGTCTCTGTAAGAGACAGCATCAAAGGAGTCACCGCGCATTCCAGGCATTACTGCACACTCTGGCCCATGTCGCACAATACTCAGCATCGCGGAGACTCCCTGACTCGCCTTGATTAAATTTTCAAGAATGTGTCGCGAGCTCCTCGCTGACTCTCGTTCACGCACAGGAATTTCTAGCTCAATCCAGTAACCTAGCAACGTGAGGAATGATTATAATGATCAGAACCTATGCTCCTGTACTTGCCAGATTGTTCTTCCAGCGGAATATCCCCCTTAGGATGGAAGTGGTATCGTCCATTCGTTTGTACAGATAATCTAAAATTGTTGTAATAATAATATCTCCAGAAATTGCAGTGCTAAAATCTCAGACAAATAATAAAAAAAACAGCGGTGTTATGGCTTATGTAAGCACAGAGATAATTCTAGCAACATCGAAGTTCGTCGTTGCGAAAACTTACGCAAAAACTCTCAGCATGAAATTAAAAATTAATTCTTGTTTATGCTAACTTTGTAAGAGTTTCTCCACGAGTCTCAATTTTCGCTCAACTGTATGTTGTAGAGAATTTATTTAAGCACTTACCATTATTTAGAAATGTATTGACAGCCCTAGCGAAGCATAGAAAGAATAAACTTCGTGTTATCTTAGCTACACTAGTTAGTAGCTCAATATAACAACGGTTTTTAATTAGAAACCAATTCCTCTACTGCGAAGCTGGACCCGCCAAGCACGTGCAGAAAGTGGCAAATGGCAGTCCATTCTCGCAAGCTACACGTGACCAGTCCCCCAATGCGAAATCTTATCCTCGCTCCAGAGAGGCAGCTGCAAGCGTATTTGAAATCATGCCAGCAGTAAGTGAATTTCCAACCATTAACAAGAGAACTTCGCAGAAGACTATTAAGGCACTAATTCTTCTCTCTCCTCCCAATTCCAATTAAAATTGTAACCAATATAATCAAAATTGTAAGTAGCATAAGTATAACGATAATTAACAGATGCAATATAATAATGAGTACAATCAAACATGTTATTAGTTAACGATAATGAATCATGTTACAAGTGATGGCTGTATGGTTACATAACCGAATGTCAATAAATAAATAAATAAATAAATAAATCCTCCGCGAGGTTAGAAGAAGACTTTTTAACATTTTTAATGATACTTTTATTCATAATTGTTTGGACGAGATATTTTGTTGCTCAGTACCACCATTTAGTGAATTAAGTATTATAAGTTTTTATTTCTAATTAAGTTTTAAATGAAGAAACCTTTTACGGCATGTATTCCACCTCTTTCTGATACTGTTCTGCACGTCATTTTAGGTTTTTTCGATAAGCTTCGTATAATGAAAGTTATTGGTCATAACTGAGACGAATTGTATTTCGTTTCTTCAAATCTTCGACATATTCGACTTGGTGAAGAACCTGGGTCATATAAACCAAAGTTTTTCCGATATGCTTATTCCAATTTCGCTTGCATAGTAAGAGCAGTAGCGAGTGAATGTATTCGTAAAGATTCTCAAAGCGACCGAAATAAATCTTCCATCTTTTGGACAAACAGCTGTAATTCACAGTAGCATTAAGTATTAAAAGCTTATCGTTCAACGAGAAAATCGACTTATTTAACACCTTTAGCATTGCAGAAGACAATTTTAAGAACCTTGTCAGAAGCAAATGAGTTTCTATCTCGAAGGGATCGATTCAACTATTCTACGCTATTTCATGATTCGTCTTCGTATAGTGGTGCAACCCAATACATCATATGTATAAATGCTCAGAAAAATATCCTCTCCTTATTTTACGGGGTTCAAAAATATTCTTAGAAATTTAAGCTCTTATAGCTTTCTGATTTTCAGTCAACATTCATGTAACCGACCAAGAATTTTGAATTTTCTTGTTCATCCGAGACAACATGAGAGGTTCAAAAGTACTGTCCGATCTTCTAAAAAGAATTAATTCCACTCGCACACCGAGACTTCGACGGTGTATCATTACCGAACTGTGCGTGCAACCCGTGCAAAATCGTAACACACAAACAATTGCCTACACTTATGGTGTTTCTCAGTCCATCCAAAAAGAAAAAAAAGAAGCTGTTCATAACACTGACGTCTGCTGCTAATTCTTTTAGCTTCTGTCTGTTTACATGCGGAAACATTAAATGTAAAGAGCCAGAAATTGCAAAAAAAAAAAAAAAGAAACCAACCTTACCAGCTGAACCCATTTTAGGTACCCCTGCGAAAGTGACAACTTCTAATATTTTATACATATTAGTTTCCTTGTTTCTGATTTCATACATGCACTACGGAGCGGTATGTTTGGCAATGTAATGTGCAGCAACAACACTTCAGTTGCGAGAAGCACACTTTATGTACGTCCACGAGGGAGACCCATGAAGCGCTGGCAGGGCACCTTGCGAGAGGACATGCGACTAGTCAGTGCTTCACCTCAGGACCCGCAAGATCGGGTTTCATGAAATAAAAAGTCCAGTAAAACAGACCCTGCAATGCAAGATAAATATTAGGAAGAAGAATAAGGAATGGTATAATCCTCATTGTAGGGGACACAGGGGCCTAGCTACCATAGGGCTAGGCGGTGCAGTGCTCCGGAGCCCCTACGCTCAGGGGGTCCCCCAAAGGTACCTCAGGAGGGCCCCAAGCGCAGTTCAGAGGGCTCATGACGGGCCTGCACGGCAAACTGGCGACCTTTCTTAGCTGCGACCAGGAAGCCCCTCACTAAGGGCCCTAACTGCTCAAGGGGCCCCCAACCGCTGCTCAGGGGGCCCCTACCAGCAACACAAAACAAAAAAAGTCGCCCATCTGGTCTGAGGGCCCTAAATAAATTTTTTCCATCGGGGCCCTTGTTGACCTAGCTACGCCACTGAGAGGATTGTTGAAACTGTTGATAATTAGTTATTAAGAGCGAGCGTGAATGCTACAAAAGTAACTGCATATTTCAATGTAGTGTAATAGGCAAAATTGTAATTATAATATTCGAAGTGTTAGAGAAGTGAAGTTACGGCGATAAGCTGTGAGGCGGTCGGCGTAGCGGACAACGGCCGAGGAAAGTAGGTTTCGATAGTGTCAGCGGTTGTGCAAAACAATCAGCTGCAATACAGCAAAGAGGTCGCAAGCGCAGGCTCAAGTAGCTAACGCAAACAGCTGACCCAGTAATGGCAGCAATACGTGACCAGCCATCGAGATGTTTCGAGAACACGATGGAAGGTGACTACCTAGCCGTAGGTTAGGAAAGCGGTCACGCCGACGTCACTCTGGGTGGCGCGATATATGGACACTCCCAGGGGTCGTAAGAGGTCAGTCGGGGCTAGACCGTCGGGTCAGTCTTGGCAGTCTGTCCGTCGGGTTGATTGGTCAGTCTAGTCAGACACTATGTTGGTCAGACATCATTAGGACATTGATCGACTGTCACTATGTCGGTTGAAGTATACACCGCTGCGCGCCACACCGCCAAGTAGTTAATAGTCATCATATCATGATAGCCAGGGCATTCATCCGTTGGATCAGTAGCAAGCTATGGAGTTCTGTTGTAGGGAAGCCAGCCAAGATGTATCGTATGGAAATAAGGTGTCAATAAACCAAGAGGTGTACCAATAGAATGTTTCAGTAATAGTCACCTCAACACTATTTACTCCTCAAGCAGCTTGGTAGTGTCAGTTAGTATGCAAGACGAGAAGAACGCCAAAGCCGTGTCATCTGGTAACACATCCTGACAAGTAAGTTACAGCACGGCCACACAGCCTACTCAGCCAATCCTTGACAAACCCGTAGCGAGAAATAACCCGCTACAGTAGATTGAGATCTAACCTAACATATGCATACTAAAGCTTGGGTTCAATTAACTTTAGCAACTCAAGAGGAAACGGGGCTGCCTGTCCGCCTGTCACAGGTCCCTAGCACTACGGAATACGTTTCAGATTGAAAATTAGTACATATTGTTTATTTATTATTAGAAGATTACATTTAAATAACGGCGGGAACAAAAAAAATTAAAAAATCCACCCTAGCGTGTGCGGTGTCAATGATTATAACTTGTCAAATAGGCGACCAATATATATTTTTTTCTATTGTTTTCACTGGAAATAATGACAGGAGTGGCCATTGAAGTTGTCAGTATCGAACTACTTTTGCTTCAGAGAGTATCTCAAAAACCGTATTGCTAGGTACTTAAATTTTGTTGCCGATATCGATTATGAGCTACATTCGAACGACAAATACTAAAATCACATACGTATATCTAACAACTTTTGTAAATTGTTAGTAAAATAAGGCGACGTTTTTGAGGTTTTCTGCCTTTTGCTGCCTTTCTTGTGTTAGGGATTGAGTTTCGTGCATGTGACTGCCATCTGACCTACAAAATTCGAGATACGTGTTTGATTATGGCTCGATTAGCACTCGCGTGCTTGTGAACGCAGGTACCGCTCTGACCGGCTGGCTACAGCCCACCCACTGGCGTTACTCCTCCTCGTGCTGGTTCCATTACATTTCAGGACTGTTGGTCCTGGCGTCAAGTACAAGACACCTTTTGGCTGATCGGGATGTGCAGGACTCATGAGACTGTTTCAAAAGAGCAAATAAAAAAAAAAAAAATAAAAAACAGTGGAGGCAAAGCTTAGAGAAGGATGTAATGAGAAGAAGTAGTTGATGTTAAGGCTGTATCTCATATTAAATGGAACAATCAGAATATAAATTAATATTATACATATGTAAATATAAAAATTTATGGTTGGAAAATTTCACCAACGATCAAATACAACAAAATAGCTGTCGTTTTCTTCTTTTTTCTATGCAAATTATAAAAATACTTGACAACTGAACTGTGATAAATACTTTATATTATACCACGGTAGTTAGAGGTTCACTCATTAATATTCATTAAAATAGTAGAGGTTTCTGGTTGCTTAGCGGTTAAGGCCCATGCACTCAAATTTCGAAGATCTGGGTTTAAATCACGGTAGAGCAAAGAATTTTTAAGGGTAGTGTTGTTGATATGAGATACGGGCGAAAACGTACCGCATTTCGGATTCCACATTAAACTGTGGGTGCAGCCATGACAGAGGCGGAATGCGCGGAAAATCGAAACTCTGTCACCAGGCCGTAAGACCACACAAAATTATTGTTTACCACAATGATTGTGATCTGTATCTTCCTTTGCGGAGACGTTTTGTTCTTAAATAATTTTCAGAAAGTCATACTGCTTCCATTTCTAACAAGTTTCTTCTACAATAGATATGGTACCAATTCTACAACTAGCTCCTTTCAACTCGTTCATTCACTACTGCTGTCCGATGGAACAAAGCAATTATAACATCTTGCTGCAGGGCTGCCAACTCGTCAGCATAACAATACATGCTACCATCACAAATATCATACAAAAGCAGTCAGTTTCCTGATTACACAGAGAAAGAACAATATTAAACAGTTAAAATATTGAATTACATAAATATTATGCACAGTACCTCAAATAACAACATTATTTGTAGTATGAAGATCTAAGAAGAATGTAATGATGATGGATGCATTTATTCTGTTAAGTTAGATCAATAACTCATTAAACCAAGAAAAAAAAAACCTTTTCCTAGAAATCAAATTGCTACCAAACGAAATGACATTCCGTTACTATAAATATACATCCATTTTAATGTATATTACAACAAATAAATAATTTTCTGCTAAGAACTCTTCTGTCACAATTTTGATTTGCCACTGCAATTGTCTTTGGCAAAATTCGTCGCCTTTACTTATACATATGATACATTCTACAAATCCAATGCTACTCACACGATATGTCCATGATATGTGGTTGTGAAGTGAAAGAGTTCATTCCGACAGAAATATGTGAACGGAAACTGGTAACGAAGCGCACATTTTCGCTTCTGGCTTTACGTCTCGTCGATGTCGAGGTCGTTAGAGACTGGAAAGGACAGGGGGCATGGGATGGGAAGGAATTCAGCCATTGTCTTTTGAAATAAACATCCGGACATTAACCCGTAGTAATTTGGAGAAAACAGGAATTCGAACCCACGTCCTCCCAAATGTGAGGCCATGCTTGGTAAAAGCGCACAGTTAAAACTTCGTGTAAGAAAGGAAGTCGCTGCCATTTGAATGATATTTCTAGCGTAAAGGTCTCATTTCCCACACAACTCCTCATCAAGCGTTATAGCACACTATGCCTGAAACAGATCTGTCGGTAACGAATTTACTGTATGTTCTCAGCAGTTACGTCTGGAAGCTGTATCTATGTTACAGTTTACCACGGGAATTTGCTTTTATAGGCAAAGAACGGTCATCATACTCTCGGTCGAAACTGTTTTTACAATAATTCTTGAAGCTTTATATGATCCCATGGTACAGAAGAAGATTAATTGTAACTAAATGTACATACATTTCTGATGAAAAATAAATTGACAATTCATTTGGTCACAACTTCTTGTATCAAGCATGTATATATGCGATACTGTTCCATAACACAAATCCTGTAAATCTAAAATAAGACAGTGATTTTTAATTATTTATTTCAAGCAATTTTCCGAAATAATACTGAATATTGAACCCTAAGATTCACATGTGGCTTCCACCTGAAAAGTCTTAGTGTTGAAAACAAGCAAACATATATATGAATATATGTTAAGCGGGGGCTTGACAATGGAAGCAGTGCAAGCTTCCGAAACGTCGCCAGACGGCTCAATTTTGACGCGGCTTGAAACCCGAGAAGTTTTTATAAAGCATTGCCGCCGCGAGAACGTACATAGTTATATATATGAATAATTGGCTTAAAGTCAAATGTAAACACAGATTGTTCCTCAATATACTGTTTATAGATCTCAGTTTGATTTGTTCTTAAGTGTTAGTATAAAGTTATTAATTAGTATGTAATACCAGAAAGTGCCCAAATACTTTATTTTAAAGAAATATTCGATATTTTTAAGTACTCTACATATTAATTTCAGACGCCTATGACGTACCGAATTCTAAACAATGAGATAAATGAAGCTTCAGTGAGCCTCTTAGTGGAAGAGTAATCCTTGGAAGCGGCATGTTTTCACTGGGAAGAGCAGAGTGTTTGAACTGAATCAACAGCCCACTGCAAAGTACACTCTGGACGTTAAGACAACAATTCCAGCTTGCCCACCATGCCGACTGATTTCCTGCTAAACTGCCCATTCAAGTTAGTAACACCAACCCTCTGCTGACTATACACAAACCACCATGGTTATCGCTTCAACCCTTCACTTGTTCCTTGTTTGCAAAGTGTTGTGATACAAGCCTAGAGGGATACTTTGGTTACCTTGGTTGTTTCCAATAAAAAAAATTGTAACTTGTTATAAAATCATTCATTACAACTATCGATTGTATTCTGTTTTCCAATTAGTATCATCTGAACTACCAAGACGGATAAAACACGGCTCAGAATTTCGTTATGAACCGTCTACACAAGCAAATGTTTTATTTCTTATGAGGTACAAAAGAAAGCCAGAAGAAGTTTTACAAAGTCATCCAAAATCACAATTAACCTATGTTCTCTTTGTTCGTTATGTAACGCTAAATGGAATTTGTATTCCTCCGATTTAAACTAGTTGTATGGGGTAGTAAACGTAACACGGTAGTTGTCGACCTGTTTATAGCGCCAAGCACCTGAGAAAACTGCGGATCACAAAACAGAAATATTATGTTTCATTGGTAACGTTCTGTGGTATACCAGAGAAGATTTTTTGAAAATTAATGCAAGATTGAAATTAAATAAATAAGTAATTGTAAGTCCATGAAAATATCTAATAAATATTCAATGTAGCGGATCGTATTACACAATATTGAATTTAGAGGGGATAACCAAAATACAACTAGTGGCTACAATTCGAAGGGAATCTCCCCATTTCCAGTATTTGATCCGGTATCCATAACATTTCCGCATAAAAAGCCTTGTGGTCGACTACCATATATGTTATCGACAAAGGGTTATCAATCACACAGTGCTAGCCTTTGAACGTGAATCAAACACAAAGTTGATAATAACTGTATCCCACTTCAGTCGCATGCTTTTAATGTAGTTTCCTAATATCTTGTGTGCAGAACGTGTTTCACGTCGTATTCTGTGCCATATCGCTCTGTTTTTCGTCTCTCTCTCTCTCTCTCTCTCATGTGGGCACCCAGACGTTCTGAGAGTTGCAATCTCCGGCGAGAGCACGCAAATGACGTCATTCGCCTTTCAATATGGCAGCAGCCGTCCACCACTGCGATATCAGGCTGTCAACGTACCAACTCTATACCGTCACTTCTAGTCAATGCTTTCTGAATAACATGCGCCGCTTTCAGAGAAATGTCGGCCTTTATTGATTACGGGTCATATTTTTCGATATACTGTAGATGATAATACGGCTAACGTTAATCTGTGTCCCGGATCAAAAGTATGTGAAATTTACACTGAAGATATCAACTATACTTGTTCCCAAACAAAAAGATTTAACACCTTGCTTTGGTCAGAAATTTAACATACATTACGTTCGATATTTCTGATTCTGAAATTAGCGGTCTAGCGGCAGTTGGAGCGTTCTCCGTTTTTTCGATGCACGTCATTCCACCCTTCTTGCTGAGTAGGGCACTTATTTCGCTTCAATAAATCCATTTTTCGCTTCAGTGCTTCCAGCTCCTAAAACGCACGGGTTATTATTAGCGCAGTCTGATGTCATCTGGCCTGGACCAGGAAAATTTGATGGCCTTAGGAGTGAAAAGGAACAGCACATAGACACTGGAGATGTACCACCTAATCTTATACTTCACAAGACCGAAAAATACAATAGTACCGTCTCACGCTAAAACCCACTTACTTTTTTTATCCTAAAAATATTAGTGTCCCACTTTATTATAATAAAACTGCTTATAATAATAATGTCCTGACGACTTCCAATTATGTAATAAATATTATAGCCTAGTGTGATAAAATCAGTTAGCAAGACCGAAATTATTTTTTTAAAAAAAGAATTCTCAGATTTGAAAGTAATGGCAACTTGGTGCAACATATTAACCCTTTATACTACCACCACTAAGCCTGGGTTTACAAAATCCAGTATCTAACGGAATACCCCTAAAACTATGAGGTAAAATTTTCTGTAAACCATAATGTCAAGTTAGCTACATACTGAAGTATGTTTTCCAAGGTCGGTCATCAGGTAACCTTAGCAAACCTTAAGTTCAATATTAAAATTAATTTTTTTAGTAATTATCATTAACCAGAAAAATTATTAATAAAATTAATTAATTCTATTGAAGTTGGTAGTGAATGTATGAAATATGTAAGTAAATTAGTGTGGGTTTGTCATCTGGTGACAGAGTTTCGACATACCACGCATTCTCCTTTGGTCGTAGCTGGACCTAGTTTAACGTGGAATCCGAACCACAGAACGTGTTGGCGCAACTCATCCGATCAAGAACTGCTCTTAAAATTGCTGGAAGCTCCGGGATTTGAACCAGGAATCCTAATTTTTGTAAGTTGGGCACATTAACCCTCAGCTATCAGATCAAGTATTTTATTTGTAGAAATACAATTAAGCATTATGGTTCAAATAAATTATCTTATATGTATCGCCAAATTAAAAAATTGCCAACTTCGAGTCTCTATAAGTTATCAAAAAAATATACATTTTTGCGTAAATTTAACCGCTGTAATCTGCAATTACACTCGCCACAGTCAAAGAGGTACATATCGAAAATGAAATGCTTATTCCTGAGACCCAAAAATTAAAACATACATGGTCTGTCCCGAAATGAGTTGAATAAGTCCAGGAAAAAAAATTCATTTGCATATAAAGGCACAATAACTAAAATTCTACAAAGTAGCTTCCTTCCGCGTCGCAACACGTGCGCCAACGTTTTTCCCAGTCACTGAACGCACCCCGGAAGGCGTCGACGGAGCCCTCATTCAAGCATCTTGTCTTCGCTTCTTTGACGGATTCTTAATTTCCAAAATGGTAGAACTTGACTTCCTTCTTGATCCTCGAGAACAATTAGGAAATCGGTGGTGCCTAGTCGGGGATGTACGGCGTCTGGAGCAGTGTCACCAAATCGCGTTTCGCTAAGTACGCAGTGACAATGAAGGCGGTGTGCGAAGGCGCGTTGTCATGGTGAAGACGCCGAGTGTTGGCGATCTCCTTTCTGATGAGTTTCACTCCACTTTGGAGCCTTTTCAGGACTTCCTAGAAATTATGACTGTTCACTGTTTGTCCTTAAGGCACAAACTCTGAGTAGACAATGCCTCTTTTGTCGGAAAAATAACGATGATGACGGCGTTCAAACTGGACTTGCTCATTCTCACCTTTTTTTGGTGCTGCGAAGGTGACGTGTGCCACTCAGCGCTTTTCCTTTTGGACTCCGGGTCATACTCTAAAATCCATGTTTCGTTACCCGTAATCATATTATCCAAAAAATTCGTTTCACTTTGACGCTGCTCCTAGAAGCCACGCGAAATCGTTGCACGAGCAGCCTTCTGTTAATTGGAAAGCACCTTGAGGACAATCTTCGCGCAGATCTTCCACATGCCAAAATCTTTGGTAACAGTGAGATGCACAGTACTTTCTGGGATATTAAACTCATCAGCCGGCATGCTAAGCCTAAGGTGTCAATCAAAGTTCAACAAGTCCCTCACTTTCTTCACATTTTGGTCGGAATGTGACGGTGAAGTGCATCCAGAGCCGTCCTCGTCTTCGGCATCCTCTCTGCCCTCCCGGAACATCTTGTGCAAGCGGTAAATGGCGACATGGTATCGCCATAAGCTTCCCTCAACATCACAACGGTTTTGGCACCCGTTTTCCTGAGCACCATGCAAAATTTTATCGCGTAACGCTGGTCCTTAGAACGCGGAATCTTGAAATTCCGACGCGTTACTAAAACAAGGGTTCGAACTAGCAGCGATGTGCACTGTGGAGCAGCCTGCAGGCAACTGACGCGGGTATTTTTGGCTTCCCTAAGACCTTCCCCCCTCTCCCCTCCCCATCACCATCTTTCCCGTCACTTGGCGCGCCTTGCTAGTGACTTGACAACTTCGACTCTCTATAATTTATCAAATAAGTATACATTTTCACGGAAATTTAACCGCTGTAGACTGCAATCATACCTGCCACAGTCAAAGACGCACATACAAAAAATGAAATGCTTATTCCTGAGACCCAAATTAAGACATACGTTGAAATTTCCAAACAAACATTTGGCGTAATTTTTCAGTTTTTACATAATACGCTCCCAAACGAAAAGAAACACTTCAATTTAATTCTAAAACCATTAGTAGATATATTAGCAATTATTAGATTATATTAGTAGATATATTAGCAATTATAAACGTAACAAGTCTTGACAGCGATTCATCACGTTGCTAATTTTAACATCGATTATTAGTTCTTGCGAAAACGCAGATCCAGTAAGGTGACAGATTGTACTGATACGGCTGAGACAAGCATTGACCATTGCAATAATAACTTCATCCAGCTATTTGAAACACTAATTCAGTGCACATTTTGGTGTTGTTCCTGTTTTAAGTCCACAAAACGCTGTTTTATTAACGGTGTATGGAAATTACACATACGGAGCGTGATGGGTGAGCGGTTAACGTTCTGGCCTCGCATTCTGGAGGAAGCCGGTTCTAATTCCGCGCATCCAGATTTGGGTTTTAATGGTTTCCCCAAATCAGTCGAGGCGAATGCCGGGATGCTTCCTTCGAAAGGCCATGACCGAATTCCTTCCTGTTCCTTATCCTCAGTCCCATCCCTCCTCTAATAATCTCGACATCGACGAGGCCTAAAGCCATAAGGAAAAAAAATTGGTAAGTACGCAGGCAAATATACAATCATCCTTTCAGCTCGTTTAGTATCTCCATATTGCATAATGAGCAATGAAGTACAGTGTTATGATCTCTGTCTCTAAACGTAAGAAGAGATATTAATGCATTTTCAAATTCTGTATCATCTGATAGTTTCTTGTCAACGAAACTTATAAAATTAAAATTGTACGATTTAGATCTACTGTTTCTTTATTAATGTTGTGTGCATAACCAGAAATTTATCATATTAAAAGAAATATGTAATAGAAAGTTCGTTTCACATTCACGCTCCGTTTTAGTAACTAATAACCAGATTTGGATAAACTGCAAACCCATTACGTGCTGGTCGCCTATTCTCATTTATTCGATTTCTATCAGTATGTGTACAGATCTTTTTAAAATTCGAATTTCCTTCTATAATTTTTTTATCTCTCATAACATCTGCACAAATAATTAAAGTTAAGATTGAATTTGAAGGCAGATACTTGATTTTTTTCATTGGTTCCTTATGCAAACCGATGCTGATAGCTGATTTAATAAGGGTAACAAGGATATAATACTTTATGACAGACGTTATCATTGTGTGTTCTATCGATAGCATATTACAACCTTTTAGAAGGTGATGAGCTTATGCGTTGACTTTTTCTGACAGAAAATAAACGAGTAGAAAATAAAAGTATATTTGGAGGGAAATATACTGCGATGTTGAGAATATTATGTCAAGAATGGATTATCTTTTTTTACTCTTTCCTATTGTACTAAAAACACAACGCAATAATAATCCGTTTCTTAAAATATATTTCTATCTTGATTTACCACCACTACCTTGTAATATCTGACTCGATTGTAATAGTAGACTGTATAATTGTGTCTTAACAACCATAAGTGCGCTGTTTCCTTGTTTCCTTACACAAAAGTTTTGTAATTTTATGATTTTAAATTCCACTAAAAACTTGAAGAAGTCTGGAAAAATGTGCGATTACTGTTAAACTAACATGTTATTGCTTCAGTAAGGCATATTTACGTTGCTTTCATTCATAACAATACTTTCCTCAGTAGACTGAAATAGTTAAATTTATTAATCATTCCATAAAACTTCAGTGGTGTACAATAGATTCACTTTTTACTTCGAGCATATTTACACGAGTAATTGAGCATCACTTGATGTCAGTGCAAAAAAAAAATGTATTATGTTTATTTAAACAAACATCAGAATGATAATGACTTACCAAACATAAAGGAGGTATTATCATCAAAAGACGTTCATACGGCAATTAGGATACCAATAATAAACATAAACTAAATTAAATAACATGATTAGTTAACATTTTAGTATTTAAGCAACTTTTACCTAGTTTCTTAATAGTGAAAAAGTTTAATTTGTTGTTATGCTTGTGGTCTTAAAGCCTTCAGCTGTTACAGCTAGCAGCAAACAGGAGCGCCTGTGGGGCGGGCCGCCCGCGCTGCGCGTTTTAATCCCGCCCAGCATGCGTTCCTGCAACGGGCGGTCTGGCGAGCGCCCGAGGCTCGTGACGTCACAGGCGACCTGACGGATAGCTGCAGCACGTTGGCACGGAACAGCGGCAGACAGATGCTCAGCAGTGCCAGTCAAAGGAAGAACGCCACATACATATCAAATCTCCGTTAAATGAATGCTCCGGTTTAATTATTTTTTCGTTAGTACCATTATTTTTATATAAAAATATCTCAAAAGAAAAACATATTTTTTAATGAAAGAAAGAAATTCATTCGGAAGTAAATTTGGGACAGAGTGTCATATAGCATGCAGGACACGACTACCAGTAATCTTTAATTTTCTCCTGTAAATACATAAAGTATGGGCCCTGCCGTGCTGGCACCAACTTTTTCCACCCACACGAGGCATTCCTGACAGTTAGCCTCTAAGCAAGAGAGTGTTACGAAAGCCCTTCAGGAACCTATCAGTTGCGAAAAATGGCGTGTACCCATCCTTTCCCAATAAAATATTCCTGTGATTGATAAGGTATGCTACTTTCTGGATATGCTCCCTTAATGTTTTTGATTGTTTCCTGAAATTAATGTTGTGCTAAAGAAGGCCCGAGCTTACATTCTAGACCAGACAAGGGTCAATTGTATTCGAAAATTTCATCTAGAGCTACAATTCCATTAAAACCATTGCAGGTACCAAGGACACGTTTTAGATTTCCAACTGAATATCTCGTATTTTTCAAGTGTAAAAAGTAATCGTAAATTACGTATCTGGGAGCAGACCTCGCATTTAGTGTTTTACTTGGATTTTTGTAGTTCACATCTCAGTGTAAAGGGAGAGGTAAATTCATTCATTTTCTGAAAGCTCATAAAACCTGCTAAACGCGCATTCAGGCTACTGGCTAAAGACCTGTTTCTCATTAAAGTAAAATAAAGTTTTCCAACATTCTTTCTAAACCAAAGTGAAAAGTCTGACTTACACTGAGAAGCTGTTTGAGCTGACACATTCGTTTGTCATACTAAATTAAAAGAACCATTGATGTTAAAATTTTATGTAGGGGGAAAAATGTGTTTCAGATTAAATTGTACAACATGTACGATGTTTACTGTTGCAGAGAATGTGCGAAAATTGTAATTACTTCTGGGAGATAACCGTTAACAGATATTACGATAAAAACATGAAGTCAATGGAACAAGACGCCATTTATAGCAAAAAAGGGAGAAACAGAATCAAAATAAAATATCACAAATCATCCATATAATACAAAACTCTAAAAATGTTTTTCAGGGGAAAAAACTTATCTAAGAGAAATATTCCAAAATTTATATGTTTTAAACTTACATCCGGTCCTGATATATTACATCATTGTTAACGACTAGCAATATCTTTAAATGAGCAATTCTTGTATATATTTGCTATATCGGAAACGACTCTAACCATTTTGATGAAATTCTCTACAAAAATGTGGTTTTACACAAAACAAGCAATTCTTGTATTTTATATCTCAGAAACGGCACCAAAGCCATCTCGTAGACTTTTCAGGACCAGAAAGCTGACTAATGTTAGTTAAGATACTCTTTGATTACAGCAAGGAACTCCTTTACCTTTAAACGAACAATTCTTCGTGGTCAGTCACCAAATAATAATATAATATTGTGGAAATAAGTAAATTCAAGTATATTTACTAATGAAAGGTATTTAATTTTGAAGATTAGTAGGTAAATACAAGTATTATTTATAAGTGAAAGTTATTTTAGTTTCAAGAGTAGTAATAGATACAAATTTTATTGTAAAAAGGTCGTTATCATTGAATACTACAACGTATTTTATTTTGAAGAGTGGTGCCAAATATCACTTTTATTGGAAAATTCGTTACCATTAAATACTACATGTATAATTGTTGAACATTTAAAAAGTAGACATTTAAAAAACAGATATTTGCTTTGTCAGATTTTTTTTTTTTCAAACTTCTTTAAAGACAATATTAGCAGTTATAATGTGAAATACAATCCTGCGCTTTGAAGCGTCTGACCTTGTGCTTTATTAATGGTCATAACGAAAGATACTTTTACTAGGAATTATTTTCTGACCATTTGGAAAGACACGTTTGGATCAGAAGGTGTGAGGCTATTTATTTATTTCTATTTTTATCTCACATTTATACAGCCTAATATCTAGATACTAAATTAGGCCCTATTAAATAATTTTTTTTTATTATTGATTAAGATACGTTTTGATCAGAAGGTGTGAGGTTATTGCTAGGTATGTTCATAATCTAATCGGAATGAACGAATTTAACACTGTTGATTTCCTCATTTAAGTGAATTACAACTAATCTTGAGCCATTAATTAATCCCTGATTAGCATTAAGATTTCTGTTTAATATAACAATAACATTTTTCTTTAAAAGCTATGTATGAGATGGTAAACCGAACGATCTCGGAAACGCCTCTAGCGATTTGGATGAAGTTTCATATGTAGATAACGACTTGCTTTTTAAGTTTGTAACGCGATTTTACAAAAAACGAACAATTCTTGTATTTGGTATCTCGAAAACGGCTCTAACGCCATCTCGTGGACTAAGTTAGGTTTTTAGAATACAAAATATGTCTAATCTATCAAATCTAATACTATTGTATGAGCATCTCTTGCATATAGGTAAAATTAATTTCTCACAAACGACTCTAAAGATTTTCATGAAATCTTGCAATCGAAAGATGCCGAGACAAGATTGGTCACCCAGGTACTTTTTTCTAATCAATCCAAACTCTTAAATTTGTGTTTTGCCAAAAATATGAAATTTTAATCAGCAATTCGAAACTTCCATTAATTAAAAATACAAATAACTTCAGTACGGAGAAAACTTCTAATGAATATTTATTTGGCAAAACAATGCTTAGTACAGAATCAAAAATTAGATATCATATTTTACGGGTATCAGTCGCAGTTATAAATAACTTTCATGATGTCTCAGTGAACATTTAAATCTACGTCTTCATTAAATTGATACTAAGTAAAATTAAACTGATAGAATGAAACTAAGTTCCGAATTCACAACAATTCCATAGCATAGTTATTACTTTTTAACAAAGATGGGTGCTATACCCAATCAACGGAATTTTCAACGTGGATGGAATTTTTTTGTTTCTACTGATATATCTTTCCATTTTACATACGCATTACATTTTAGTCACAGAATTTTGCTGATTTAGAGTAAACTGTCTGCATCAAACTGTGTTAAAATAACAACTGAATATAGAAAACAGTTCCAGATTATACATGAGCAACAGTATCTCACCGTGTGCATAAATTTGTATTGGTAGGCCTTAAAACTGTCTTTTCGATATAACTTATTTCGAAATAAAAGTTTTTGTACAGAAGTTCTTATTCTAATAATATTTTAGACGTTAAATTTAATCAGCTGTAGAAAGAAAATTGGGTTGGAAATCGGAAGTTGCAGAAAAGTTTGAACCATGTGAGAGAGCAGTAAAAAGCATGAAATTGTCAAGAGAAGAGATATAAAATTGCTATAGCAAATGTGTACCTCTTTTTCAATACCACTAATTATTTTTAAATTACTGCAACGTTCATTTATTTCAATAATATGCTAAGCACTAGATGGATCATCGTATACATCACTAAGAGTTGAAAGATAGCATAAAGTAGGATATCACTGTTCTTGCAAATCACGTTAATGTATGGTTAGCTGAACGCTCTCTTCCCCTGTTACAAAGTCAATACCTTTTTTTACAAAAAAAAAAAAACGCATGAGTTTTGTCTATTATCTTCAGGAACATCGGCAGGAAAATTGGTTTCGTTACAATAGGTCTTGAGTTAAGGCGGTTGCTTGCTTAGCAATGTCGTTGCACAAAATCCTAGACATCATTACAAAGTTATTCTATAATCATTCACGAAACAGAGTGAGAGTTTAGTCACTAGAATACTGATAAACTTGTACGTGAAATAATTGCCTCACGGGGCTTTGGAGATCCAATTACGCGAATTTCATCCGCTGTGAGTGATTGTATTTTGCACCAGACGGACGTGACCAATTACGCAACTCAACAGTTGGCAAACTGAAATAAAACCAATTTAACCGCCAAGGTTCTCTTGGGATTATTATTTCACAAAACCCGCTGTGTGTAAACAAAACGGAATTTAAGGTTTAGTGGTTATGTTTCAATTAAACAATTCCACCTACATCAAAGGAATGGACTGATTTGAAGAATTGCGTTTTTGTTGCTGTACCGCACAGAAGGATGAACTACAATAATATTGTTACTATGTTATTTCTATGGAACACGCTACAAAATATGGTCTTAAGAAGTACTCACATTAGCGACGTAAGAGGCACGGTCAGCAAATAAGCCGACACAAATTAAGAGAGGTAAATCAAATGGATACAAAAAAATTGAGAATAAATATTCTAACTGAATATCAGAACGGTTCTGTGGTTCGGATTCCATTTTAAACTATGAGTTCCATCTAGGTCTAACAAACTTAGTTGTAACACGGGTGTGTGCAAGTCCAAAGCAAATTCAATCCAATCGTGGTCCCAGTTGGCACAAACGAACATACATACACACAATAACACTTGTAAAAGCTCTTTATGCCAGTTTAAAAACAGGAACCGTTGGATGAAAGAGTCGTATTGTAGTACTATATGATCCATCACCAACTCTTGGTACTTCGTAAATTTTATATGGTTTCAACTGATGAACTTAACATGTGCCAATAGGAACACACCAAGAAAACGAAGTGGTTATATGAGCCAGAATCGCGAGTAATTCACAGTGGGTGAGGTGTCGTCGCAGTAACTACTTCGAGCTACCATTTCGCCTGAGGAAGACAGAGGCGGTAGCTGTCGAAAGTTCGTGCATGGCAGAACTTATCAGGCAGAACATCCGACGAGAATTTTTAACAGCTGTATGCCGGGAAGACTCAATTAATACTTTGGTCCTGTGAAACTTCATTGTTGCTCTTATCTTACTAGCTGTGCCATCCACTTTGGTAACTTGTATTTCGAGATTTGTGCCGTTAATTCGCCGATAAACAATCAAAGAAATGTTGTCCAGGTAAGAATTAGCAGAGAATCAGTCCCCTTTTTTATTCATTCTAGATTTTAGTCTTTTCATTATTGCTTGTGTATTTCGATTGGTGCACCTCATTTTTTCACTAACCTTAAAACTGACAGTATGTTGAAAGATTTTATGCTTCTGGATGACCCACATACATACATCAGTACTGTTAACAAAAGCTTCTATGCAAGCAATATTTAAGTGGTTCCACCTGGCGCGTGCACGAATATATATTTTTTTATTCGTAAGTGTGTAAACTGCGTATAAAGTACAATATTGACAAGTAACTAAAGAATGTTACAACAAGACAGCAAGATTTGAATTTTAAATGAAGCGTGGTTTTCTGTAACAAATTATCTAAGCATTTATTGATTTATAATGCTCACATTTGGGAATTATGTATGGAACAACACATCTGGAAAATTGGATCTATGATTCTGTTGGCACAGACGAACTCTTCTGGAAAAATTTCAGTAAAACTTTTGCACAAATTTCATGGTTACAGCGTTCAATTTCAGTCTTTCATGCTTTGGTTGTCACTTATTAAAAAAAATAATAATAATAAAACTTACATAAGAAACTGGAGAACTAGTGGAGTTTCGTCTATTCAAGAATTTCTCTCATTCTCTAGATGGGTATATTACGGTTTAAACGTACTCAAGAAAAAGACGAAAGTTACGATAATATGGTGCATTTCCCCTAATACCTTTAAGAGAAATTGGTTTATTCATTCCATTTTAAAACAAAAACGTTAAGTAATTCGTAATTAATTTAATATGAGAACTATAAATTTAATAGATTTGAAGCAAATTTGTAGTAGTGAATTTGAAGACTTGAACTTGAAAGATACTAAATAATTCAAAACTATAAATTCATACTTTATAACTCGTTTGTTTTAGTTATTTGTTGCCAGAATGATTAACATGTTGTCGAAAATTCTCATAAATTACTCCTAAAAACTAAGTACCGAAAAATTAAACCCTATGTGGAACCGTTGGTGGAAGACTTACTGCATAACGAACTTTTTGCAGAAGTCTGAACAGCTCGCAGAACTTAACTATTCTTCTTCCTTAAGAGAAGGGGATAAACTCAGTTTTAAAAACCCCCAGAGATTCGGCAACACGCATAAAGTTTTCTTAATTTATTTTCGATAAGTACCTCTCTTTGGACGAAATTTTTCGTTCAGTTATTAAGAGCAGACGATATTTCAGTAATTTCAACTCAATTTTCATTGTTATTCAATCTTTCTGAAGGTTCTATTACGTTCTGAAATAAGAAGTCTATGCAAATTTTTTTTTTTTCATGTCGTTTTCTTCAACATATCATTTGTGATTTTATGAATACGTCTTTTTTTTTTTAGAATAGAAATTTTAGGTGAATTAAGCGACCTTTCTTAGTGATTGAATTTGTTAGTTACAGCTGCTAGACAGCCATGCCTCTTGTCAGATGTAATAGCCGTTATCAAAGTTTGTTTCAACTATCATTTTTACTGAAGCCTGTCGTCCACTGTCATTAGCTGTAATTACTGAGCAGAAAGGTTGGAAAGAGATCATTACCAGACAATGTGCTCTGCAGAAAACAAGAAGAAAATATGAATGCAGGATGAAGTTTTTGTGTCGGACCATTTGGAAAAAAGTTAAAGCTGCTGTATTGGACTTGTCTCAGTCTACGACTGTTCTCTGATACTTCGAAACATTTAACTTCCTGCGCTTGTCAAGTAAAAGTCTGGAGTGCGAGTTTCTTTCCCTGCCAATCATGACGTAACTGGGTTAGCTCAAACCACAGAATGAAGAACATTGTATTTTATTCCGGAGAAGTTGGATGAATGGAGATTCCTGAAATCTTGCGATA
Organism: Vandiemenella viatica; assembly: GCA_031002005.1. Lineage (NCBI taxonomy): Eukaryota > Metazoa > Arthropoda > Insecta > Orthoptera > Morabidae > Vandiemenella > Vandiemenella viatica. Next base: position 335,900,399 of record JARYHS010013630.1, read on the forward strand.
CAACCAGAAAGCATATTTCCACAATCCACTACTTATCCAATACACAATGACATAATGCCAAATTCGAATGTATGTTGTAAGCAGCGACCACTGACAAATATGTTCGATCAGCCCAAGTCCTTATCGGTTAGCCAGCGTGCTTCTCCAATATCTCATTCACGAAGTCCTCGGCCGTACCACGCTGAAGTTATACGTGATCTGGCAGTCTGGCGATCGGGCTGTCTGCTGCAGGAAAAACAGTACCTGCAGAAGAGTGTTCGCCAAATGAATGCATGGGGGTCTGTTGCGTCTCTGATTTTTAATTTCATTTATTTGTTTATATGTTAAGTCTTTCATTCCCATAGCAGAAGGCGAGGGGTTTGCCGTTGTAGAGTGTGAACTCTTTTCCAGCAAATTGAAATTTTATAAATTTCTTTATTTTATATCTTTATTCTGTACAATTTATAGACAGAATTTTTTTTTGTGGCGACATTTATATTGGGGATAGTGCAGTGGATGTATAAACGTCATTATTCGTTTTAAACATTTTCATATTAGTGCTGTGACTATCTGCGTGAGCATTTGCACAACTTCTTTAACAGGTCGCCTCGCCTAGGTTGGCAGTTGTGGCACCGCGTTGCGGAAGTAGCGCCTTTTATCCTGCCCACAGTGAAAGGAAAGGTATCCTCGTTTCTGATTTCAACACAGACCGCTACAGAAACTGGTCGGAACTGGTGGCTCCTCTGCAAGCCGCCGCACTGCCTCGCATTCAAGAGAACGCGGGTTCCATCCTCCGTACAGTCACACACATTTCCCGTAGTCACTTCAGGTGAATGCTGGGATGGTTCCTCTAAAAGACCATGAGTGAATTTATTCCCATTCCATTACCTCTATCTTCTCCCGGCTATAATGATACAGTAGTCAGCGAGCCGTATAAATCTTTACCAACAAATATCTTTTACTACCAGAGTATCCTGAACTGTTAGGTTTGGTTTGGGTTGATTTAGCCATTCACTATTTTTAATTATCAAATGAGAAACATATAAAATAAGGTTCATAAAATTTCCGTAATTAAACCAAACGTAAATTTACGCGCACCCTTCCAGGTTGATTTAAGACCACAGTATTTTCATTCGTCCAATCATAAACATGTATACAAAGTTTAATCAAGTTTCCTGAATTAAATCAAACGTCGAATCACCAGCACCCTGCCCAGAAAGTGGTGGGTTGATTTGAACCTATAGTATTCGTCCAATCAGAAAAATGTGTGCCAAATTTAATGAAATTCGCATCAGCAATTTTCGGAATTATACCGTGTAAACCATATCAAAATATGTTCAGTACGGGCAGAACCGACAGGTGGGGTGATTTTCTTATTATTCAGAATTATTTTCCTAGACTGCTTTTAATGCGAACACTAAACGATTCACTTTCAAATTAAAACCATTAGTTACAAGTTGGTTTCTGTGGATATTCAATCCAACATCCCCCCCCCCCCCCCAACGTAAGAGAGATTGTAGCAGTTCTGTTTGAGATCATTATTAATTCACATCATTTCAACTTCGTATTTAAAGACTGAACCGACGAAATTCAAAGATATAAACGGTAGATGCCGTAATATTTTTACGAAGTGTGTACGTTTATTGTAGTTACGGAGCGTGCGACATATATAGTTGATATTGAATGTTTGGTATTTCGGGTGATGAGGTGAGAATTTATTTTCAGCTCCAGCTCCGTGTAAAGCAGAAATAAAAGACATTCCGCATATTTAGAGTCTGATCATAAAAATGTATCGACTTTTATGGATATAGATAACCGAATAGAACCATAAGGAATGTAAGTATATAAAGTGCAGTATTTTACTCACACTTCCTAGAAAAAAAGAAGTTTTTTCTATTTCAGTTAACATATAGTGAAAACATATCTGTCACATTAATCACTACTGACATAATGAATTATTAAGAAAAATAAAATTAAACACAGCACAAACTGCTTCTGCTTGCCTGTCTGTTACATACCATATTCTGCATCACGTATATTTGAAATAAACTGTAACCCGTAAACAAATAACAACGCTGTATCCAAAACACAAGGCACAGAATAATTCCAGAAATGACAGCAGTAGGTGGCCCAGAGCACTGGGTCGAACTTCTCTTCGAATGAAAAATGTATCTCGGCAAACACTCGGAACAAAGTCTCTTCTCAGAATAACCCACAGGGACCTCAGGCACTCCACCGATATTTCAAGTCATGCATCAAAGAGCTAAACCGCAGAATTTCCCATATACGCTTTCTTCCTTTAGCAATAACATTTCAAACCACGAGATATGAAGTTACCAGTTAACAAACAAATATCTTTGCCGCATATAGGATAACTCCAGTTTTCTCTCATTTTCTCAGTAATAAAGCACACGATATCCAACGTGGTTAAGTATCTTTTAATTTCTGATTAACTTATTTTAGGTCTAACAAGAGCAGTGTCAGACTTGGTAATCAGAAGCTTTGATGATTGTTACATATGTTGTATTGTAAAATCCCCTTAGCTATTGGTTCACGGAATTTTATACTACAGGCCTTGGTATCCGACATTCTGCGTCCCAAAGTCTTCAAAGTGCGCACAAACATTTACTACGTACTTTGGAAATTTTCAGTGAACGAATAGACTTTAAACAACATGCTGATGTGTGACATGGCATTTGATAGATTTAACACAGAACAAAAATTGTTTTTCTATGTATTTTAAAAAAATACCGTATACCATAAAAGATGTCTGATAATACTTCCAGGATTAAAAGTATTTAATTAAAACTATAGTTATAGTTATGGAAGTATTAGCTTCTAAGCCCGTCAAAAATGGTGGGTTGAACAAAGTGTTTTGGCTTATCATTTCTTCCCTTTTGCTTAACTAAATATAACTGTTATTAAGTAACGCTCATATCAGAGATTTTTTACATATTTCATTTGTTGTTTACATCGCGATAAAGTTGGAATTATTTTAATCAGTCTGAATTAATAACGTCGGAAATATTGGGTCAGTGAAAGAAAAATTAATGTTAATAACTTACGTTATGCCGCGTAATATAAGTTTTAATTTTGGTTCAGGCAACATAGATCGCGATATATGTGGAACTACTTTTCAGAAAGATGGCTCTCATGAAAATAACTTATTATTTTAAAACACCTTAAATTATTCATGCCCTCTGCTAAAACATCAAATGCCATTTGTTATTATGACGCAGGCTTAATTTTTAATACAGGCTTAATTATAATCTAATACTATTGCTCAAAAATTAAAGCTTTTACCTTACATATCTATGGGTAAAGAATATAACTAAAACAGCTACATAGAACGAATACAAATTAATGAGAATCAATTAATAATTAGTATGTTAATTTAAACACAAAAATGCTATTATTACAGTGTTTCGGCAATTCATTTCTTCTGGGATGCTTAGCTATTTAGAACTGTTATAAAATTACGCACATAAACTCGAGTTGGTAGTAACATCGCTGGCCGTTGTAGCCTGTCAACGAACACCTGGAGGGTAACGTCAGCATTAAGCGCACTGTGACACAGTGACTGCAGTTTCATTTTATTAGTACTAATTAAAAACAAAAGAATCGACTGCTGGAAAATACGTAGATAGCAGTATTCGGGCCCAAACCCGATTCTATAACTTGAGAATTGTTCCTACGCGGCGTTCTGCTTCGTGCTCCCACTTACTTAGAACGGAGCTGCTGCATAAACTTTAGGGATGCCCCGTCACCTAAATCTCTTGAACCTGTCAACAAGACGATACTAACCCACAACATATAAAAGAGTCATCGAAATCGGTTATAATGAAGTTTGGAAATCTCTCTTGTAAGTAGTTTTATTGCATTATCAAGAGATACTTTAAGAGGAAAATTACACATTTGGAAAAAAAAAAACATGTGTAGACATTTTTATCTTTGCACTAACAGCAACAAATATACTTCTTCCGTAGACCAAATTGACGAAAACTTTACTAATCTTGCACACTTTCGATTTAAAATCTAGACGCATTTTTTAATGTCATTTGCTTCGATTACTTTTCTGCGTGACATATTCCGAACCGTCCCTCGCTCTGTATATGTTATTGCGTGTATGTATAAACGCAAAAGTAAATATTTTCATATATCGCTGAGTAGTTAAGATGCTACGAAAGATTGGGTTTTTACGTGAGAAAAAATGCATGTTAAGTATATTCTGTAAACACGGATAACAGATTGTGACAGCAATTTGCTTCACAGGATAAAGCGAAATGCCGGATGTTTTCACAAATTTTTGCTTAAGTTTTGTATTCCGTGTGGTTAACCACATTAGCTATTAATGGCTTGCACGTCAGCCATACGGAGCGGTAATTTGGTCAGTGATTATCGCAGGTTCTGAGTAATGAAGCAGTATGCTTGCATGACAGGGGCGCTCATCACTTCAACACAAATTAATGAACACATTAGTGGTTTATGTCACATCTGCTCGAGAACTGTGGAGTTCGATTGTATTAACTGCCAGTCAACCGAAACACCATTTATTTGACAACCAGTGGTTCGACATATGCCGAGCAACAGTTAAACGAATTGACAGTCACATAAAGTTCGGCAGTAGGACCTCTGTCTTACCATATAGTTTTGCTGAAGCTATCTCCATAATTTTTGTTTTATTGAGTAAGATTTTGACTGATTTTGAATCATTTTTTGTTCAGTCTTGTTATGACTGATTCTGATCTATAAATTGCTTTGATAAATTCTCCACTTCTTTCTATCCTGTTCTAAAGTCGTCATGTTAATATATCTTTAGTAACTTACAATCACGCTAATCATCTCCCTGTGTTCTGATTATTACTCTCATTCACAGAACTTCAACTGTACTGTACTCCGTAATAACACAATACTTGGAACATCGTACCTCTTGCCTGACTCGGTAACTTAGAAGCTAGAGTACTACCTCCACGTTCCGAGGCTCGCCAGTTCGAATCCGGCCGAGGTCATGGCTGTTTAAATGATGTCTGTGTTACTGTCTTCTCAGTCATATTCTGTCTGCAATTAGTTCGAAACAATATATACTTCAAGAACTAAATACACAGAATGATTCATAATCGCAATTGAGGTGGCTGTAAGGTCGAATAAGGCCAAAGCCATCTATACTACTATTATAAATGCGAAAGTAACTGTGTCTGTCTGTTTGTTACGTTTCCAGAGGTAAACGACTAATCCGATCGCGATGAAATTTGACAAGGAGATGCGATTTGGAGTTAGGATTGACATAGGATACTTTTTCTGCACAAATAGTACATATTTTCACGTAATTTTGAAAAATTACTGAAACGGTGATAGGCAGACACTTAGGATATATCAGACTCTGAAGTACATTGCAGTTTAGCGGGCAGGTAACTCAGTTGTTAACGCGCTTCCTTATACCAATATTTGACCCCTGGTCTCCGGTTTATATCCCGATGGAGGCAAAGATTTTTAAGAATTGTTTTTTATCGTATTAGCCACTCCTGGACGGTCAGTTTTCCGGATTCCATGTTAAACTGTAGACACCGCAAATTTAGGGTTGCAATGCTTGGAAAATCACGCGCGGTATAACAATGCTGTAAGTGTAAACTTTTTTACGCTATATTGATCACTTAGCCGTTGTTTCTCTCGCAGTCAGTGTGTGTGTGATCTGCACTCATAATATTATAAATGAGAAAGTAAGTCTCTGTCTTTTGGTTATGTTTTTTCGACTAAATGGCTATACCGATATTGATGGAAATTTGACAAGGAAATACTTTGTATCTGTATCAAATACACAGGAATTTTTTTCGTTATGAATAACAATTTTAATCAAGATGTTTTGAGAACCGATCGATGGTGACAGACAGACGGATGCGTGTGTTAGTCTGTAATGTTTCATCGGTTGCTCAAGCTGTGCTTCTCGCGCATTCTTTTAGTGTAAAATTTGTAAGTAAATTTCGTTTAGAGACAAAACTTATTATTTAGTATAGATGTCGATTTGCCCTGCATTATACTATTACTTTGTGACTGCCTAAAAGCTTCTTTTCTGACATGCCTTGCTGGCGTAAACCTGGCTCTACATGAGCACGACCAGTTAAAGTTATTAGAACCTAAGAATCTAAGGCTCATGCTGAAGAACGAACAAATGACCAAGCTAAAATAAAGCTGCCCTCTATTAACCCCCCCCCCTCTCCCCCATATCCCCGCAGCTTCGTTTGTTATTCTGTTTTTAAATATGTTGGAAAATGATTCTCTTCATGAGACCTGATCGAAGGTAGAATGATATAATGATGGCTTTCCTGTCATATTATGCCGACTCGGTGTTGTTTGGGACAAATCTTAAGTTACTAACAGCTTTCTATATCCAATTTTAAGTTCACGCGTACAAAGTCGCGGGTAACAGCTAGCTAATAATAATGAAAAATACTTCATATCTCAGAATGGGACCAATTTAATATATTAAGTTATTTTAGCAAAATCCTCAAATATGCTCCTATTTATTTCCTAAGATTTATTAATATTTTATCATTACATTTATTTTAAAGCACTTCAGGTGCCAGTATTCTCTGCCTGTCAGCCGTTCCAGCGTCCAATATTTAGCTATGTATACCCAGAGGAACTTTCTGAAGCGAAAAAAATGTTTCAAACAAAACGTTTACTGCGTTTTAAAACGTTACTGGTGTTAATCAACTTTGAATTTAGTTTACAATTTATTCTTTTAAAAACAAAAAGAACTGCCTCTCTGCCGACATTATTTAGACTCTATAATGGTGTCTGGCTCTGGACATCGATTGACCTCGTTCGTGCCCCGGGTGAGCAAAATTTCATCAGTCGGATTTTCACCAGCAGGAAAGGAGTGATGGTGGTGGACGATTTAAGTAACCATATTGTGTGCCGTATTCTGAATTATATCCCACACCTCTTCGCAGTTCGTACAGACTTTTTTTTTTTTTTTTTTTTGCTTATGACTTTATGTCTCGTCGACGTAGGGCAAGGAACAGGAATAAGGCCACGGTATTTTGAAGGAAACATTCTGGAATTCGCCTGGAATGATATGGGGAAACTATGGAAACTCAAATCTGGATGGACGGAGATTCAAAACCGCGTCATCCCGAATACAAGGCCAGAGACTTACTACCCATCACGCTTGGTCTTACAGAATGAGGGATTACGACTTAACTGTGCGCTGGTTCGTCCGCCTACTTTAGTGACCTTCACCCTCTCCTTTACTTTAGCTCTCGTCCGTAGTACAGATAAAACATACTGGATGCGAACCACACCAGTCTTCACCACAAGCAATAACATATACATACACCACTCAATCACGTAGTTATATGAAAAACCATCACTGTTCAATTTCTCTGGGAAGTTGTCACGGTGGGGTAACATCCTCCACGGTAATCTCCTACGCCGTAACACCGCGAATACATGCAGTTTGAAGTGATAGAAGAAATACTCTTTCTCCCGCTTTGGAATTCAGTTTAATTATCTGCTATCTGTTCTGTTACTGGCCGATTATAATTTTTTGCAATATTTCGTGAAAAATGTGTAATCAGAAACTGTTTATAAGTACTTAAGTGTTACCTGCTGACGGAGAGTGTAACCGAGCAGTAGAAAATCGTGATTTATGTAAATTTCAACTGGTTAGGACGCCTCATTTGTAATGTGGTCCAAATACGAAGACTAGAGCACATGATGATGCACTAAGTTGCCTGCGTTTCTTCCTTCAGAATATAAAAAATTCACACACGCCAGCCAGTGTTATCTGCCACGTGTGCCCTTCACTTACACTGTGTGGAAACAGCATGTACGGCACGCAACATCTCGTGAGCTTGATACGAAGACAAATTGAATGTCGAAAAGAAGTCGTACAAAACCCCTTGCCATATGCACGAGTTCAAGCAGAATACTGTGTTATTTATAAAACACATTCCTAGTAGGAGTTGAATTTTATATCTTACGATACCATTTTAGAAATAAGATTAAGGATTTTTTAAATAATAGTAGTGAACACAGCTCACCTTCCTCGGGGAAGGTAGCTAATATGGGTAGTGATGATGACTTCCCCAGATCTATTATTGTTTCCGCGTAACTGATGAAGTTTTGCCCAGATATGTGTGTTATTTGCAGTACAAGGTTAATTATCCTCACAGCAAACATTTAAGGAAATTAATTACCTCCCTATTGTGACTCCGGATTAGTAATAACGTCAGCTTGCCTTTCCTGAAACCCTATCCTGGATTCATTAATGGTCAAAACATTACTAGCCAATGGAGGTGGTGATAGCTTGTAAAGTTACTGACTATACGAAGGAAGGAAATCTGTTCAGCTGCAAAACAGGATGATAAGGCATGTTAAGGCATTATTGTCCAGAAGATCTAGAGAGGCACTTCGATCGCCTAGGTGACAGAGTTTTAATTTCCCCCACTTTCCACTTCTATGGTAGCTAGCCCAACCTACGGTAATTCACATAAACAAAGCAACGTTTTTCCACTAGTGTATGCAGTATAAGCGTCCTCAAATATTCCGGCCGAGATAGGAACACGAAAAGGCTACCTCTCGATCGTCGATCTTGCTGTTGCATGTTCCCACAAAGATACCTCACCGCTTATCAGGACGCATTTTACGCGTTTTAGTGTTATGCCGTCGAATGTCCGCTTGATCGTAAAAATACATTTTATGACGAATTCCTGGCTAACCGTGATAATTTCAGTGAACCGCCTACCAAGCAACTGGACCAGTGCTAGAGAGGTGCTAACATCGTGTTAAAATCGATGAACAAATGAGTAGTTCCGTGAAAGGAAAAATGGAAACACAGAGTCAGCGGATGATCCTTTATAAAAAGAGAGTTCTGAAAATCATGGGCAGCAGTAAGACTCATGATTTGCTCTCAATCTTCGCATCGTTATACGCTCTGGAATACATGTGCAGATTGATTCCTATAATGCCAGATGATCTTTGAAATTAATTGCTTGCGATTTATAAAAGCCGAGAGATAAATTAAGGGGGTATTACAATCGTTTTAATCTTATCCCCAGTGCAATAACGTTATCTGAAACAGTGTTAGTAATTAGTAATTCTGACTCGACAAATCCTTCTAATTCCATGCCCTAATAGCTCGAGGAAAAAATGAGTATAGAAAAGACCCGGTTCTGGTCCTGATTTATTTTATCTTATTTTCTCAGACACTAGATATTAATGTTACTGGTAGTTAAATTTGTTTCCTGTAATACTGAAACAGAACTGTCATGAAGTTTTCAATTAGCTTCTGACGTGAGCATCTCCCGCTGTTTTCGCGATCATCCAAACCCAACTCCTTCAACACCGCACTTAATCTTTCTCTCCAGCTATATATATCTGTCAAGAATCGGGTGGCTCTTCTTTGGACTTTCTCTAGTGCTTCCATTAACCCCTTTTGACAGGGGCCCCAACAGTGATTTTTTTTACAGTGCATTTAGCTTCGGGTGTTCACTGCTTTCCCAATTCTCAATGTGTTCATTCCGCAACAATATTTGTATCAATTGTTTGCAATAGGTATTTAGTGGTGCCAGCCCAACTACAGAATTCTATTAACCAACTCACCACTTGACCTATCCTCGATGTAGAATGTATGGAGTAGGATTGAAATGGCTTGTAAGAAATTTTTCGTAGGTCAAAATATCTTAACAAATTGCTTGAAAAATTAAGTCAGTTAGAAAGAACCTGTAGGTACTTACTTCGAAAAAGACGAAGATCATACCACACCGAGTAACAAGAATAATTTGTTGTGTCATCAAAAAATAATACTTAGTGTTCCCTGAAATTTGTCCCAATCGTTTATTACTAGTATCCTCGCCTTATTCGTCTCCTTGACCCTCTTCATAGAGTGATTATATTTGTGTCTAAAATTTTATATTCTAGCAAATACATTCAAAGATTTTAAACAATCGATTTTTTTTTTAACAGTTTAACGTCCCTTTTTAACAATGTGGTCTTTAGAGACGGGAAAGGATGGGGGCAAGGAATGGGAAGGAATTCGGCCATGGCCTTTTGAAGGAAGCATCCCGGCATTCACCTGGAGTGATTTGGGGAAACCATGGAAAACCCAAATCTGGATGCCCGGACGGGGATTCGAACCGCCGTCCTCCCGAATGCGAGGCCAGAACGCTATCCGTTACACCACCACACTCGGTTTAAACAATCGAGTTACATCTAATTTATTCAATGAAACGCCCATGGAATTTTAATTAAGTATTGAAACTGAAAGCAATATTATATTAACTAACACTGTCCAATACCTCTTGAAGTCACATAACTCTTCATTATTTGTCGAGAAGCGTTAGGGCAAGCTCATCAATGCTAATCGAACATAACGAATTTATTCCTTTATATACGATATTTAGACCAACTACATTAAGCAGAAATATATGCAAACGAAAGAACTTGAAATTTTAATGGCTATATAAATCAGAGATAGCAGATACAACTAGCAGGTAGAATATCGGCACCCGTATTTCACCAGCGGCGATCAGATAACGACAGCTCTTCTTGCCTCTCTTTTGCACGCGCCGGCCTGGGCTATCTCTAATTGCCAACACGCCGGCTTCCATCCGTGTTGAAGGGTAATTACTGCCACAGGGCATTATCGGCTTAGCGCCCTTCTTTACACAGTGTTAGACTGCTATTGCAGACGTACGTTGAGCGGTATTCTTGAAACGTTGTGTTTACAACTTTCTGCTGCTGTATTTTCTACAATCTAATAGAAAACTTTCTATATCAGAAACAACCTGATTCATAATATGCCTGAATATATATTTTTAATATACTTTTAAAAAAAAAATATATGATAGTCTTTGAAAGAAAATTCTGTAAAATTAACTGAATTAGATATAAAATGCACTAAACAATTAAAAAAATGTTTTCCTACTTTACTTTCTGTGGATATGTATACATACTCGGCCATGGTCTTATGAAGGAAGCATCCTGGCATTTGCCTGGAATAATATGAGGAATTCATGGAAAATCCCAATTCAGAACCCCCGTCCTCCCGAATGCGAGACCAGAGCGTTACCGCTCACCCACCACGCTCAGATCTGTATATATTGTCATGTTGACAATATCAAACATAGTAATGTTATCTGTGAAAAAAATATTAGCACCTTAGTTGAAAAATAAATAACTTTTTCGCTTTTAAAGAACTTTCCTATTCACATTTTACTATTCCTACATTTAGGAAAATAGTGTGGATATATTTTTGCTGGTCCTCATTCAAAAATATAGCAGAGCATGTCGTTCGAAGCCGCAAATGTTAGAAGCACTAAAACTTCTTGCCGAAAATTGTAGTCAAGTAAGCTTCTGTTTAAAAGTGGTATATTTTTTCAAACATTGGTATGCAACAGTTTCCATGGTACGAGGATACTTTGTTAAAATCTACTTCGTTCCAAGATTCTTCTTAAAATTTAAAATTTTCTTTAGGTGTTGCTAATGCCCAAATATGCAAATTTAAATCACGTTGTGAAGATATCTGGTCCAAATATTAATTAGTCTTAATTTTTAGTTATTGTTTACTTTTCTTCATACAGATCTGTATATTTTAGCATGATTTCACGAGTTTCCACTGTTAATGACCATTGTGTCATGTTCCTAACTCACTCTCAACTTGAGTCCTCAAGTTGACTGGGAACTGAAAACTCCGTGACTACACAAAGCAGGAAGTTACTGATTTCCTACTACATCGACGTCTTAATTACTCTTGAACGTCATTACAGTTACTAGGAGATGATTGTAGTTCGCGTTTGCAATATATACTGATAATCAGTATACAATATCGACAATTAAATAGTTGGATGATCTTTCCTCTGATAAGTACGCTGGATCCAAATGTAGAAGAAGAAAATTGCGAGGATGTTGCGGTACTCTAATAGAGTGTTGACGTTTGCAGTGAGTTTGGTCATCCCACGTATATGAAATATTCAACTTTTCTAGTAGTGAAGAATCTGGATTACACTGGATGGCATATATCAGGTACAAGGATCTATTTCAATAGTTTTGGCGACAAACATACACCGTTGGAAATGCAACAGCTCTTTGCTAGCAGCCGTATAGTGTACTTTGTGCAATAACATCAGAAATTTAGTATGTGGACATTTGTGTTTAAAGTTCCTATATGTAAATGTATGATGCCTGAACATCGATAGGAGCTACACATGTCTGTAAACTGCTTGTCCGATAACAGTTAGGTCCTGAGCTATGATGAATTTTCGCCGATAGATTTGAGCCAGGGTATGTATTCAATCGGGTGGATATACTTTCAAGCTTGCAACTCAATTCTAGATATAGATGAGGTAAACTACAAATTTTAATACACGAGGAAGGATAAGATGGTTGATGTACCAAAAGGATCGTAAGATATTAACGACTTGGCAAAACACTTGACCCAACAAATTGTTAACGAGTAGCTTACTGTAATTGTTTCATACCAAGGTGTTATCATGCCACGACATTATTTAATAAAATAGTTACAAGTAGTGAAGTTATAGACAATAGTCGCAACGTGTTACTCTAAGGGAGAAAAGAAACACGAAGTATCGAGTGAGGTGGCAGGTAGTTGTCCTTTGCTATTGTCATCAAGTCACAAGCGCCCATACTTGTCCGCAAATGGGAGAGACAGATAGAGAAAGGCTGGCAGACGTTTGAACCGCACGTAGTCTCATTTACGAGTATGGGGAGTATGCGAACGGAGTGATAAGCGGGCATGGAAGATTGACAGGTGATAACCCGAAACGAATAGACAGTACGTGTTAAATACAAAATGTGGTGTAATTAAGAAAATTCTACAGTTACAATTAATAACCGAATCTCGTTGCTTCCCCGAAGGTAAGTTTTGGTAGTGAGAGATGTCTGGCTTACAACGACTATAAGAGAGATATAGTCTCTGCGAGAGAAATAGAGGTTTGGTAAACTAATTTCTACAAAAGCCTCATAATAAGAGTGTTCCTACATAGTCCAGTAACGGGGTCGTAATAAGGTGGTTTCACAAACATTAAATCACTTAGAAGATTTTTTTTCTTATCTTGTATAGATTGGTGAGAGTATGCAGAAACCAAGTCTTCGACCTCCAACACCCCAGGCACAATTTTCTGTGGCCAAAAATTAACAAAATTTTGGTATTTTTTCAGTTTTTCGTCTATAAATCCTTCCTGATGATTCCTAGCAAGAAACACTCTATTTCAAATTTGAAAGAGGACAAAATTTCCTACAACTTTCGTAGTACAAACTTTTTTCTAAACTCAAAACCAAGAGAGCTACAGTTCTTCGAAAATCATCCAAATTTCACACTTTTCCTAAAAGTTGGGGTTTTACCTACTATGCCGCTCAAAATGACTTACAACCTCTGTATATATAACTGATATATATGTATTTCTGTATGAGATAGTATATATATGTACTACACTTTGATTACTGATGGTCAATTCGATAATCATATAGCATTGTTGGCAGGGAGATACCGAAGGACTGTTCGGCCGCCAGGTGACAGTGTTTTCTATACGCGGCGCAATGCGCGACTTTGTGACTATCTAACCTGACCAAGAGGTTTTTTTTCTCTGCCTCTATGGCTTTTCTTACGTTCCGCAGCCTTCGGCCGCTCTACACTTAAGAATCAGGTAAGGAAATTTGGGGGCATATTTTAATTGCACATTTTGAGGGAAAACTTTGTCCTCTGTAATAGAGGACTTATGTAACCTCAAAATTTAAGGTTATAGTTCATTTTTCTTGGTTACCTTTTTTTCTTGTAGAAAATTATTTGATTTTATACTGGTTGTTGAGCGATTGATAAGGGAACTTTGAACTTATGTATTCGCAGGGGAATTGATGTTCAATCTGTTGTAATCTTGTTTCTTCTAATCGTAATGATTCTATTTTAAAATGCAGATTTGTCGTCAGTTTAATAATTTTTTTTTTTTTTTGCTGTCGTCAGTCTTTAGACTGGTTTGATGCAATCCTCCATCCATTCCTATCCTGTGCTAACCTTTTCGTTTCTACATAACACTTACAACCCACGTCCTCATATATCTGCTTCATATATTCTAATCTCTGTCTCCCTCTACAGTTCATACCTTCGACTGTTCCCTCCACTAACAAATTAACCAATCCAGCATGTCTCAAAATATGACCTAAAAGCCTGTCTCTTCTTCCTGTAAGCTTCTTCCATAAACTTCTTTTCTCACCCATCATTTCCAAAACACGTTCATTTCTTACTTTGTCTGTCCACCTAATTTTTAGCATTCTTCTGTAGCACCACATTTCAAATGCTTCAAGTTTCTTTCTTTCCGGTATTCCTAAAGTCCAACTTCTGCAATATATGGAGTGGATGTCAAATTGTGAAGTTCCCTTACCGATGTGTATCGTGGGGCGCTTAAAATTTGTGGAAGAAATCTGTTTTGCAGTCGTTGTATGTGACATACGTTGGATTTTGATACCGTTACCCACGTACCTGACGAAGTAATAGTACCGGATATGGGGAACCTACAGCTTAAGGTGGAATCCAAGCCACAGAATCATTCTGACTTACTTCATACTACACAGCAAGCTGTGGCGGAAATAAAGGTCCGGTCAATCGCCTTTGAAAATCACTGCTGAGACCGGAACTTTGATCTCCAGTCAGATACCTTAATCACTGAGCTACCAGTCCGTTTTATTACCTGATGGTAAAAGTGAAAACATAATGTTGCGGCACAAAGTTTATTTACGCAGTCAAAATTAAGTCATAATAAGTAAGAAATTAGTCATAAATCCATTTATTTTCCGTTTTAATGGATTGAAACTGTTTTCCATTCGAATTTGTTCCGGACTTCAAGGGAAAAAAATTGTTTCTATATGAAGCATTTAAATCTCTTCAACATGCAACACCCAACATAAAAAGTTTTGTTATGGACGGATGATGCCTCCTGCGTAAGGTTATGTGGCATCTTAGTGAAGACCTTGCCTGCTTACGTGAAAAATATGAAGCCTATTTGACAACGAACTATAGATCCAACAACACAGTTATATTTGACAAATACCGAAGTGATTGTGCGCAGAGAGGAATAAAGTCATCTGAAATGTTTTGTAGTGTGAAAACATCAGATACTTCAGCAGACATCATTTTCAGTGAGGAAACAAGTGCTGCAGTGACGCAGCAAATGAGAGCAGCAAGAACCGTGTAATGTTGAAACTAATCCAAAAACTGAAAAAGGAGGCATCCAAGATCAACAGGCAAAACAAGATGCAGCTAGATTGATCGTTGACGCAGCTATTTCCCAAGAAGCAAAATCCGATAATCTCCGATAATTTTAAGTTAGTATATTGGCTTTCTCATTTTGCTAATGGGCCTTGGTAACATTTATGTGTTTGAACCCACACATATCCTCTTCATCCATGCATTTGCAGGATTTGATACAATATCAGCATATTTCGGCTATGGGAAAGAAAAATTCTGCTGCCTCATTCAATACCAACCATATCTGAAAGTAACATGCATGCTAGCTAACTTCTCAGAACTCCTAGCCTCCAGAGACCAGCGTCTAGAGAACACGCAGGGGAACAGCTCATCTTAGAACGGTACGTAAAAATTGCTTGTGGAACATTGGAAGGCTCAGATAACAAATGTTTAAGAAATCTGCCCCAAAAATGCATTCAGACTATTGCGGTTGCCACCAAAATAAGATGAGGCATCGTTTCACTCAATATGCACGTACCACCAAGTAAAGGTCGGTTGGTTCGAGAAACTTACCCATTGCCTTGTGGATGAAGGAAATGCTCGTCCAGTCTTATTACAGTTACAATAATAAACACATTCAGGAGGACGCTGGTTCGAATCCCCGTCCGGGCATCCAGATTTGGGTTTTCCACGGGTTCCCCCAATCACTCCAACCGAATGCCGGAATGCTTCCTTCAAATGGCCATGGCCAAAATTATTCCCGTTCTTTTTCTCCAGTCCCATGGTGTCTCTAATGACATCGACGTCGAAGAGGCGTAAATCCATAAGAAAAAAAAAGAGACAATAATAAAAGATGTTGCACCTAAGTTTAATCTGAAGGTTGTATCATATTCCTGCAAGAAACCTTGTACTCCACCATGCAGCTGTCGCTAATCATGACTGCACTGTTCAGCTGCTCGCAAGAAGTGCTCTGGCCTGTCTCGTGAAAACGTTCCTGAAATGAAGTAGATGAAGAAGAAGAAAAGTTCATCGACCTCGTCGAAGCTGTTCCTGATGCAATGGATGAATGAGACAAAATTCACTGATAAGCCGGGACAATCCAAACGGAAAAGAAATTGATTTATGACAATTTTTTAACTTATTAAGAATTTATTATGACTTTACGCCATAACATTGTGCATTCATTTTCGCTCTATTATCATCATAATAGAGCGATATGGTAGCTGAATGGTTAAGGCGTCTGACTGGAGATCGAAGTCCCGGTCTCAGCAGTGATTTTTAAAGGGAATTGACCCGACCTTCACCTCTGCCACAGCTTGCTGTGTAATATGGAGTAAATTCCACCTTAAGCTGCAGGTTCCCTATGTCCGGTACTATTTACTTGGTCAGGTCAGATAGCCACAAAGGAGCGCATTACGCGGCGTTCCGGAAACGCTTGTCACATGGCGGCCGAACAATCCTTCGGGATCTACCGGCCAACAATGCTAAATAATTATTGAATTGACCATCAGTAATCAAAGTATAGTACATATTATATACTATACCATACACAAATACATATATATCATTTATATATACAGAGGTTGTAGGTCATATTGAGCGGCAAAGTAGGTAAAAAAAGAACTTTTAGGAAAAGTGTGAAATTTGGATGTTTTTCGAAATGTAGCTCACTTGTTTTTAAGTTTAGAAAAAAGTTTGTACTACGAAAGCTGTAGGAAATTTTGTCCTCTTTCAAATTTGAAGTAGAGTGTTTCTTACTAGGACTCATCAGGAAGGAGTTATAGACGAAAAATTGAAAAAAGTACCAAAATTTTGATGTTTTTTCACCACAGAAAATTGTGCCTGGGGTGTTGGAGGTCGAAAACTTGGTTTCTGCATACTCTCACCAATATATACAAGATAAGAAAAAAATCTTCATGTGATATAATGCAAGCGAAAACTCAATTACGGAGTAGGGAAATGCTGATGAGTGAGTTCTAACACCCACATGTGAGACGGGCAAGTATTTTTTTTTTTTTTTTTTTTAATGGGGACTTTTTCAAGACAGCAGATGCTAACTGTCTGCAGTCAGCAGCGAGTGGTGAGGCTGAATGACTGTGCAAGTAACTTACAAACACACGCTAAAGTTACTGAAAATTAACTGCACTACATGTTCTCAAAAGATCTCAGTTAACGACCTGGCGAAGCGATCTGCGTGATAAGGATTTATTGTTTTACCGATTAGGTAATGGTTTCGCCGTTACAGGAGTGTCATTTGAAATCCCTTTCAGCAGTCGTTATCTGGTTGGTAAATTTGATTTCTTAATTACTCTGACCAGACGACTTAGCGAATCACAGTACAAGACGTTAAACTTGCTGCTCGATGCTGATATAAAGTAGTAACCTTTAGAACAGAAACGTCGTTGACATTTGTCCCAGGGTTACATACAGACTTAAACTAATGGTGTACTTTGAATCTACAACTAACTGCCAACATATTACAATGAGGATTGATGATTATCCCACCCACCATTGGAAATTAGTCAATATGATCTACCATTAACCGTATACATGTTGTCTTTTATATTCTCTCAATCCAAAACAATGATACGGTGACATAGTAATACAAATTTATTGTATTTGGAGGCGTTCGTTTATGTAAATGTAGATAGGTAAATTGATGGCCAACTAATCACTAATGCCCGTCTGCATATACAGAAAACTGTATCATGTCTCAGATATTATGCGGTAACAAGTGCAGAATGTACATACACGCAAGGGCGACTGTGATACATCACACATTTTATAGCAAATCAAGGCGATCAATGCATTCTATATCACACGCGCAGGAACCAGTATTTTAATATCTGGTTACATCAGGGCCGCCGTAAGCGGGCGTGCAATGCGTGCACCGCACGCGGGCGGCACATCGAGGGGGGCGGCAAAACGAGCGATCGACAGTCGCCGGGCCGCGATAGTTACCACTCGATTGTCGCCGCGACGAAATTTGCGGCGTATTACGTAGCCGGCGACCTTTTTTTTTTAGCTCAACAGCTGCTTCGGGCGGCCGGCGACACTTGGAATGGTAACAATGGGGGCGGCAAATAATGTTCAAAGGGGCGGCAATCTCACAGTTTTTTGACCCGGTTCGGAAATTTCCTAAATCCACCACTGGCTGTAGTTAGACAAGGGCGGCATAATCGGTATTGCACGCGGGCGCTGAAACAGCTAGCGGCGGGCCTGGGTTACATAAATAACCAACAATAGCAAATTTCGTAATTAACTTCGGAGCACCATTCTTAGTTAAATGTAAATTACACCAAAAACACGTTGCGTGCTTAGATCCATATCTGCAGTCTGAATTTATGCTCGACCTCGACGGTAACATAGTAATTTTATTTTGCATTCTCACTGGGTGAACTTCCGAAAGACATTTTTAAGTTAGCTAGTTTCGCAGGTTACTTCCTGGCATCACTAAACAATAAAGTCACAAATACCTTTGAAGCATTAGTGAGAGTATTTTCATTTACTTCTAATTTTAATATTTGTGTCGACGTGAACACAATGAAAGTAAGAATAAATTTTCGTGGGAATCACAAGGTAAAGTAAGAATATTTGCGTAAAGACGTGGGCTCCTTTCCGTTTATAAGCAGCGCAAATTATTGATGTGACTTCTTAGCTTTGGCTACACAGTTAAAAATGACCACAAGTTCAAGAACACATCACAAGAAAAGATGTGCCCATTAGTTATAAAACCTTATCAACCCTGTTGAATTTCAGCATGTATATAGCTCCTCGGCTTCTCATTTTCAAATACAGTATCAATAAACCTGCTGCTATTATTAGAGCTTCTGTTGATGTTGCTCAGTACAGTCCAGCAAACGTAATTAAATCACTCTTTGTACGAGTAGCTTCAGGATTTTCTCCACCGGCTCCACCTACCTAAGATGCTTGCCCAGGTGTTTGTTACGAAAATGGCAATGGATTTTTCACCACCACAGTATATATACAGAAACTTCCTCTAACCTTTAAAAAAAAAATTTTTTAAAATAATAATGGCCTTCGGTCATTGCGACCATTTAGCCAGCTCCAATTAGTTTTTGTACTGAGTATTGTATCAGGCTCTAATCATGATATTGTGAAAACTACTGTGAGGACAGCACAACACGAACACAACACTTAATTAAAACCACCAGCCTGAGGCCGGACTCGAACCGGCAGCCCTTGCAATGCGAAGCCAGCGCACTAGCTACTACACTGCCAGGGCCGGCTTCCTCTAACCTAAACTTATGATACTTATGATTTTATTCATTGATCGGAAAGTCTTCTGTTAGTGTCCCTGAAAGCTAAGACGTTAAGGCGTACTGCTGGCTGAAGTTTCCGCTTCATCGCGTCAACAAGTTTGATGGTAGGCTTGTGTTATGTTTATTCCTAAAGACCATATATCTTGGCTTGTTCGCCGCACGATTCAGCACCCCCCACATAACATGACATTTTATCACTTGTCGTCTCAATTTCTGATTTTGAGTGTCCTACCAGTAGATCTTCGTGAAGACGACTATCACTAGACAGTCAAGTGTACGATAAGTCTTTTAATTCCTGATTCTAATGCAATATTCCAATATCAGTATATGTATTTTATTGAATATGTATTAAACCTGAGGCGCAATGTAATCAGTGAAAACCAGTGTCGCAACAAATCCTTGAGCGAGCAATTGACACCCCATGTGTTGTTCGAAATACAAGCGCGAGCTAAGGACAGGTAGAAAGACGGTCGGTGGCCGCAATAGTGGAATGAGGAGCTGTTTGTCAACGTCCCAACTTTTGCTATACCGTGACGAGTGGTCAAACCAGGTGAGAACAGACGTATGATTCTAGTCGTAAGTGAAGCCTCTTGGTGACTACCTATGCTCAGATGGACATCATTAAATTCTTGAACTGTAACTGTCATAGAACATGTTTTATATCAAACGCCCTTGGCGAAGCGATTCACAAGATGAAAGTTCGTGTTACTACCAATTTCAATTAGGGTTATTCAGATCTATTAACTCCAATGTTGCTATGCCATTTTATGGCGTTTCTCATAAATACTTAAAGCTTTGTACAATTTTATAATATTGATCAAATACTAATTTAATCGTGTCACTTTATTTTGTATTTTTAATATGGCAATTTTAATTTAACAATTATTTTAATTTGATAATTAATTTCTTGTAATTTTGTATTGGGAGCAAACTTTCTAGTTTTTTTTTTTATTATTTCAAGAATAAATACTCATTTTGTTATATTGAATTTCATATTTTGTAATCATTTAAAAAGAACTCTTTTCATTTATCAATATTCATTTAACAATATTAATTTATATACACTATGCTCTGGGAAATGTCAAGTATACGCATCTACATATCAGTGCGTAATTCTAATCAATTATTTACAGGGCCACAATACATTTCGCCAAATCTGCATCCATCCCACATCTCTTCACAACCTTGAATGTTATACAAATATACGATATAGTAATCAAACTAGAAATATGATAAAATATTTCTGATACTTGGGCGAGGCGTTGTTTTGTTAGCATATAGCGCTAGTAGTGAACTTGAGACTCCTAGCTTTAAACTAACAAAGATATAACGGTAGTTTTTGAAATCTACATCAATTGATTGATTGAGGCACAAATATTAAATTTTACACATTTGTTCCTCGTAGCATTTATCATGCTATTATCAAAGTAAAATTCTATTCATGGCGGCAGAACATGTTCCTAAGCACACTTGTCAATCACTAGAGATACAACGAGATGGTTGTACTCCAGATTAAAGTCAGATTGAACTTAGAATCTCTATGCAAGACAGCCCTCTAAGGTATACGTTGATTATTACTATTGCCACACTAATCGGTGATGGAGGCGTGTTTTTGGATGACGTAGGCCCATTTTGTCATCACTCAACACGTGCGAGCCGTCAGCTTAGACAATTTTTATTAATATAGTTAACGGAGGTATGTTTACGAAGTCACAAAATAAAATGTACTGTTCTGATCAAATGACAATTGATTTAATAACCTCTCCTCCTTGAACCACGCTCATATAACATCCATACAAACTTGTTGATATATTTTATAAACTATAGCGGCTTCTTTACGGAGAAGCAAAAACTCCTGGCACGCGTCATTATTTACGCCTAGCAACACACACTCGCCTCGCTCACTCGACCATTAAACACCTAACAATAACCTGTTGCGGGTCAAAAATACTCCGATACAAATTCTTAAAGACTATAAGCTAAATCTACCCCGATTACAGAAACAAACTACAATTTGTGAAAAACCGGAAGTTATATTCCAGAGGTTACAGAAATTAATACAAATATTTTCAGATACCCATAATTAACAAAAATAAAATAATAGCATAATAATAATGATTGCAATAATATTAATAACGAAAAATGATTGAAGGTGATTTGTGGTAATGTTACAGAAACGTTCTCTCAACAAAATGTTGCTCCATCCGAGGATAGTTCCGGCGCTATATCGGTCCCTTTCGACAATATTGGCAGAGTTGTAACGTGTCCAGGGGCACGCCAATTGAACAAACGGCGAGAGTCACTCTCCATGCTGAACCATGACTCAATCATGAACAAGTCACAACCCCACTGTACACAGGTCCACGTTGTGCCTTTGTGTGAGCAGAATTCATTTGGCGGTTTGGAGAGCATACAGAGAAACCTCTCGAAGCCGACGATGCACTGTCTAACAGTATACGTGTGACCCAGAGGTCACTAGCCAGTGCAGCTGCTGTGATTAGACGTCTGCAGGTACTTAGGGCAAAATAACGATCCTAACTCTTGTTTGTAGCAGCTTATAGATCTACCCCTTTACACGTTGAATGGTTCCTCTCTCTTGGAATCTTTTCCATTGCCGTGAAATAACGCTATGGGTGTCAAAAGATTTCTGGCACACATGATGCTGATTGTGCCTGACCCCTATCCCGCCGGTAATCCAACACCGAGCGTGGTGGTGTAACGGTTATCGTTCTCGCCTTGCATTCGGGAGGACGCCGGTTCGAATCCCCGTCCGGGCATCCAGATTTGGGTTTTCCATGGTTTCCCAAATCACTCCAGGCAAATGCCGGGATGTTTCCTTCAAAAAGGCCAGGGCGAATTGCTTCCCATTTCTTGCCCCCCCCATCCTTTCCCGTCTGTAAAGACCTCGCTGTTAAGAGACGTTAAGCAGTCAAAAAAAAAAAAAAAACCATCCACTCGCAATGTCAACCAGACGTGTTTTCTGTGCCATCCTGCTGTCCTACGACCGAATACTTGTGCCAAATACACACAACACGCAGTCAGAACCGCTGCTCTCAAAACCTCTGTCCACACGGACTGTTTGCGGCACTCTAAACGGTCTCATAATGAGCTGCCTGTTTTATCACGTGGTTGTGTGTTGTGCAGCTAAAACGTTGAAACGATTTCTCGTGGATCACAAAGACCCCATAACTTACGCATATGAATGTAATATTTGCAATGACGTTGAAAATTCCGTCACAACCAAGCCAAAGGGATCTTTTTGATTCTATACTTTCGTAAAACCTCTCTGGTTGTGCCATCGCTGGCTGTGTGTGTTGACAGCTGCTCACAAAACTGCGAGTTTTGCATCATCAGCTAAGTTACTAAATTACTTTAAAATCCTTAAATTATCGTCTAAATTCTTAGGATTCTAAAGAGAAGAATTATTTAAAATTTCCTCCATAAATAACAGTTTTCAGTTCGCGTCATTGTTTCTTGAGTCCCTTTTCTAGTTATTTCAAGTTTCATTGAATTATATATAGCATCAGCTTGGTAGTTAGTTCAATTATAATACTTATAGCACAGGTAAACATTGTGGTATAAGTTATTTTTTCATTTTTAAATTTCTTCTATACCGTAAATCAGTAGTTCGAACTTCGATTGTTAAGGTCATTCTATTGTCCCATATTAAGGATCTGTTCGGTTTAAAATAACACAGTTTGATATTTAATTAGTTCTGGAACAGTAATATAACAACTTGCAATGATAAATAATAAACATAAGTATTTATATATAACACAATTATTCACATTTGGTTTAATCAATATTCTAAGTTCGACTATCGATATCGCAACCAAGTTTACGAAAACAAAAACTTACGTTAAACTAATTAATCTGTTTTGCCTGAAAAAACTTCCTAGCGTTTAGCATTTTTTTAAAGAAAACTTTCGTAAGGACAAATTAGTTCTTATCCATAATAGTGGTAAATAGTATCGACCTTCCATCTTTATTTTTAAATTCATTAGCGTAAGTTTTATTCATTTGTTCTTAAGTACTTGTCACCTAGTTATTACTTATAAACGTTCAAACTAATTATATATATAAAAAAAATTATATAGTTAGTTGAGTTTACAAATCTAAAATCTTAAGTTAAATTCACTGGTCTGTTTTATCGGAAATAAAAATTGTTAATTATTTTAATATACATTAAAACAACAATTACCTAATATTTAGAAAATATTTCCTAGTAAATAACTGATTAGTTATCATTCACACTTTAACACTAATATCGACCTGTAAACATCAGTCTTCATGTTATATTTGAACTTTACAACCGTAAGTTTTATTTTGTTGGCTTTTAAGCAGTTTTCACCCAGTTATTATTTACAACAGAGCGACTGAAAAGTAAAAACTTCGATTTTTTTTTCTTTTATTAGACTATTAATTAAATTTAAGATTCATTGAATTTCGTAATTTAATCCTTAAGGTTCTTTTGAAAGGTACCAGTAGGTATTGTTTTCGGAAAAATCATGCATGAAAAGTGTGGCGGCTGTCGCTGAAATGTGGTGAATGGTTTGGATTGTAATGGGTATAAAGAGTGGTTTCACTGGGAATGAAAGGAAATGGGAAAGAGGTAATTAAATGAGGATCTTCAGTGGTATTGACCGCTTTGTTTTTAGGATAGGAAACTTTCAGAGCAGGATAGGAAAATTTCAGAGCAGGATAGGAAAATTTCAGAGCAGGACGAAACGATCGGGGGGATGGGCGAATTGCGTGAAAGGGTCATTGAGGCTTTGTCTGTAGACGCTCAGTCTGTTGAGGCTGTGGCTGTGGAGGTTGTGCCTGTGGAGTCTGTGTCTATGGAGGATCTGCCTTTGGACACTGAAAGTAGAAATGTTGGGTTTAGTGAGGAGGGTGAGAAGGATGGATGGGAACTAGTAACAGGTCGTAGGGGAAATATGTTTAACAGAATGAATAAGTTAGACACTCCAGAAATTGTTGGAGAAATAGGTTTGACCTGTTACCAGAGTCAGATGCGAAAAAGCCTCGAGTAGATTTAGGTAAGGTGTAGCAGACCTATATGAATATAGGTATAGAAGAAAAAAATAGGAAGAAAAAGGTTCTGCTGCTAGTTAGTAGCCATGGGAGAGGTATAGGTCTTCTTCTCTAGGATCAATTAGCCACAGGTTACCAGGTCACAAGCTTTTTCAAACCCAGTGCAACATTAAGTCAGGTAATAGAGTATATAGGTTCAATTTTTAGGAATTACACTAAGGATGATAGAGTAGTGATAGTGGGAGGTACGAGAAATAGTATTAATAGAAATGCTAGTATAGAGAGTGACCTAAGGAAGGTGGTGAAGGAGGCGCAGCATACCAGGATGGAACTCATGCAAGTTCTAAGTCGCCATGATCGATCACAGTTGAACCACGCTGTGAGGCAGGTAAACGTAGAAACAGAGATGCTACTAGGAAGAGACATTAGTACCGTTTTACGGGTTATGAACTTGTGCCTGTAAATACCATTGGTAGGGTTTTACTAGGCATGGCCTACAGTAAATAGAAGGGAAAGGGACTACTTTCTGAGTTGTTAGCTAATACTGTAAGGGAGCCCACTTAAAATCATGATGAGGTCAGGACTGTGCCTTTTTTTAGGTTAGGGGCTGCTGGTGAAGGGATAAAAATAAGTGATCAAAGGGGTACTGGTTGTTGATGCACTATGGGAAAAAATACAAATGCTAAATAAACAGATGAAGCTATTGAAATAATAACAGATTGGGTACAACTGGAAAGATAAAGGTTAATGCCGAAAATACCGCAAAGCCAAAAATATGAGAACTGTAGACGTGTAATGAACAAAGTGATAGAATTTGCAAACTTAATAGAGATGTATGAACCTCAAGTGATTATAGGGGTAGAGTCTTGGTTAAAAGAAGGAGTACTAGACAATCAGGTTTTCCCTTAAAATTACAGAGTGTACCGCAGAGACAGAAGATCAATTGGTGGAGGGGTTTTCATACTGGTTAACAAAGATTACTATAGTTCTCTTGTGCTCATTGATAATGATCATGAGTTACAAGGGTTAGATTTTTGGGGTGATAAAAAAGAAAAAATCAGGGTATTGGCTGTAGTGGAAGAATGAATGATGAAGATGAGATTCTTGGAGATAAACTAAATTCATATTCACAGTAAAGCACAGTGAGTGCAGAATGGTCATTATTGGAGGGGACTTAAATTTGTAAGGCGTTAACTGGGTGGGAAATAAGATAAATAACACAAGGGAACAGATATTTGTAAATACCTTAATAAGAGAAGGAGGTTTTACACAAGTGATAGAGCAAACTCCGAGGGGACCAAACATGTTGGATATCTTTCTAATAAAACCTGATGAAAATCTTGTAGGGTGTCAAGTAACTCAAGGAATGTGTTCACTGTGAAGTACTGATGGATATTAGGTTATTCAGTAAACCGGTGGCCAAAATAGAAGGGGAAAAAAGGTATAATTACCAAAGAAACAGACTTTAGAATAGAAATATCAGGGAAAGTTTCAGCAAATGGAAGGATTGCACCACTACAATGGAATCAAAATGGGAGGAGTTTAAGGAGATAACAAAAAAGGACGAGGAAATGTTTTCTCCAAAGCAGAAAGTAAAGATAAATACACAACCTACTTGCTACAACAGGGAAGTTGTAAAACTACTACACGTTTTACTGGGTTTAATTTATTCGTGAAAATGTTAGTCACTTATGCTGAGGTTTTGACCAACTTAATGGAACGTTTCAGACTTCGTTTGAATTTATTTTTAACAATTCGGTCGCCACAGCTGATAGCCAACGTAATGTCAAACAGTTTCAGAAATAATTGAAACATTCAGCACTGTACAGGGTATTATTATACCATTGAACACATGCACAGTCGTTTAAAGCTGTAGCAAGTTTATTCACACAGTTTTAGTTTTAAAGAACACATATACGCCGAACACCAACTGAAAATAATATTAATCCGTGATTACAGGTTCGCGAGAGTGAAAAGTACTTTCACTTAGCGTAAATTCAGTTACTATCGTGTCCACTATTCACACAACAATCATTGTATGTTATCCACTTAATATACACTCACTGAAGGGATGTCCATGCAGTTAGTTCAACCTGGTCCGTCCAATCGAGAAGTAAACGACAGCCAATATTCGGTGCCGAAGCGGTATATAGCGCGAATTTGAAATCCATTTACACTGGGGAGAATATTACTACTCCACACTTACCGGTACACGACATTCTCGTTGCCGCGCGCTACCTTCACCAGAATCATACACTGACTGCTTGCTGTTTACTAAGAGTTTATTACTACGACGTACTTATGATGGATATCGATTACCGACACAGATGAACTTTGACAGTTCGTTAGCTTATCGGTCTGTTATGTGACAAAGTGAGAAAGTTAAAGAGGCTAGTGAGACGGGAACACAATATATTGAAAAGACAGGAAGGCAGTAGGGAATACTTAAAACAAATAAACAATCAATTAATAAGGGACCGTGCACAAACTACGTGGCTCGGACCAGGGGGGGAGGGGTTGGCTGGAAGGCTACGCTAGGCTACGTGGGGGAAGGGGGGGGTTCCGAGCCAGGCCACGTAGCTTTCCTTTCATAACATTTTTCACAGTTAAAATGAAGAAAAGAACTAACAACAGCTTGTGAATATTTATTTCCCTCAGTTAATTATCTCCGTATGTAATTTCACAATAGTCTGACAAGATAAAACAGTACAAAATGTCTTCTGGAATCAAAAGGGACAAATGCTACGTGCTACATGTGGGGGAGGGGGAGGAAGGCAAAAGCCACGTAGGGCTACGTGGGGGGGGGGAAAGGGGTTCACAGGAGGCCAAAATAGAGCTACATGGTTTATGCACGCTCCCTAAGAGCATACAGAAGCAAAGGATGGATTTTTGAAGAATATTATTGATGCAGGAGTACCGATGAACGATGCATCTAGAAACTTCTATGGTTATAATAGAAAACTGAGGGGAAGGGAAGGTATTCAGAGTATTGTAGATAAGAATGGAGTTGAACTCACTGAGGATTTTAAAATTGCAGAGATATTGAGTGACTGTTTTAGTGATACAACTAGGGACAATCATCCTGTGATGGGAGGGAATGAATCACAGGAGAGTCTCCCTAAACGCATAATTGAGGAAACCACAAAATTTGAAATAAATTCTCACGAAATTATGAAGGAACTCAGAAAGTTAAAAAAAACGTGAAGGGACCGATGTAGATATTAGTACAGATTTATTAAAGGTTGTGGGATGCCTTTAAATTTTATTTCAAATGAGTTTGGAGTCTTGCTGCATACCAGAGGATTAGAAAAGAGCAATAGCAGTACTGGTTATAAAGGAGGGGCTACAAATAGGGTTGAAAATTACAGGCCAATTATTTTGACATCAGTGATAGGCAAAATGATGGAGAGATTGATATGCAACTATATCAGAAATGTCTGTGAGGAAAGAAATTGGTTTTCAGATACACAACATGGCTTTAGGCAAGGAGATTCATGTGATTCCCTGATGGTGGGCTATATGCAAGATATTTGAGATGAAATGGACAAGACCAAGTTGATATTGTGGCACTGGATCTTTCTAAGGCGTTTGACAGAGGAAGCCATAAAATGGTTTTAAATAAACTGAAATCCATTGGATTGGATGAAAAGGTAACTTGTTTGGTAGAGGAGTTCTTAAAAGTCAGAAAGAAAAGTGTTAAAATAGGAAATACATTATCAAAAGAGGTGGAAGTAAATATGGGAGTGCCACAGGGTAGTGTATTGGGACCATTACTGTTCATAATTCTAATGAATGACTGTGTTGATGGGTTGCGGTCAGATTCTAGGTATTTTGCAGTTGATATAACAGTATATAATAGGATCAAAACAGGTGAAGACTGTGAACAGGTGCAGGGTGACCTGGATAGAATACCTAAATGGGTAGGTCAGCATGGAATGAAGATAAATGCCAAGAAAAGTCAGCTTATTAGGTACACAGATAAATAAACAAAAGTTAAATTACGATTATAGGATGGGGTCGGAATTGGTTGCTGAAAGCTTGAAGAGTAAATATCTTGGCATAACGTTTGATAACAAACTTAATTGCGCATAGCACAATGGGCAGGTGGTATGAAAAGGTTACAAAACCCTTCATTTACTGGAGAGGGTGATAAGAGGATGTAACAGAGAAGTTAGGGAGTCTTTGGTCAGACCATTGGTTGAATATGGTGGTGTAGTTTGGGACCCACATTTTGGTTATAAATTACAGGAGTTGGAAGGTATGCAAAGAAGAGCAGCTAGATTTGTTTGTGGAAATTATCGCAGGACCTAGTCAGTAACTGATATGATAAGGGAGCTGGGTTGGGAGTCATTGGAGGAAAGGAAGAGGGTGACGAGAGTTCTGGGAATGTACACGGCATATTTTGGTGATGGGGCTTGGAGGGATATTGGTCGAACAATTAGGAATAGTGCATGGAAGAGGAAAGGCGACCATGACCACCAGCTTACGCTCGTTTTCATGCATTAGGGAGTGGAAAAATTTTCTTTTGTCGATAAGGGTGTCAGTGATTGGAACAAATTACCAGGTGTAGTGATGAATAATTTTCTAAAAACGCGTAAGGAATATACAATTAAAATTTGTAAACCATAATGGTGAATGGGGGAGGAATTTAACATTCCAATTATGAAAGAAAAATTTAGAAATGTATATAAAAAGGGATTAAATGTATGGCTGTGGGAATTGCCTCAGGTGTGTTAGCTCCATCGCAATTAAATTAATAATAATAATAAAATTTCCTGTTCGATATCTCGATTCTCAGTCTACGACCCCTTCCGGCACACACATTAATTTGTGAGCCCACCACTCAGTTAGTTTGAATTAATTAGCTGTCAAAACAGCTTTTGAAGGAAAGTGGAACGTTTTAACATTTACCACCCCAACTGGAAGAACAGCGTGTGTTTGGATGAGATAGGCCCAGTCTCATCTCTCAACACATGTCAGGCGAACGTCCATTGTAGTTTAATTGATGATAATTAATGACTTGTTGGCACCAAACAATTAAAAGTTATTACAATTAATTGAAGAAATTTAAATGTCAGAGATATACTTCAATAGGCTTCTACATACTTCATATCAAATACAAGTTTCACAGGTTATTACTCAAACTCACGCCATGCCATGTTTTTAATGCTGTCTCTCAACGAACACTGATCGCAGTGTTGGCCAGCGTCAAAGATTGTTACCATACAACTTAAAGATAATATTATTATTATGGTACGCCAAGGTGGCACAGATAACCACTTGTGAAAACCCAATAAATTACACCAAAAAAGGTTACAAATGTTATTCAATTATTCAAGGTTGTGTACCTATAATAAATCAAATAATAATAAAAATAATTACATAAGAGTGGATTAAAATAATTGGCGGGTTGTGAGATTGTCACAAGTTTCTTAGCGATATGTCTGGTAAGCAGCGTCACGCTAAAAATGTACATTTTCAAGAAAACAATAATTTGTTGACGATAAACTACGCACTTTTTTAACCTGTGATGTTGTCACTGTCGGAGCACAGTGATGTTATAGCTGGCAGGTTTTAAGGGATACAGTCATTATATCTATGATAACTGTTTGATTTTCCTTTTAATTGTAACCGAAAATGTTCCACTAAATACAAATAGTCTCTGCGCTGCCAACGTGAATTGCATCTGTTGTATATTATCGTTTGTCTGGTGGACAGCAGTAAGAAATGAGTGAAGCAAGTTGAAAACTTATTGTAACTATTATGGATAGCAGCCACCTCGTTTACTTCCAAACCATTCAATGAATGTGCTCCGATTGAATGATTTGGAAATAATAATTATTAATTAAGAAACTTCTAAGACAATTGAAAATGAAGTTTTTAGCAATATATTGCAAAATATCAAATGCAGGCTTAATAATGTGTCTGTAATCTGTATAAATGAAGAAGGAAGAGAAGTTTATCTTTTGTATTTGAGCATGAGTGAAGCTAAACAGTCAGTTTCATCCGCAGATTTTATGTTTTTACCTCATTTTCAGAGAGAACAAATTTTTCCACTGTCCAGCTGCTTGCTATGGCCCAAGGTTGTCTGATCTAGAGATTAATGAGCAATTAACTGCTCACGAACTTCAAAAAACCGTATAATTTCACGATGTATCACTACCGTGGTTCCTAAAAAGTCCTTTATTTGTATGCTCATATGACAATTCATTATTTTTTTTTTTTTTGCTTAAGACTTAACGCCTCGTCGACGTGGAGGTCATAATAGGCGGGAAAGGACTGAATACAAGGAACTGGAAGGAATTCGGCCATGACCTTTTTGAAGGTAGTATCCCGGCATTCGCCTGGAGTGATTTAGGGAAACCATGGAAAATCCAAATCTGGATTCCCAAACAGGGATTCAAACCCACGTCCTACCGAATGCGAGGCCAGAACGCTACCGCTTACACACCCTCAGATGAAGCACTTGTTTACTCAACGAAACTAAATACTAGTACGTAAAAAAAACAACTGTTTTTTCTCAAGAGATTATCAACAATTCTTCATGTTACATTTTACAGGTTTCCCAGACACCAGTATATAACCAGTGCAGGTATCAGCGGACTGAACACCTTCCACAGGCAAGTTACCCCATCTCGTTGCACTTGTGCCCCCGGCGTCTTGCCTCTCGCGGGGAATAATGAGGCAGCCAAGCGCTCAGCATTAAAGGTCGGCTGGCAAGCGGAAAGTGCTCAGTGGCACAACTTTGATATTGCCGACAAAACTGACGACAAAAAACACAAAATCCTAAAATTTTAACTCATATCTGAAGAACGTTCCACAGATTTTCAGATTATGGTATAGTTGTGGAATATATTTCAGTTGTTAGTTATAATGGATTTTACTGGTCATAAAAAAGAAGACATACCGAAGAAATTCCAAACGTCAGATACCAAACACGTAGAAACACTTTAAAATATTTTTTTCAAGAGTGACGCACCAATCAAATCTGCCACTTTTCATAAGTATTATGACTGTAATCAAGTTGGTCTAAAATAAAGAAAACAATATTATTTCTATTCTTTTTAAAGATGATTTGGGATATTGAAGTACAGCGACGGCTAGGCTAATGTGTAGACCAATTTTACGAAACTGGATAAAAAAAGGTGAGACAATACATTTTGTGGAAGAAAATGCCGTCTACAATCATTTATTATAGTGAATGTTATTTGTACTTACAGATATAGTGATAATCCTGACAAGGCTATCTGGAACAGTAGTTTATAAACTTTCATAGACCCGTTTTTAAAATAACAGTTAAACGTTCTACCAATTGTTATTTGGAATCTATCAATTGTTGCTATTGCTAATGTTTTCATAAAAAGTTACACACGTGTAAATAAACATTTTTTTGTTTCACCTATTTTTTATGCTTATGACTACAGCAGTGCCAATCTAATTTCGCTTATTTCTATTATTGTATATATGTTTACTTTCTGTCAAATTATATCTATGTTCCAGTCGTTATTATTATGTGAAGTCCTGTATTAATTTCACGTGTAATGGCTTTTATCTCTGTTTTTAGTGTGTTTAAAAAGTATTTATTTGTTAAGTGGTCAACTCGTTTAGTATTATTTATTCCATTCCTGTGGATTTCGTAGCTTTCTTGAACAGTTATGTGATTCATTTTGGGTTGCTTAGTTTTTGTATTTTCTTGTCTGTCTGCATGGTGGTTTAGGGATGATTATGGTCTAATAAATATTTCGCAAATGTAAAGTGTATTGAACATATTATTGCTACGTGTTCCTTGTATGTTATGTTAAAGTTCTTGAAGATCTGGCACTGTTGGCATGTAAATTGATATATTCCCATTTCCTGGTACATGCCAAATGTTGCTGTTCAGTTGTTTGTATACTGCGTTATGTGTCCTGAAAAAAAAAAATTTTGTTCCTTGATTTCTATATATGCTACTATCGAAAGTCATGGTGTACCATTGTTTTTTAGTTTCGATCTGGGTGCTGATATGTAATATAATGCTTCTTTCTTTTATTTTTTATTTTATTCTTGAGATGTTCAATCAATGTTTCACTATATTGATTATTCTTTGCTATTTGCGTTATTGGTTAGTATTCCTAGATTGAGGTAAAAGTATTTAGTCTGTTTAGCATGTGCCTCGGTGCTGCCTGTTTAGGATCGTTAAAAGAGTTATGTATTATGATTTGGGTTTTCTGTATATACAGAATGTGTGCAATAGAATTTTTCTGGTTACTGTTATGTACAAGAAGTTCATTTTCTTTTTCGCTTCCGTCCTTTTTTGTTTCTATATGTATTTTTAATTTCTTTGTGTATTATCAATATTTTATGTTGTGGTTCTTCTATATGGCAGATGACATCATCCACATATCTACATTAGTAAAAATTATTGTATTTCTTGTTTGTGAATGTGTAATGTACTATATGGTCCATAAAACTGTTTGCCATAGACTTAGGTGACCTTCTTTTTAAATTTTGTATTTGTTATTGATATGGAAATAGTTTTGTTATTTTATAAGGTACCGTAGCGTATTTTTTATGTGTACTTTAAAAACTGTGTTATGTATGGAAAGCTTGTTTTTAAAAATGAATAATCACTCATTAAAAAGAACAGAAAGAAATCGACACTATGGAAGTGAAGGTCTGGGAAACTCACTATCTTCTAGACTTTACAGAGCATTGCTATTCACTGACGGAGATAAGTTTTGCAAAGTCACGCGCAGCTATGGAACAGTCGCTTTCAAATAGTAATGGTTGACATCATCATACTGCTTCCCTTTTTTCTTAATCCGCCATTCATGGCTATGATTATCTTCTTTGAGCAGCTCATAATTATTCAGTGTAATTTTTTTCTGGGTAGCAGTGGTGGTTATTATTCAGTAAGCTAGGTTAAAAGATGACCTTGTGTTTAATCTCGACGTAAGGCATTGATAGATAAGGAACTGGATTACCAGTATACACAGGGAGTTAATAGTAGAAAACAAGTCGGAAACTGCAGAAACCAGCATCGAGCCAAAAAGTATGGGATTAGTATTCATCGCAATGTAATGGTCAAGGTTCACCAGTAGAGTGGTCTGGTGGCTCTGTGGTTGAGGCAACTGAATGGAGGTCAAAAGGTCCCCCGTTGAAAACCCAGGCCCTTAACCCGAATATCACCTCTGACAAAGGATTCTGTGTAATATGAAGTACGGTAGAATGATTCCGAAATTTGGATTCTATGCTAAACCTTAGGTCCCCTATACCATGCAGGATTACCGGATTACGTTAAGGTAGCCATGACAGAAGTGCATTCACGGGAAATGTAAACTCTGTTAATCGGCGTCTGAACCCTTCAGGGATACCCCAGCCAATAATGCCATACGAAATTATTATTAAGGTTGACCAGTCAGTTCCTCGCAGATATGCGTAGCACAACTGGTACCAAAACATGTTCACAGCACATTTTTATAAATCCCCTTGTCACGGTAATAATTTTCAGTGCGCTTATAAACAGGTTTGTATCGCAGCTAGACTGAAGGTAAATGTAAGAGAGATCTTTCTTCATACATGAAAATTTCATGTTTCCCGTTCCTTATAGAGGTAAGTGAGATAATCAGATCTCAATAACACCATTGTTCAATTTTCATGACTGTCTGACATTATCTGTCTTCGATTGTGGTCGCCTTTCCGTAGCGGTGGCAGCTTACTGCGTGACTACATATGCTAAGCCGTTAGGCCCACTGACAGAAAACGGATCGACCATCGGCGGAAGTTCTTGAATGAATGTAGGCTTTCTCGGTGAATCAGATGGATAAAATCTTCTCGATCTTTCCACCGGGAGCGCCTCTTATGGACGCGCTCTCCCGATGGAAAGCTCGAGAAGATTTTATTAATTAGATAGTTATTGTCTCTCAAAACATGTCTGTGTCTTTCTAACTTTTTAACTACAGATTTACGCCTAATTGACGTCGTGATCATCAGAGGCGCGAAAAAGTGAGGGATAAGAACGGGAAGGAATTCAGCCATTGCCTTTTCGAGGAACCATCCCGGCATTCGTCTAGAGTGATTTCCAGAATTCATGGAAATCTGGATGGCCTAAATTCGTGTACTCCAAAATGTAACACTAAAGCGTATCTGCTCATCCACTGTCTTGGTGAGTTGATGAGATTAGTTCAGAAGAAAATCGCGGAAGAGATGGGTACCAACTCCTACTATTGTCAAATTTACAAGAAGTGTACGGAAACAGCAGAAAACCAGTTAGCGTTACAGACATTTCAAACATCAGCTGGTAATATTTTGCGTTAGATAAAACACTTTGTGAACCCGTAAATCACGGTTGTTGTGTATAACAATGATTGCACGAAATTTACTTAGAATGATTTCGAAAAAGTACTTACACTTCCAGAGGAACACAGAAATTATTGTAAAGAACAGCTACATATAATTGAAAGAGAGACTGAACAATGCACAGTCAGAAACGAATATGAGAACTGTCATAAGAGGAATATCAGTGAAATGCCCGCAATAAAAATTTTGAAGCAACGCGGAGAAACTTTCACAATGTTACAGTTATGTCAGAATCAGCTAGTCTATGGTCTGAAATGGCATTACATTTTGACCACTGCCCATCGTGATATTGAATGCAGTCTGGTGATGTTACGGGTAAGTCATACGGTAAGTAAATGATATAAGACATGCTGAGGCGCATGGGCGGTCTTTTTGCGAAGTTACCGAAGTTACTTTGACAAAGGGCAAAGGGCCGATTGTTATGACCCTATGACTATTAACGAGTATTTTGTAAACGGCAAGGCTGATCAACTGTTCGTGTGTTACTGCGGCGATTATCAGTGGAAAGTGGTTGAGGGATGGAGAAACGACGAGTAGGCGATCTTGTGGTGGAGGACCAGGCCTCATCATGGAACGTGAAGGTTTTGGGGATTGCTCGTTCTGTTAAGTAGGATAGGTGGCGATCTGTGGTAGTTCTAACATCCCCCAGGGGTTTGGGCCTCCCTCCGGGGAGACCTAGATGACAGGTCTGGCGCATCCGGGTGTCCCGTGTCCCCCCGATGACTTCTTGTATCTTTATGGTGCAAGTTAGGGCATTGGGGAAATTTTTCTCCCTCTGGAGGATGTGGTTGGTTGATTGAGCTGGAGGTGTCTGTAAAAAGCTTTTTATGAATTTTGATGACTGGCAAACTATGAAACCGCTAGTTTTGGTCTTATGCCTGGCGTCCACAGTCCCGTTGCTCCCGGTTTGATGCTGGGGGTTCAGAGGGGGTCGCGTCGCCTGCTGGACGGATGGCTTGTGGGTGGTCAAGCTGCATCTAGGCGCACTGCGGTGCTGACCGCAGCTCAAGAGCAGTGAGCAACATTGCCCTGACTGCTCCGGTGTTGGGGGTGTCCTGGTGAACGAAGACCAAGCACCCCAGAGGTTTAGTGTACCCCTCTGCCAGCACTGCATACTCCCTGGAGTCGAATGAAGGGGCCAGTACAACGGTCTTGGGGACTGTTCTTGTTTGCGGTTCGCCACCTGTGGGTTCGGTCCCTGGGGCTCAGGGTTCGCATCCTTGCTGGTGGGAGTTGTCTCTTATACTGCCATAGTAGGTCCTCCATATAAGCGTGGACTGGTACTGCATTGGTTTTACCTGGGGTGGGTTAG
Organism: Vandiemenella viatica; assembly: GCA_031002005.1. NCBI lineage: Eukaryota > Metazoa > Arthropoda > Insecta > Orthoptera > Morabidae > Vandiemenella > Vandiemenella viatica. The sequence goes on from JARYHS010013630.1 coordinate 335,936,544, forward strand.
CATTTACCCTGTGAACACTGTGGGACCTTCGGGCCGCCGTAGCGGGATCATGCACTACGACCGTGCTCTGTGGAGCTTGGACGAGTGTGTGGGAACCCGTGCTCGCACTGGACACAAGTGTCGGACGGGTGCGGTGGAAAGCGCACTAGGAGCGAGCCATAGTGTGAGAAACCGCGTATTCGGGGACGATACGCTCGGTCTTCGGGCGTGGTGGATAGTGCGAAGGGGCAATTCTGCGCGGGGCCCGGTCGCTACGGCTTCCGCCCACCCTGCGGGGTTGGGTGGGGCCGGGTGTTACGCGTAGGAACCACAGAGAGGCTTTGCTGTACGTCCAGGCTTTGGAAGGGTCTTCGGCCTGGTTTGTGGTGGGCGCCGCCTCCGCGTGGTTCCTCGTGGGCACCCATTTGGGGTGGCGAAAGGCGCCTTGCCTCACCGTCCCTGCTGTAATGGCGGGTGATTCGGAAGAGCCCAATTCCGCGGCGGGGGCGTAGTGAAGTGGTACGATAGTATGGTGTGGTCGGGGAGGTGCAGAAGGGCTTCGGCTCAGGTACTCCTTAGCACCTCAATCCGGTCAGTGGACCAAACATCTGTACTTATGTGGTAGTTCTAACGGCCGGATACAATGCTGGTACAAACACAAGTGTGTCTGAGAACACCGCTCAACGTACATTGTTAAACATGGAGATCTGAAGCAGACAGTCCCTATAAGTTTGCACGTTGACCCTAAAAGATTGTCAATTACGAATGCACTGGGCACAAGATTATGAGGATATAATCGTAGATCAATGGAATCGTATCATCTGGTGAGATGATTCACGTTTCTTGTTACTCCAGGTCGATAGTCGTATCCTGATACGCCGTCTTCATAGCGAACTATTGCTCGAAACACGCACCGTGCCACGTACTAAAACAGTGGGGTCAGTATTATGCTGTAGAGGACATTAAACTAGGCTTCCACGGGACTTGTGGGAATGGTAGAAAGTACTATGACTTGTGGACTACGTGAAAATTACTTCGGCCACCTGCATCTCTTCACGCTTCACAACTTCCACGACAGCAGTGACATCTTCCAGCAGAATAACTATCCCTTTCACACTTCCTACTGTTGTTCGAGAAGCATGACAGTGAATTGACATCGATGTCTCGACCACCAAATTCTCCTGATATCAAGCCGATAGAACACATCTGTGATGCTAACGGGCGCCAGTTCCCCCCACAAACCATCGGACTGAAATTTAAGGGGAATTGCGTGTCCTTTGATTATACATCTGGTGCCAGATTAATTCGGAAACATATCAAGGACCTGTCGAATCCATGTCATGCCGAATCTATGCTGTATTATCTTACAAAAGTTGGCAATACGTTATTAAGAGATTGTCACTCGTATTTTGGCTCATCAGCGTATCTCTTGATGAAAGGAAAGAGCGAATACTTGGTGGCACCGACGACTGAGCGAGCTACGCTACCTGCAGATAGCTCTGCGGGCCCGCGAGCGGTCGATAGGCGGAGGAAGGCCGATGGCTCTGCGGGCCACCAGCCCATTCACCGCAGTCGGCTTCATTAGGCGGCCTGATTGGACCCCGCACCATCGAACCCTCCACTGACACTCCACTGCACTACGGGTTATCCGCTTCCTCCTCTATGTCACAGCCGTAAACTAATAGACCGTAAGAACAATTACCTTCAGAAGAAAAAATACCTAGAATAAGCTTTTACACTATAATGTGAGGATGGTATGCATGCACGCTCATTCCTATCAGATGTTTCGAGTTTCTGATAAAGTATTAAAATGTGCTGATATCAATGTCATCTTAGATCTAAAAAAAATCAATTTTTTTCAATTTATGCAAGTATTATATTGAATACATCAATCCATAACTACATATAGATTTCGAGAGTAAAATTTGCTTCAATGAATTTCTTGTAAGCTGCATGCTCACCAAGTTCAAATAATGTCATCATTCACTTTAATAAAATGGGTTGAACGGAGGCTGGACGTCAACTTGATAACTCGGAAACCTACGGCAAGTCGGATGATAACAGAACTGTTAGTTGTACTGGGCGCCACCACAGCGCTGCTTGTCTGACCGAGAAATTTTAAATGAATAACTGCACTGACTTTATATATGCTTATACTATTAGAACGAAGTGTAAATTTCAATTAAATAATTGAATTCTACTGTATTTGCACTTACATTGTTGAAAGAAATTGCGATAACAGCTAAAAGTAATTGTGAAAGTTATTGCATAAAAATACGACGGGGAGAAATAAGAAATTGTAATGCGAATCAAAGATTAGAAAAATCACAGTTCGACCTTCACTTTAATTTATATGTTGCTTTTTGTTTATTTACGACGACTAGATGCGGAAATTCAAGTAAGGAGAACATTCGATGTTTACGTCGTATTTGCTGTAACAGTTATTAGAACGAGGTTTTATAAATTAGAGGCTATTGACGCATCTCGGGAATAATTATTGGTTGTATTTCACTCCAAAAGAAGAAGGGTTGACAGTTCTACGTGGAGGAGAGGTCACTATTGCCTTAAAAGGCCAAGGAAAGATAAAGTTTCATACCCAGTTTTTTCGACAGAAGATAAGAAAGGGGGAAATTTATTAAATACTCACAAGAAAGTTTTCACGAAACGTTGGCAATCGCAAAATATATCAGCCAAATATGTATTGGTGAATCTCATTTAAAATTATACTTAGAAACTTTTTCATAACATTAAAATTTCCTTAAAGTTAAATACATTTAAAAACATCGTAGCCAAATACTCCGAGAATATAATCAGAGAAAGGTTACTCATATCAGCAAAAATATCAGTAAAAAAGATCGTTATCAGATTTCCTTAGAAACTTTAGCAGGACAAATTCCAGCTATCACCATATTTGACTGGCGTTTGTGAACTAGTTGTTACTAAACTGCTGGAGGAGTATGCACTCCGCAGCAGTTAAATTATACTAAACTTTGCCAAATTGCTTCTAATGGCCACTGATAAGGGCACCCAAGTTTGTTCTTATCCTACGTCACAACTCCTGTAATATTTCGGTTGCAAAAGCAGTGATTAGACTGTCTTTGCGTCATCTTATCACAGTTTCGGGTTGCAACTGATATAAAATGCGGTCTTACTCAGTTGACGTTACAATGACTGATTCGTTAAGCTTCATTACGTTTCCACAAACTCCCGAACTATTATTTTGATAGTTTTATCAAACAGTTCTATCTATTTTTATCCCTAAATTTATATTATCAAACACTAGTATCTTTATTTCATGAAATTCAACATTCAACTTTATCTGTATATTCATTAATCGCTACCTGCAGGCTTGCCTCGCTCACTTTAGAACAGATCGTTATTTGTCCCGACCATTCCTCCCTTTCTTAATACATGATGCTTGAATTTTTAAAAAAAAAACGTTCCTCTCTCTTAGTTTTCAAACATATTTTCCTGTTTAAGATTTTCGAAGAGTATAGACGTCAAAAGTGACTCGTCGTTGTCTTGATGAATTCTTAAAAAAAAAAATAACGCCAAAACTGCTTCTTTGTACTTATTATTCACTTCTAGTTTTCTACCTCTTCTTTTTATTATCCCAGGTAGTTATTATAAATCATGTTGTATCAGTTTTATAGTAGCGTAATTCGCATATTTATCAATTTTTTTTGTGAACATGAAAATGGTACTGTACATCTACTCTTACATAAAAAGAATACTGTTGGCATTTTTTTTCTTTCTAATGAAATTTTGACTAGCAACTGAGAAATCATTTAATTCATAATGGACGTCAATCTTGGGGTCATGCATCCTGGATTATCCATTTTTTCTTCCTATTCCTTATTTGTAAGCTGTAGCCTGATTCTCTAATTTTTTATTCATCCATCTTTCCATCGTAGTTTTGTATTACTTCCACTTTTTATCAACTTGCCTAAGTTTTGTATATCTTGGGTGAAATTGTTATTTTTTATTGTTATTGCTTTGAAAATCTAATTTCACTTGTTTCTAACATTCTATTACTTTGATTATTTATATATGGATTGAATATGATCGACTCTATTCCACCTACCTGGGGTTACAAAAGTTTTACTACAAGAAATTTTCATGTTTACAGAACTGCATTTCATTCCAGGAAATGTAAAACTTTAGCTCTAAGGTACTCGATAGTTTCCCTCTTCTCGTGGACGTTTACGCGTACACTTGTGTGTTCTGCTTCTGTTGTCCCAAAACACCGTGTTTGCTGTAACATCGTGTGATTTTCGTAGAAATTTAGTAACCTAGTTTCTCTTTCATTTCTTCGATAAAAAATTTTCTGTCTTCCTTCGCCACCATTACTAATTAATTATTTCTTATGGCTTTACCCATCGTTGATGTCGAGGTAAATTGAGGCGCTTGAAGGATTGGAGCAAAAAACGGGAAGGAATGTGGCCATCGTCTTTTTTAAAGAAAATCCCTCGAGTAATTTCGAGAAACGATGGAAAACTGATTATTAATCTAAGAATTTCTTTCAAGCAGTTTCTGTACTTTGTTAGCTCTTAAATTTGTATATATATTTCTCTATTCCATTATAATGTTTTTGCCTGGGTGGCATAAGCATAAAATAATATGGTTGTTGTAAATCTACTTTCTATTTTCGTCACTACCCGGTTCACAATAACTACTTACACTATCGTATTTCCTTTACCAACAGTCTGAATACAGATTGGTAATTTATATATTAGTCTATATCACAAGACAACAAAACTTGAAACAACTTTTTACTTGATCTTACTGGACCTATTAAATTAATTCAGTACATCACCCACTTTTAATTGCTATGTCCTGAAGTTCTAAGATCCAATTTACTCTATATTTTAAGTATTTTCTTTCTAATGACTCATTCTTGGGCAGTCTCCATGTGACTGTTTTTTTTTTTTTTTTTTTTTTTCTCAACAGCGTTTTAATCACGATAAAGCAATCCCCAAGGTATCGTTAGCCAGCCGTGGTTGGGACGTTTGCGTGCTCAAAGGATCTAGAGGGCTATGCCGGCGGGTGCATAAACTCCAGGCAAGCTCACCCAAGCCGGAAACGTCGTCTAGTGATGAGCCAGGTGAAGACAGATACCATGGTCCTCCAGTCCTGATCGTAGGGCTAACACGCTTATTGTTGTAAACATCCAGCAGATATCACAATGTATGACCAACGGTGACAGACATTAATGGATAACTTTGGAGAAATTAGAAGATTTTATGTACCTTGGAGCGTTGTTGAATGAGAGGAACACTATGAAAAACGAGATTCACGTAAGGATATGAACAGGGAATAGGAGTTTTTTGTGGGTAAAATGTTAAAGTCAAAATTATTGACAAGAGCATTGAAACTTAAGATATAGAAGGCTATAGTAACTGTAGAGTGCCAATTATGAACTTTAACGGAAATAAAATGGAGAATAAGTTAACCGCATTCTAAAACTGGATTATCATAGAATTTTTTGGTTTAGTTAAAGACAAAAATACAAGAAAAAAAGCAGAGAGCTAAGAAATTTGTACCAGCTTTCTGATTTAGTAGCAATAGTAAAAGGACTTAGGCTAACGCGGTAGAGTCAGTTAATGAGAAGGGATGGGGATCTCCTCAAAGATATGGTTGCTTTTAAAGGAAGAGGCTACGTGGAAGACCAAAATTCAGGCTGTTTGACACAATCAAAGAAGACGTCAGATAGACTGACATTCGAGAGGAGGAGAAGTGGAGAAACAAAGCTCGTTGGTGCGTGCTAGTTGATAAGGCAATAGATCTGCCCCTGTCCGTGATGTCACAGCAGACTGTAAGTAAAGCAATGGTAATGTAAGAACGAAGGCTTTCTCGCTCAATAAGCTATATAACTATTCCTCCGATTACAACACCCCTACCACGCATCTGACAGATGTCCCTCTTCTGTTTCGAGCGTATGAGCAGGTTGTTGCCGCCACTCTTCTCTTAAATATTTCTTTTCTCAATCAGTTCTCTTAAATATTTCAGTGAGAGGTATTATTATTGTACAAATAATAATACGATGTACACTTAACTTCATTTATTATAGAACTCGTCGCAAAGAAAATTAAAATTACAAAGTCTTCACAACTTTCTTCTTTGCTACCTATATTTTTCAACACATCTTTCATTCCACTGAAACATTCAATTGAAGACCTCTGCCTCATCACTCTATAACCTTAAGGCTCCTCTACACAATCGCTCATGATGGGCACTTAGAAAGTGGCCATCATCGTCGCGATCATCTACACAACCGCGATAGCTCCTCTTCACAATCGCCCATGATGGAGGATTAAAAAAGTGGCCATCATCGTCGCGATCATAAGTTGCTGTCTGTGAATTTTCATTTACTGACTGTTGTCTGCTAAAAATGGATGTCAAAGTGGTAGCGGATCATCGCAAATGCCATTTACGAACCGTGAAACCTCAGAAGGAAGTTTGATGTAGTTATTATCTCTGTAGTTTCGGCTGGAGTTGTCGGAACATTGTATAATAATTAATTTACTGAATTAAAGTTACAATAAGTACAAAGAAAGGCTTACGAATCTTTCATCATTCAGATAATTTCTATAACGTATTTAAAAAATAATAAAAGGCGACCGTGTAACTAAAGAAGAGATTACCATAATCTTCCGCAAATAACTGCAAAACATTAAATAAGTACCAGGCAGAAACGATACACAAAGAAAAATAACACAGGCTATTCGCTTAGTACATATAACCATTTCCGGAATGAGCATCAAAAACAAAAAAGTCATGTATAATAGATAGAGGAAGAGATGGATGTTGACTATTCACCACAACTGAATAAGGTACAGAGCCTCCTATTATTGTGTAAGGTTCAAGGCAACTCTTGCCTGCTACTTCGTTTTCACTTCTCCGTCCATATACATGGTCCCCCCCCCCCCCAACCCAGACAAACCATGAATAAACAACTAGCCGAACTTCTAGCAGAACCATCATCAGAATTTGATAACTTCGATCGCATGTCATCAAGCGACTTTGAATATCTAGTGCAAAAAATATCTCCATTGGTTATGAAACAGTCATATTTTTTACCTCTGCCGTGCGACAGAATGGTGGGCGATTGTGTGGACACGCGCACTATCATCGGCACGCATTTCTTTGGTATACCGAAAACCAACCGATTACTCACGATTGTAGGCGATGATGGCCACAGACGATTATGTGCCTATAGTCGCCCATCATGGGCGATTGTGTAGAGGAGCCCTTACACCACGTCATTACTGTTCAACAACCTCCCACGAACTGCACTGAATGTAATGTAGCTATGTTACGAGTGCACTGCTCTGCGCGGCAACTAGCTAGCTGGCGAGTCTTTGTTGGGCGCAACAACAGTGGATTTTCTAACTCCAGAATAAGGATTCATTATTATTATTTTAATTTTTAATGCAAGAAACAGAAAATTTATAGTTATATTTGAAATAAGCAACTGTAATTAGTAATACAGTATTATAGATCTGGGTGGGCTGGTTACATGTGGCATATATGTCACACGACTCCCCACTGAGTTAGCTACTGTTGTAGATGCAAAGTATATGGAAAACACTTTCATCTCATATTTTAATGGAAAACGTAACGTACGAGCACGACCTTCAAACATCATATCTAAAAGTAGTGCTCACTCACTCCATGTGAATCGCGAGAACTGTTTGGGCGACAATGTACGTTTGAAGAGCGGAAGAGTCTCATACGTTTTGGATCTTGGATGCGGTAGATCCCGCATACTTCTGTTACTCTGTGGTGTTGGCAGTTAATAGTTTTGGCTGCCTTAAGGAACTGTTTAACTCGAAGGACAAGCTGGAGCCTCTTTTCGCTAATCGCTCCAATCTTCTATGGGTACAGAGTGGTGCATCATTTTAACGATAGATTGACATTTGGACGGGAAACGTTACTGCATTATTGGACGCTAGTAACAAACAGGAATTTATTGGATTTATCATCGTTTGTGGCGAACGTTGTGTATCAGCCCTGCAACTAGCTGTTATTTAGTGAAATGGTTGACAGGGATTGATTGTTCTTCAGAAAATTAAAGCTTAAGAAAGTACACACTCACCAGCCAGTCAGGAAACAACCAGAAACTCACCTGCAACAAAAACAGAATTATTTTACAGACTTAGTTTAAAAAAATTAAATTATGAGTTTTACAGTAGCAGAAAATGGATACCAAGATGATAAATCTACTAAGAGTATGGGAAAATTTTCAGGATATTTGATAAAAATATTGGAAAAGCAGACATTAATTTGCGTGTGAAAGTAGTAAACGTATCGCTTTAATAGAAAGTTCTTATAGTTTCTTGGTAAAATTACAGGAAAGGCAATTGGTCGGCAGATCCTAAAGGACTGTTGAGCCACCAAGTGAGATATTCCTTCTGTTGATCGCCCATTCGCCCTCTGTCGTGACTTAACATTGCCTGCTGTTCTGTTAACCCAAGAGAATCTCAATTGTACACAACACTGAACTACACAGAGTCCTACAATACCTCACACGAATAAGGCAAAGAATTGCACCGTAGCTTCGTAAAAATTACAGCCAGATATCTCTCCCTAGTTAAGTTCTTAAATCCTGAGCCATTTTGTGAATGATGTAGCCATTATGGTTGTTATTTTTTGTGGGCTGTACGACGTCGAAGTTATTATATCCGGTAAAGAATTGTGAGCAAGGAACGGGAAGAAACTATCCCGGCATTCGTACGGAGTGTAGCCGAATCAGGATGTCTTCACTAGTGCCTGGCTCGTGTTGCCACAAGGCTCTGCTTCGAGTTATCTTTAAAGGGAGTTCTACGAAGCCCGTGTAATTCTGCAATCTTATTTCTGACTTGTGTATTTGTGACTTTGAAAGTAATTTCATGAGAATATTTTTTAAATAACATGGGCAAACTGAGAACGAAGAGTTGACACAATGCTCGTTGAGTCTGAAGCATGATTTTATACGGGAATCAGTAGCATGCATCTGAATGTTTCATGGTGGCGTGTTCAATACTTACCGGAATGACTGTATTTTGGAAATATCTATTCTTGAGGCTCATTATACCGGGTGATTGGTTAGAAGAGATGGTCACCACAGTGTAGAGGACTTCTGTTGGTTTGATGGACGATCGCTCCTTCCTGTTAGTGAGATATTACTGATAATGTAGGCTATCAAACTTTAGCCGTCTCTTGTACCAATAAAAAAACTCGCTTACTAAGAAATGCAACAAAAAGTTCAAACACGTATCCATGATATCTGCTTGCATTAATTTAACATTGTTTTAATCTTGTGATTGACAGCTTTTTTCCTTTATAACGTGGCATTACAAATTTTTGACAAACTGCTCCTTTTACATGGGTAATTATAAACTAATTTTAAAAACAGCGATTCCGTTTATAAGGTCTAAGATTACTAATTTCTGTTTCAGCTTGGTGCATACTTCATCACAGTGGCGCCGAACTTCCGATGTTTGGTCGCAGGGTTGTCACGCAGCGACTGGGACTAAAGGCTTGTCGTTCGCATCGACTTTCAGTATGTTTATTTAAAAAGCGCAAGTGGTCACACTCGGGTATCTTTACCTATTTATTTCCATCCTCCAGTTTCTCTGCGTTCGTATGTGTGCTGCTATCTGTTTAAAGCTCATGAATTTAAATCCGTTAGAGTGCGTGCACAAACTACGTGGTTTGGTCCAGTGTGGGGGGGGGGGGGGGGGTTGGCTGGAAGGCTACGCTGGGCCTCCTACATTTCGTATCCATCTAAATTTATACCTGAAGCTCTAAAATACTTACAATTCAGTCTAAACAATCAACGTACCACTGAACCTATATCCACCCATTATCATCCAAAGATTCACCTATCATATCATCCGTCACCATCTGTTATCATTAGCAGTATTACACCCGTTTCTTATCAACCATTCTGCATTATGTTTTCTATTGTTCAACTATAAAATATTTATTTTTCTGTCTCTTCTTCTACTTTTCAAAATTATGTTCTTTGTAATAATGTTAAATTCTGTTATTTGTTTTATTTTAAAGAAAAAATTTAGCCGCGTAGCTCAGGTGGCAGAGTGCCTGTATGTGGCCCAGTCAACAGGAGTTGGATCCCCGACGAGACCGACGATTTTAATCGAAGTTTAAAGTCCGGAACGGTCCCTTAGGTCCTCTCAGCCTGCTCTCAAATGAATACCGTGGAGAAATTCATTAAAAAAATGGCCTAAGCGTGGCGTTGACACCATCATCTCCACCTCTAGTTCCAAAGGTCATTTTGGAGAGTGGAGCTATACCTCCATGAATCCAGCGGGGAAAAAACTGCAGAACTGAGAGGACCCCGTAGGAAAAAATAAGAATAAAAAATCCTGGGAGCTTAAGGCAAAAGCCTCCTGCTGAATAGGCCCGTCATATCTCCCAACAGCCAGCCTCTTGGGCTTCACATGCCGGGAGTTGAAAGTAATACAGATTGGTTACCATAAAAGCTATCTGATAAGTAATTCATTCGGACATTCAGTTTGTTATTTCCACTTAGCTTGTTAATATAATTAATTGAATTCGTTTCACAATGACCAATTTTCTTCTACAAATAATCGAAGACCAAACTAGTTCTCCTGGTAAGACTAAAGGTTTTCTCGGCGTTGTATTCAGATTAAATTCTCTCTGGTAACTAAGCGAGTATTTTCTTTATAGGCCAGCAGTCAAATCAGGAAAAATGACGACGTAGGACGGACTCAGCGCGGTATATAAGAAGCTCCATCACCCACTGGCAGCAGTCACTTGACAGTGGCGGCAGAATGACTGCCGAAACGTCGCATTTCATAAACGAACTCATTCAGCTAGTTGCACTGGAGAATTTTATGTAGTCCTTCCGGTGTCTATATAAAACTTTTGTAGAAAATGGCTTGAATTATTACTCGTCTACATCATTTTTGTTTACTATTTACCCCCACGAAAATTTTATCCATTTGAGACTTGGCCAGGGGGGGGTGGGAGAGGTGGTTACGCACTTAACAGTCACCAGATTTCTTGCCAAAGTCCAGGAGTTAAATGAAGCAACAGCATTCTACACTGTCTTTTTTTTTTTTTTTTTTTTTTTTTTTTTTTTTAATGGCATTTGGCAGCGGAGGCCATACAGCCAGCTCAATGTATTTATAATTGCCTTAAGTGTGTAAGTCGTCGTCCAGTATTTATTGTATTTCTCCAATGTATGGACGCCACATGACGGACAGAACATTCACACAGACACACAACACTTAACATCCATGCCCGCGGCCGGATTCGAACCGGCGGCCTTCGGCACGCGGAGCTAACACTCTAGCCCCTACGCTACCGAGGCCGGCGCCCTGTCCTTCAAATGGCGAAGTTTAATTTGGCGTCCCTTCGTGTTTTTTGGTAGATTATTTCTGGAGGAATTTACAACTTTTCTCACACTCTGCCTTCTTTCATTTTCATGTACATAATCCAGATAACATACTACACTAACAAAAAAAAAAAAAAAAAAAAAAAAAAAAAAACATTCAAACACATCACTTTTGTGGAAGAATAGAACTGGCCATCATACTGTAAGGTCTAGTCCACGTCATATGGGAGTATAAAACATACATCCAATCTTCATCTTCTTCTTCTGATCCCTATCCGTTGCGGATGTCTGCAACCATCTTGGCTGTCTTGTCTCCGCTGCTTGATGCACCGATTAGCTCCGATCTAATGGAATGCAAATATTTATCCGAAACAGCAATATACCTCATACATGTGACTATAAAACACTGGTCTTGCCCAACAGTCTTTAAAAAATCTCAAGAGTGAGAAATATTATTTTTTGAAACGCATCGGGTAAAGTAACGTTTACCGAGAAATTTTTTGAAAGAAAGAGAAATAAGAAGAGTCAAATATTTTTCACAAATAGTGAAATATTAAGCCATTCAATAGCATTTAAAAACAAAAATTTGGTTGGTGAATTAGTTTCGCACCAATGTTATTAACATCTAATGATTAAAGGTTACTTACCTAGCATCCGCAAAACACACGAAATTTACAGTTTTGGTAATAAAAGCATAATTAACAGTCGTAATTATAAACTGTGAACATATTTTAATTTCCAAAAATCTTCGTCAAATGCTGCAGTTAATCAGACTTTTCAAAAATTATTCACCATATCATAATTGTATTTTCAGATTCTGTTTGTTATATGGAAGCCCATACCCGAATCTCTTAATTTTTCACTACTTCAGAAGAAAGAACTGATATTTATAAAATTAAACACAGCAGGGGATCAAATATGAGTAATACCTATTCGCTAATAATGAACGACTTGTAATAATGTCCATTGAAGTTGCTTCAGAGAGGATCTGAGGAGATAAGCTTCGAATTCTCTCTTATTACCTAGGTGCTGGAATGGGTTCTAAAAGCCCGATGATACACATTCAACAGTGAAGTAATTCTAGTCATCGAGGAATAATCTTCGACCTGAGCCGGATTTTAACCCCCATCATCCAGTATCAAATTCATGACTTCAGACAACTGAGCCATTGATATAATGTATTCGCATAACGGCAACCACAAGAGGAACTGATTAGAAACTACCAGATTCATAATGGGACTCTGTTTTGGGGCCGGATTCACTACACAAGGTGATATCGCTGTATCAGTGAATCAGAATCTCAGGACAGAGCGTGGTGGGTGAACAGTTAACGTTCTGGCCTCGCATTCTGGAGGACGCAGGTTCGAATCCCTGTCCGAGCCTCAAGGTTTGGGTTTTCCATGGTTTCCCCAAATCACTCCAGGTGAATGCCGGGATGCTTCGTTCAAGAAGGCCATGGCCGAATTACTTACCGTTCCTTGTCCCCAGTCCCATCCCGCCTCTAATGAATGACCTTAGCCGTCGACGAGGCGTAAAGCCACAATTAAAAAAAAAAAAATAATAATAATAATAAAAACAAAAAAAGAATCTAAGGTCTGTATTTTTGCTTTAATAGTAACTCCAATCATTGAAAGTCGTTGGTTCAACAAGTTGGCGTATATCTGAGGACGGTCTATGAATTAATCTGGTCTGTACATTAAAATATAGAATAAGCTGATGCTACTATCTGAGAATAAAACCTTCACTTCAAATTCCTATAATATGCTAAGATCTACCGTAATTAATTACTCGGAAGATTTCTAACTTACAATTCGTAGCTACACATGTGGGCAATACACAACCAGTTAATGATAAACAAAGTGAACGGCTACAGTAGAAGTGCTGATCGCTAACTGATTTCCATAATGCAGAGGCTCTACCGAACAGTGGCAACAAGGCAGGTATAATTCAGTTTTGAAGAAGAAAACGACGAGAAGGCAGGTCGAGTTGGAGCTGCCTTGTTCGAAGTCCAGCTGGCGACATATTTTATGCAGATGAACTCTGGCATTTGCGAGCGGTTGAGCGTGAATGGGGCTGGCACGCGTTCTTTCAGGCGGCCTGAACTCCACAGAGTAGGCCGGGCTGTGGGTGTTTCAGCTAAAACCATATAGAAATTTCGAGCCTTCAGATATTCTTCTAAAACTGTGGATCTATTTCTTTCCTTTATTTTTTTACGCCACTCTACAGTACTCCAACGAGTTGTAATGAAATCCTATCATTACATAGTTTCCTGTTTTTTTTTTTTTTTTAACGTGAACCGTGATTGGAAAAGTAACACAAACACATATTTTACGAAGTTTTGGTTTAACTAATGCCCTTGAGTGAAGATCGCAATATCCCCGGTTCGATTCCCTGTCACTGCGTGGATTTTTATAGACCCTTAAACCGACCTTCACCTCTAGTTCAGCTAGCTGTATGATGTGAAGTACGCCAGAACGCTTCCGTGACTCGGATTCCATATTATATTGTGTGTCTTCCGCACCCGGTTGGATTACCTGGTTAGGATAAGGCAGCTAAGATAGGGCAAAATGCGCAGCCAGTAAAGGTCGTCGCAACCACACGAGTCTTAACATTTACTTTAAAGAAACATTCAGCCACTAACCATTTTTTTTGTTTACCAATGATAGGTAATTGTATTGGAAACCATCGTAATTTAAGCCAGTTAACGCTCTGGCCTCGCATTTGGGAGGGCGGCGGTTTGAATCCCAGTCCGGCCATCCATATTTGGGTTTTCCCAAATGACTTGAGTTGAATGCCGCGATGGTTCCTTCAAAAAGCAATGGCTGAATCCATTACCGTTGCTTGCCCCCCAATCGTTGCTCGCTTCTAATGACCTCGACGTCGACGAGGCGTATTGCCATAAGTAAAAAAAAAATATCATTTTAACGCATTATTCGTTTAGATTATACATTGATATATACAAGTCTTCCCTTAGTGTTTTCAAATTTGATCTGAAATTTCTGAAAAAGGTGTCTAAACAAATATTAATTTTTAGCCATTTTAGTTGTGGGCATTAAAACTTCACCAGACTGGAAACACGAAAATATGTCGACGTTCAGACCTTAGCTATGGCGTTATGACCCTTGTGATTATGGTTTTTATAAGCTTTTCCGTAATAATCACGGCAAATACTGGGATAATCTCGCATGTTGGCCTCGTAACAGGCAAATAGTAACACTTATCATACAGCATATTGTTCATAGACAGATAGTGACTCTTACATCGCCCAGCTGAATTCACATCCCGTAGAGACAGTCTGGCTATGAGGAATTAATGCTGGTCTCCAGTGCATGGGATACATAATGCCCAACAGAGATACACCGCGGCTATTTTATTTTAATTATTTTCTCTATTAAATTTTGACCCAGCATCCATGGGGGTAATCTGAGCCACAAAATACTCTATAATTGAAAACAAAAATGAAACAAAAAATTCAATTATTATGAATATTTAACACTAATAAAACAAAAGCAAATACTGCAGGAAATTAGCAATCACATAACATCTTATCTTCAGTTATTGAAATCGGGGAAAAACCTCACTCAAATGTATCGCCATAGAAGAAAATAATATTCCTATTTCTAAAATAACTAATTTAGTACGTATCTTCTTCTTCTTTTTTACCTCTTTTTTCCAAATATTTTGCGTCGGATGTTTTACTCATTATTGACATGGCCAAATTAAGAGTTACGGTTTTATGGACGCATGCCCCTGCTGACGCCAGGCATATTGTACCTGCTGTCAGGTCGTACTACGCAGTACCGGAGGAAGTGAAGTGATGCCACCTGCCTGAGAAATGTGTAACTATGGTTCACGCGTTTTTTTTTTATCAGGCGGAGATAGATGGCTGCAAAAAACCGCAGTCAGGAAGACCGGAACGCGTTTATAGCCCCGTCATACCTCCGCGACAGTATGCGGCGCCTCAGTGCACTGAGCCACACTGGCGGGTAAGTATATTTAACATATATGCAAGGTTAATACTGTAACTACCATTCAAATTTCACACTTCCTCAGATGTCTTCAAGTGTTCAGATGGCCAGTCCAACGATCCAACTTTTTCAGCCCGGACTAGCCGGAGGCCAGTAATTGAATCGACTGCAGTTGTCCCCCCCCCCCTCCCAGCACTTCAAGTTACTCTCCTGGAATACATGAGTGACTCCCGCGGTAACCGCTAGAACAGGGGTGGCCAACCCGAAGCCCACCTTGAATTTTTTTCCGGCTCGCGAGGTTCATCACACGTTTACAAAATATATTTGTTTTATAATGGCTAAAGTGGTGAAAACCAATGTATTAAAAAAATCTTCCTTTTTGCAACCATATTTTCAAAAATTATTTAATTTTTATTTATATATCTTCTATATATCATTTTAGTGTTATTTATTTTTCTAAAATGTGCGTTTAGTATCATTATTATTATTAACTTACGGTTGCATGTAAGAATAATAGTAAACACAACAATATTAACTCATTATGTTTAAATTTTTTACTCCAAAAATATGTCTATAGTGGGTCTAAATCTAATATGGGGATATACAGGTGGAGGACAAAATAATACAAACACCCGTCTATCCCTATCAGTAAGCTTTGACTTTCGGCCACTGATGTGCTCCTTGCAAACCCCAAAAGGTTTGATGTTTCCGTAACCGATGCTCCACTTAAACGCGCTCCGACAATCATTTCTCTTTCGAATTCTGACAGGTCTGACATTTCAACTTATCATAGACAGTTCGATAGACGCATGCAACGCAGGTGACTGCTGTTGAGAGACTGATACCTTCCTCTTCACGCTCACTAGGTGGCAGACTTCTGTTGCAGGTGGCGCGGCTGTACTACAGGTATGAAATACGGCATACTTTTTCACAGGTGCTCGTATTATTTTGTCCTCCATCTGTACAATGTTATATGCGGCCCACGGAGTTATGATGCATTTCCAAAGTGGCCCGCGAGATAATTTGGATTGGCCACACCTGCTCTAGATCTTCTCTCTCCGCTTTTTCTTTCTAACATGTTTGTCGTAGACGCTCGCTTAATATCCGACAATGACTATAAGTATTATATTGTATTATACCTTCACTGCCACTGCATAGATTTGGAACTATCTCTGACCTATACTTATGACTTATACCTAAAGATCTTCCGAAGACCTCCAAGTTGTCATGAAAGTTGTGACACTGGTTCAGATACATACCCACGTTTGTGTTTACGGGACTACGTAACTGCACAATCTTTATAATAGTGTTTTAGATTGTTACTAAAGACATTTTTTTTGCGTGATCTATGGTTTCACTCCAGCACAGCACTTAACAAGACTTTTTAACACCTTTTCACTTTTCGTTTCGAATTTTAATCTTGAATTTTCTCCCACCAGAAAAAGATAATTCGCGAAGACGATCGGCTCTAGAATTTCCTGTGTACGCGGAAGTTTTTCATTTCCTCATTCTAATGAATATCCCAGAAAACAGGGCCGCAGATAGATTCCTGTGGACAAACTTAGTTTCCTTATTAAGAGAATTGTTAACACATCTTATTGTGATAGTTACTGTATAGGCATGAAGTAGTCTCTAAGACTGGTACAGTTGCGTTGGATAGTGAATTTGCCTGAATTTCGCCAACAGAACTGCTCACCAAAAGTAGTTGAAAGACTCTAAATTTCAATCGAAAATTTCGATGGCTTGTTTAGTTGCAACTGCTGTCAAACTATTTGCCTGAGCAAGCTGAAAAAGTTGGAATTCGGGTAACATCGCAACGTTAACGTAAGTGTAAACAGCGTAGCCGACTGCGGAACGACATTTGAACCAGTTATGCCTTCCATTGCCTAGTATGAGAGCGTTTTAATACACTCTGTTTTACTGCCAAGTCATGTAAACTCTAGGTCGTAGAAATAGTTGCTCAGAGAACTTGCTTTACGTTGGTCGTGATGTGTGAGATACAGTTTGAATGGTACTCTGGACTTCCTTTCAATGGGCAAAAGATTCCACTCAGCCGAGTGTAATGGATGCAGTTGATTAAGTTTTGTGTTTGTCTTCGTTGTCAGCAAAATGCTAGATGTGAACCACTCCTAGCAATATTCAAATTCCAGCGGAATGGCTGGTAAGGCGAATAATAAACGTTTTATTGCTTCCTAATTATTTTAAGATATCCATAAAAAATAATAAACCTTTTAGTGCTACTTACAAATAATGTAACTGGACATTCAAATTTTAGACATAAACCAGAAACAATATCTGAGTGAACGTGATAACATAAATTAATAGTACTCTGATTTTAGTTTTATTCTGTCTAACACTTCTACAAGTGTGATATGCTACTGAAAACTTATAGAAAAAAATATTTTTTTTAAAGACTCGTGAAAAATTATAACTTCATTTGTACGCCATCAGTTCATAATGATTTCTTATAACGAAAACTGATCAGAGCTTTAACATGTTAGTTTTTCAGACACTTGAACTTCATATCCGTTTGCATCCTCTTCGAGGGCGTCATTGTGAAATTTTAACTATCAACATGAATTACATGAAATAAACAGATAAAATGGGCATTCATTTGTCCTTTAAGATAGTTCTCCGGTCATCTTCCGAAAATGTCCATTGTAGCGATAAGCTCACTTCAGTTTCGTCCATTTTGGTGTTTAGTGATTACCATTTTTTTTACGGCTTTACGCCTCGTCGATGGCTATGGTCATTAGAGGCGGGATGGGACTGGGGACAAGGAATGGGAAAGAATTCGGCCATGGCCTTTTTGAAGGAAGCATCCCGGTACACACCTGGAGTGATTTGGGGAAACCATGGAAAACCCAAATCTGGATGCTCGGAAGGGGATTCGAACCCGCGTCCTCCCGAATGAGAGGCCAGAACGTTAACCGTTCACCCACCACGCTCGGTAACGATATCCAGAAGCAAAGCTAACTGAAATGGGCAGTTCCAATTTACTTCATCATCCTCATCGCGCTCAATGATAGTAAAAATTAAAATTTAAAGATACTGCTTCAACTTCCTGTAATAATTTAAAATGTTCCCTCAAACAGTGTTAAGCGAATTAAATATAATGCAAGTTTTCACTGTAAATCCAGTCAGCATAACAGTCACACAAATTCCGTATTCGAGGACGTGAGATAACCAATGGAAAAAAAGAAGAGAAAATACTCTGAATTCGAACATCTTCACTGTATGGAAATGAATACAATGTTCTGAGGTGGTTTAATGCCGATGGCTCTAAGGATCTGTCTCGGAGACAGTCGCGAGCAGCAACGAGCGAGTTGGAGTCGGTCGGAGTAACGGCTTCCGTGACCCGCACATCTCGCGGATCGTAACTTCAAAATACGTTTACGATCGCAGGCGCTGGTCCCGAGCTCTACGGCTGAAGCACTCAATCAATGGATTTTTGAGGTACCTCGCAGTTTACGACCCTTCAATTCATGGAGGGGGATATTTATTACCCGTAAAAGCTCATTTTTTTTTTAAATCGGTAAAATTAACAGCCTACATCAATAAAACTCAGAGATTGAATTTAGCAGAACAAAATAATGTCTTCTTTCGCAGACAAGTTGATGACAGTAACTCATTAGCACACCCCGGGTCTTCGCTCAACTAGTATAGTTTTGCAGCCTACTGTAATTTCTGCAGCCATCCCCATTGGCTGAGTTTGTTGCGGCACCGTGACCGTGTCTGGGGGTGGGATTTTTATCATCAGGAATTGGCTGGCATGTTATTATAGGTGATGGTGCACAATTCCTAGTCACCATATTGTGCACTAAATTCTCAGCTTAAATCCCAAACTTCTCCTCAGTGTGTATGTAGGAAGGCAAATGGTGATTCCTGGTGGTTCCCGGTATCTTTCTGAAGAGTAGATCAGAATAGGCCGGTACCGGGTTTCACCTTCTCCCTTTTTATTCTCTCATTTCATCCAACACTCTATATTAAACACACACGCTGTCACACCTAGTACAGTAACAGTACAAAGGAACATGAAATGCGACTTACATATTAATTCGTTAGTAGTTAGAGCTAATTCTAGGCTGCGATTCATAGGTCGAATCTTGAAAGAGTGTAATGAACAAACAAAGGAGATAGCGTACAAATCTCTTGTGCGTCCACATTTGGACTACTGTTGTGCCATCTGGGATCCGTTTCGTACGGGGTTGATCGACAGTATAGAGAAAGTACAAAGAAGAGCCGCTCGATTCGTCACCGCTTGCTACAGTCGTTATGAAAGCGTCACAGAACTCATTAGTAGGCTAGGATGGGAGTCTGGTAGATAGACGACGCACGTTTCGTATAAACTTATTGGTAAACATGTGTACTCCCACTTTCACTTACGAGTGTAGTGAAATATTTCGCCCTCAACCTATTTGAGTCGGAATGACAGGAAAGATAAAATTAGAGAAATTAGATATAATAAACACTACTGCATTTCTGCAGCTTCGTTCGAAGTACATTTTAGTCCCCTTTAATTCTGCGATTCCATGACTACCTGTCGACGAAACGTAACCTGGTTATACTGGTGAACTGCTAAGTATCAAACTATTTTTTTTAATCAGATTCAACGCGCACTTTCTATTGTTAACTGAAAATAAACGGTGCGTAATGATATAGCCCAGTGTGGCATGAACGACTACGCAGTTAACCCTTGTGACAATTTCACGCACAGGTGGCCCGTTGTTTATTTAGATTAGTTCAACCAAGTTGATTATTCTGTTCAGCGCGCTTTGCTAATGTGACTAACATTGCTTCTAGAACCGACTGACCCAGTAACCACAACACGCAATTCCATTAAACAGGATTAAAGGATAAAAAGAAGAACTATTATAAAACTTACCGTAATTGGACTGATTCGTTTCATTTGATGTTCTATTAGTTACCTGTTGTAAATTATTATTCTTATCCACGTAGATATACTTCTGTTTGATCAATCATTAAACAAAGAAGGCTCGAAATTTTTCTACATACTTGATCTGTAATTCATCATCTCGCCTCTAATTTATGCCAGAGTAACTAGAGAAATTTTTCGGTAAGTCATACTTTTTTTGCTTTCATCAGTCTCCTTACTGGTTTGATGCAATCCTCCATTCCTTCCCATCTTGTGCTAAACTTTTCATCTCAACATACCCCTTATAACCCACGTCCTCAATTATGTGCTTCATATATTCTAATCTCTGTCTTCCTCTGCAGTTCTTACCTTCGACTCTTCGCTCCAATAACAAGTTAGCCAATCCTGTATGTCTCAAAATATGATCAACCATCCTGTTTCTTTTTTCTGTAAGACTCTTCCACAAACTTCTTTCCTCACACCGAGCGTGATGGTTGAGTGGTTAACGGTCTGGCCTCGCATTAGGGAGGACGCCGGTTCGAATCCCCGTCCAGGCATCCAGATTTGGGTTTTCCATGGTTTCCCCAAATCACTCCACGTGAATGCCGGGATGCTTCTCCTACTTACAAGTTGAATTAATTGTGATAGACTGCTACCTTGTCTCACACCCTTTTTAAATGATGCGTATTAATCATGATTCCATACTTATATTATAGCTTCTTGATTCTTATCAAAATTATAAAGTGTTCTTCTATTCCGGTTTTTTAGATCCGACTTTTTTTTAAATTTTGAACAACTTGTCCCACCTAACAGTATCAAAAGCTTTCTAAATCAACAAACGACTTAAAAGTATTTTTGTTTTTCTTGATACAGTCTTAATGTTAGAATCGCATTTGTTGTTGCGCGGTTTTTCCTAAACCCAAACTAATTTTCACCTACTGTCCTTTCTACCACACTTTCCATTCTTCTGTATATTATTGTGATCATTAATTTTGAAGCATGTTGTGTTAGACTTGTAGTTCAATAATTCACACATTGGTCATTTTGTGCTTTTTTCAAAAGTGTGAATATGTCACTTTAAAAAAAAAAATCAGCGTGAATCTCTCCTTTTCAGTAACTTTTTGATGTAAGTTTGAATAATATTTGGATTCCTTCTTCTCTTAAGGATTTAAGAAGTTCTTCGGTAATCTCATCAAATCCAACTACCTTATTTGATTTCAAATCAATCGAAGCTCTATCAAATTCTGTCTTCAAAACAGGATCACCTAAGTCATCAATGCTGACATCAATTTGTTTTTGTAACACACTGTTGTTCAAGTCATTTCCAGCATACAATTTCTCTATGTATTTCTTGCATCTATCTTCTGAGGTTAGAAGACGTTGCCCATCGGCAGCTTTAATATTTATACCTCTTTTCTTCATTTCTCCAAAATTCTGTCACCTCTGCTTTACCTACACTTTTTTGTAGCCATCTTTCTTTTGATTTTTTTGCCTTTCTAAATTGTCTGTGTATTGTTCTCTTCATGTTTCATCATAAACATTTTTGTGCATTTTCCTCAGACCCATCGACTCAAAGACTTCTGTGATCCGAGGTTTTGGGGTGGCTTATTGCCTGAAGCCTAATGTTTCTTTACCAGGTTTCATTATTTCGGTCAGCATCCAAAATCCCACGTTTGCTTACGATTTTTGTCATAATTGTTAACAATTGAAAGCCTTGAGCTCTTTTACATACATACTAGAATTGTGGTGGATAATTTTATATTTAACAAGGTTATCCTTAATTATTTTCAAGTAGTTCTTCACATTTAGTCTGCTGGCTCAGTTAGAGAATAGTCGAACGTATAAAGTCGAAGTGGCTAAAGATAAAAATGTGCCTTCTTCAATAATTTCCCAATACAGCAATTGTTCCTGACCAGATACGAGCGCTTGCTACTATGAGAAAACTTAGTTTATTTTTGTAAAGAATATCCCAGATTTAGTTACCGTTTATTCTGAGGGTTCATCTGGACATTCTAGCACAATTTCACATTACCCAGTTACCTCCTACTGGCTAACAGTTGCTGTAGAACCTTCTTTGAGTCTAGTTGGCCTAGCTGGGACAGTTCATCCATCAGCCGACACTCAAATGCCCACTTAACGGGACAGCATGCGCCATGAGAAGAGGATTTTTTATGATTGTGCGTGCGGGTAAGTGGTGATTACATTTTGTTTCCCCGTTATTCACGTTTACAGTATCTATTACGCGACTGTTTTCAATGCAGCAAGTGAATTTCCCCGAAGTATGTAGTATTTCGGGACTCTAATTAACAACTTTATTTCGCAATTAAAAGCCTCCTGGGGTAATAAGCTGACGCTTAAACTAGTGGCTGCATTCTATTCTTTGTCATTTGAACATCATGAGGTATTTTGTTGTTACTGTGATCACTAACGACTATACTAGAATTTATTTTCAAACAAATACGTAAGTGAAGAGGAATGGAATAAGACAAAGAGAGATATTACTTACAGGACATGTCATGCGATTCGATATTACGAATCAGGATGTTATAGTTAGATTTATAATAATCAAAGAACATGATCGTTTGTTTATATTCTGTCATGCAAACAATAAGAGAAAAAGTATGTTCCAAAAAAATAAGACAAATGAAATATTTCTTTTAAGGATTTATCTCTGCAACAGGTCCGAATCGGTCAGGTTCAGGTTTCCTACATACGGGGAAACGTATTTCATTATTAATTTCCCCACAAAAAGTAATTATTTTAATTTTGAACTATACCAGGAAAGTAGCAATTTTTTGTTACTATGTATTATGAAACGAGTAACGTGGAAATAATAGAAAAACTCACCGAAATAATATAAATCCTTAGTTTTGAGACTAAAAGAATTCACTTGGAAAAAAGGACACATCAATGTATGGCAATTAGAACATCATAGTACGTTGCGTTACAGTAACATAATTTATTTTAAAATTAATGCTTTAGTATATAACCTACGCATCACACTTTTTTAAAGCTGTTTACTTTACAATGTATGAACTGTTCATAATACGGACACTTAAACTCATAAGTTATGTAACAGATTAATCTATTCCCTCAAAAATGTAAGGAATATAACTTTGCAGTGAATTGCATGAGAACCTTTTAACTTCCACGGAGCAATATAAAATTATTATTTTTTTATTTTTCGCGATTACTTGCATAGATTTATATGATTGTGTTATAGCACGCGAGTTTGCGTGCGTGTTTGTATGATAATACTTTGGAACTATTAAGTGCGGTGCAGAATACAGTTGTGTTGATAGGGTTGAGGAAGTAGGTGGAACAAGCTCGGAATATTGGTAACTATGACATGCGTCTGTTTTGTGTTCTCCTTTTGCACAAATCTGCAAAGTTTTCAAATTATTTGATTTTCTAAAAAAAAAAAAAAAAAAAAAAAAAAAAAAAGTGATTGTAGTGTCACACCTCTACCATCGTGGATCAACATTTTAATACTTTGCAGTACTGTAGCGTAAACAGGCAGCATTCCTATTGAGCGCCGAGATGCCGCTACGCATGCGACAAAAAAGTGGTGGTTGCTGTTTTGCTTTTGTTTTTGCGGCACTCGCTATGGAGAGTTTGCACTGATACTCTAGTGTGTGCAGCGCCCCAGAAAATTCACTACCGTCGCTGAAGGAGGACGCGAGTGGTGAGCTGGAGTAGAGAGAGCATGCAGATACTCTGTGATGATATCCATAGAAAGACTCACGTGTGTGTGGGTACGGCGTGCGGAGGTCACGATATCGTAATATTTCTCCGGCGTGGTGGGATTGTTGTGGTTCCTTCCGGAGCAACCATAGCAATATAAATTTCCAATTTGACGTCGGACTCCTTTACGTTCAGAAAACAGAGTAGGCTGTGCATTACACTGCCCGCTATCACAGTATTGTGCACTATATTCGCTATCGGATCAATCGTCAGCTTTCTTAGCAGAAACAAAAGCTATTCGAGAGGCAATGAAATATAACAGCAGCTGTGAAAAAACTGAAGTAATAATAATCACTGATTCCCTGAGTGCAATCAAGAATATCAAAAAGCCTAGTTGGAACACAATGATGGCAACTACCTTTATAATAATAGACATTCTCCATGGAATATACATCAACAACATAAAGGGCATTACAACAAGTTTTATGTGGATCCCATCACAAATAGAATCAGATTTAATGAGTATGTGGAAGGTTTGATGAAGGAAGGTATCAAGTGGGGACACACAGAAGACTTACAAATCCCCTCCTAAGAATTCTACGAAACCATTATTCAGGGAGCGAAGGAATTACGGCTAACGGAAAGGAGCAGTTGCTTACAACAAAAAGGTTCGCATTACGGCCGTTTAGAACGTAATATCTCCGCAAAGCCTTCGTACTGAAAGCGGAATATTAACAGGCACTAAACACATTAATAACCAGAAGTCGATCCCATCAAGGTAACTTCCGTAGTCATTTACATTGTATACGACTTAGTGAAAGTCCCCAATATGACTGCTCATGCACAGCAGTGGGTGACTTAAACCACATTCTTTTTCCTTCCAAAAGTACAGATTACCACAAGACAAAATTATGAAAGAATTAAAAATCCTTGGTATACATCTTCCAACAAGCGTGACTTTTTTGCTGTCTTCTAACGACAAAACCATTTACAGGACGTTAACGATGTATTTTAAAGAGAAAAATATATTTATTTGAGTTTTCCATACATATATGTTTTAAAATCAGAACTTTTAAACATCTTTAATCTTCTCTTTTAACTCATGTAAATTCCTTTGAAACGTGTATTATGTATCTACATATATATATATATATATTTTTCAATTGTATAATGATCCATTTTAGCTCATGACTGCTAATTAGTTCATAAGTGTTTCATTGGAAGTATTATCATTCATAATATTAGTCTAATAATTAACTGAAATTGTATAGTAGCTGTGTGGCCAATAAAGTTAAAAGCAATTAAATAAATAAATCATTATTGCTTTGGGAAACGACAAGAATACCAACAGCAGATCGTTTCAACGCAGAAAGTATTCCCAAACATAATTTTCCATAAATACGGACAAGCGACATTTTACTAGAGTTTTTCACCCAGTTTCCGCCCTGAGATCGTAATTATCGAACTGATGGACAAAACAGAGCCTCATGTTAAGACTAGCCAGCAACGTTTGAAGCATTGATTTAACTAACTTAGTTTTTTTGTAACGTTAATAGAAATTTTCGTATTCAGATTCCCTCTACGTATTAATAATCAATTTTTCTTGATAGATGATTTTAAAAAGTGGAATATTATTCAGTGTTGACTAACCTTATTCATTTTTAAGATTAGTATGTGTAAAGCTAGATTTTAAACTAACCCAGGTGATTTATAAAATTTAATAATCCTGTTAGCAAGAAAGTAATGTAACTCTTTTCATACGGATAAAGAATTTTAATAAATAAATCTTGCGTCTCGTCTAGAGATGAAGGTAAAAATGTTTCTGGCAATTCAGGTTGTCAATTCGTCAAGAACTAATAATTTTCGTCTGGGGCTGACACATTGTTAGGATTCTCATTTTATGTACAGAACACTCCTTATTTACCACTCCTTCTTGGGAAGGAAACTTATTTTACTTCGATATTTAGTTACAATGAGTTCCTGCATCACATGGCTGCCTCGCTTTGTATCAGCGATATCTCCGTGCAAAGCTATTCTTAGTTGTCTGCCAATTTGCCTTCCATCTACTTGTTCACCTGGTCACGAGTTCCGGGCTACCTGACATCCGCAATTATCCCGGTGACAGGTATTGAAGTTGACAATGTGCTGCATGCGAAACTTGTCGGTACCCTGGCATCTCATTGTGAGCGCTAACTAGATATATGGATCCGTTGACAAGTATGGTGGAAGTTTGCCTCTCTCAAAATGAAGCTCCGACTACTTTGACGAGCTGACAATATAACGACAAGTATGGAATTCCATAAAGTTCGTTAATTAATAGTCTGTTTTCTGCAACTCGCAAAATCTTACCTCGTCCGTAAATTATAGCAGAAAGTGTTTAAACCAGCAACGGTATCAGAAATTTGAGAGGAAGAAGTATGAAGCCCCTAGTGATAGGAAATGAGTAACTGCCATGAATTATGCCCATAGTGTCGCAATCAGAAGCATCTAACACAAACATTTCAGTATTTTTATACAATATAAATCTACATTTACTACATGTAAGTACTACTTCATATAAAATTGTGCGTATCTAAGTGTAGCAGAGCTAAGATTCAATTTAGTGCTTCTCACAAGATTATTTTTCTCCAATGCTCACGAACCGCGCATACTGGAATTAATTCAGAATACAACTAAAGAAACTTTAAATAAACCAGACTGCCGGAACCAAATTTATTTCGACGTTTATTTGTCTCTGCGTTATCTCCCACAAATTTAAAAATACGTGTTTTATAACACTTTTCTGTATTCGTGGTTTAAAAAGGATAACCGTCCAATTCCTTCTGTTGCTAAGAATATAAAGCTGCTGTGTGTGGAGCGAAGACGCTGCTAATCGTATTACGTGTACCACTGCAGCATAAAACCATGCTACAAACCAAAGACACGAGTACCATGCATGTTCGTTCGCAGCTCTCCCCTGGTGGTTAATCTAAGCGGACGGCAGTATTTATGAGCCCCCGAGGGCCCCTTAGCGCAGACATCCCGCCCCACAGCCGCTCATTCCACAGAAACGGCCGGCACACCCGAAGCCTTCTCAAGACCAAGATAGTAACGACTTCAACCTCACGGATAGGTTTGTGGGCATCTGGTTCAAAGTCCTTATAAAAACGTTAAAAAATAAGTTTTATTACGTTTCTTCATACTTAACATGCTAATTAGATTTTGAATCTTCTAATTCGCCCAATTTACCTGTAATTCCAGATGCTACATAAAACATTTCTTTACCGTTTGGGAATATATTTTTGCCGTAAAATCGGAAACTCGTTCACAGGCAACAAAGCAGATCCGTTAGTTCAAAAGTAATATGATACTATTTTGGAACACAACACGGGGACAAGACAATTTTCAGACCACCCACTAAAATTGAAAACTTGGTAGGTAGCGTTAAAGATGACCTAGGGTTACGAACCACTTGTGTATAATATATACAGGGTGTCCAGAAAAGGACTCCCTGATTTCAAAATTAAATATCTCGAAAACAAAGATCGATAGAGGAATGCAGTAAACGGTATGTTTATCGAGACAGCTGTAAGAAGTGTATACAGCAGTTTGAAATAATAGTTACAAAAGCTGTAATCGCCATACGTAATGCTTAAATAGTGATCCGAAGCTCAGGGCGATCAGTTCCACCAATGAAACGTGCCAATGGTGGACATTTTGAAAACATTGTGATGTGATTGTTTGCAAAGATTGTTTTCATACGATTATTTCACTTATGTATGCTGATATGAGCGTACAGCGCCATCTGTTAGCAGCTTTTGTAACTATTATTTCACACTTCTTACAGCTGTCACAATAAACATACCGTTTACTGCATTCCTCTATCGATCTTTGTTTTCGAGATATTTAATTTTGAAATCAAGGAGTCCTTTTCTGGACACCCTGTACCATGTGAATGTGGCCGTTGTTACATCGGACAAACGCAACGGTGTATTGTGCAGCGATGTGTTGAACACGAAAAAATGTTCGTCTTGGCCGAACACAGTGTGCAATAAGGTCATACATTTGATTTTGAAAAGACTACAATTTTAGCCCGTGTCAAAGATTTTTGGGCCATCGTTATTACAGAAGCTGTAGAAATCAGAACAACTGATTCATTAGTTAACAGGGACACTGGTTATCAACTCAGTGCGGCCTGGAACTCGGCTATTAAAATAATGAAATAGTTTCTCCTCGGTAATGAGCAGAAGAGTGAATGACGTCATCGCGCTGTGTTGGTTTTTGTCTTCCACCGTTTCCGCGGTAGCGGGTAAACAAACAGTTAATCAACGGGGGCTGAGATAGACGTCTTAGAAAAGTCCCACAAGTGTGGCATTTTTATGCGGCTGGGAACCCGAGAATTTATTTATATACAACACCATGAAAAATTTTGATCTTATATTTTTATACATTATTTTGTTTATTACCTACTAAGCTACAGAAATTCGTAGATTATATCAGAGTTGTAATTAGTGTAAACGTACGCTAATCACCCGGAAGACGCGTCTTGAAGCCAGGAGAGGTAAAGTGAATAATAAAAGTCGTTTATTTTAATCCTCAGTGGCAGTTATATATTACGCACTGTTAGAATTCCAGGCAATAAACAAACTTCGATTGATATTGACGAATTGGTTTTTTAACTGAAGCCAGATCTGCCATATAGTGAGAGTTTTGGTAATAATAAGTGCAGTAGCAATGTCGCAGTGGGTCACTAGTTTTAGTAAAAATTACCTTCTTCATCAAATAATACGAGAAATACTTGTGTTTTTTTGTTAACTATGTCAACATTGCTGTGAAGAATAATTTTCATGTATAATTTTTGACTCATTATTTGCATAACTTAGTTTTAAGTTAGAAGTTGCCGTAGCAAGTAGCTTCTTTGTGTTAAAGATGAGTTCCAATATTCTAATCAAAACCTACATATAACATCGATAGCGGTAATTTTTTAAAATACTATATGGCAAGACAAATGAGAATTCTTATCTACTCCAATGTAGGAAACATTTGGACATTACTGTTCTGGAACGATTAAGTAGACAAAATAAAATAATATGTAATAATATGTAATGAATCCTGGAACATACTACCCTGAATTCAGTCATGGCAATAAAAAAAAAAGTTCTTCTTTTTTTACAGACACATATCATTCATGCTGAAGCTCTATCGCTGACGGCATTTTAACAAAACATAGAAACACGTAAGCACAGAGGAAGAGCTACAGGCGATAAAACGCAGTACGGCCTGAACACATTTGCGTCCGCCGAAAGCGATTAATTGTGTAAATCATGGTTAACGATGCAATGGCCCCCGAAATCCTTTTGAATAGCCCACGCAGTGTACTCGCCGGCTGTGACTGTTTAATTCCCTTAACGATCGAGCAACAATGGCGATCTTCCAATGAACGCACGGTCACGTGCCTGCATGTGTAGCAAGCATGATTTGGATAAACTAGAGGCCTCCACAATGATCTATTAATATATGAGCAACAAATGCATTGACGTGTTTAATATAAGCAACACTGTATTAACAGTCACAACGTAGGAAGCCAATGTGGCGTACATTTAATATTTGCAAAATGATTATTAAAATGGCTCATGCAACTTTCTCTCGTATGTTGCTGAGTTCCGCTTTTCCGAAACTAACGTGAGGATCAAGTAAATTTCGCTCTTTATTACACCAGAAAATAATTAAACTGTATTAAAAATGTTGTTCCTTCCATCTGACTAAAATCACATCAACTACGATAAAATCGAAAGAGAATATAGGTGCACTGTGAAAGCTGACAAAAACACATCTGTTTTACCTTCTATCAGACATTCACTACATCTCCAACTAAACTGCGAGGTGTTTTAGCGAGTCTAACCTTAGCGTTCCGTACTCCAATGGCCTAAACACATATATCACTTGCAGTTTTATGCAACAGAAATCACTGCCTGACACATTTTCAGGTTAGGAAGCGAATTCCACTTTTATACTGCGCGCCACGTAGCCGCACGCACTGGTGGCACTACCAATCAGCTACTATCCATTTATTATAGGTACTTTAGAATGCAAAGAACTTTGAATTAAGAGTATTTTAAATATAATTGTTTTATGTAACAATAGGAATCTAATGAGCTGATCTGATCAAGCAACATGATCAATCAACTGACATCTACTAACGATTTGTGTTAGTATTACCGAAATTAGTTATAATATTTAATAACTGATGTCTACGGCCGTAAGTAATGGGATAGTGATTTGACAAGTAACATATTACAGAATGCGTATGCATATTATTAAAAACTGATTAAGTGAAACATTTAAGTGCACACTAATTTTGCTACGTGAGACGGAGCAATATTCGCTTGTCTTGTAGTGGAAAGAAGTTCTTGGCTGGCAGCCAGAATGTTTGTCTAAGCAGCTGGCGGTTGCTGATACGCCCTTTGATCACAGCCGCCTACCTCGAAAACCAATGCGAGTGGGGAGATAAAATATCTATGCTAGGAACACACTGCAGGAATCAGTTACAGCTTCGCTTGAGAAACCATGACCAAATTATTTTCCCAAGAAGCTTGGTAAACTAGCTTGTCGTAAAGTAGTCACCACAAAGACCAATAATTAGTTTCGTTACGTCACAGCTAATTGATTGACGCCATATTAAGAAGGGCCAGACACACTTGTAGTATTAGAGAGAGTTTTGAGGGGTGTTGGAATTAGTTTATAGAGAGAATTTGTTATTAACGATCTTCTAAAGGTCATAATATTGTGATTTTCATATCCAACGCGGGCGCTAAAACTCTCTCCGTGAACTGCCATTGGTTCAAATTCCCCCACTTCGACGATTCAGGAGTGCATGAGAATAATCCTATCCGCTATGGAACGCCTTGGATGAACGTGCTGTCTGTTTCCTGATACTTGCAAGAGATCATCCGCTTTAAGAGAGTGCTTCAGAACTTTGCAGTCCAATTGAAATGTTCGAATAGTTAAAGACGCCGGCTGTGTGCACGGTCACGCTGATGTTCTATTCTCAACACGTCGTACTTTATGTTTAATCAGTCTTACCAGTCTTACTGACTGATCTTTTTACAAGTTTATATTAGGGTGCTGAAAAACTTTGACGTCTGTACTCACGCCGTAACTCACACCCACCGAGAGTTATGGGTGAGCGGTAACGCGCTGGCCTCGCATTCGGGTGTACGCGGGTTCGAATTCCCGTCCGGCCATCCAGATTTGGGTTTTCCAAGGTTTCTACAAATCACTCCAGATGTATGCCAGAATATTTCCTTCAAAATGCCGTGGCCAATTTCCTTCCTGTTCCTTGCCGCCAGCCACTTCCCTCTTCTAATGGCATCGACGAGGCATAAAGCCAGAAACAAAAACGTCCCTATCGCTATTACAACTGGCAATGAAGAATCTCTGTGCTTATAGCCAAGTTAAGTCAGTGCTGTGTCACACGAATCTCATTATTCAGAACGTCAGTTGAACTCATGACAACCCTTCAATTATTTTTTTTATTTGGTTCCTCATGTTCCCATTTAATAATTTAACAGATGTGTTCTATTTTAACAAAATGATGCCGCACACTCAATGTAGTATATCAATATATTTTTTATTGTTCAATAAGATCAATGTCATCTGTGTCATTCATGTTAATTAAGTAATATATAATTTTGCATACCTCAAAATCAAATTCCAATAAGGACTAATTTATTAATAATTACTAGCTGGTACGCACGATTTCATTCGTGTTTTTAAAGAATTTGGATTGACAGCTACCGACATCTTACAACCATAGTGAACGATGGAAGACTCGATCCTATTACCACACACAAACGCCAGTCATCTGCACTATGTAATTCAGGCAGCAAAGTAAAATATACGGACACACATGTCGAAATACGACAATATCCTTGATCGACCACTTTCAACGACCATATCTCCCACACTACCACAGTTACCGAAATTCAGCCAACTTTGTGATCGAGGAGTGACTGAGCTACTACCACACACAAACACCAGTGATCTGCGCTAGGTAGTTTTGGCTGAAAAGTGATACACCATGACACATACGTTTTTGGTAGAAATATGAAAGTGCCGCAGGTCGACCAGTTTCAACCACCATATCTCCCACACCCCCATTGCTACCGACATCTAACCACCTTAGTACACGTTAGGAGACACGATACCACTTTTTTTTTTTTTTTTTTTTTTTTTTTTTTTTTTTTTTTTTTTTTTTTTTTGCTGTCGTCAGTCTTTAGACTGGTTTGATGCAATCCTCCATCCCTTCCTATCCTGTGCTAACCTCTTCATTTCTACATACCCGTTACAACCCACATCCTCAATTATCTGCTTCATATATTCTAATCTCTGTCTTCCTCTACAGTTCTTACCTTCGACTGTTCCCTCCCCTAACAAATTAACCAATCCAGCATGTCTCAAAATATGACCTACCAGCCTGTCTCTTCTTTCCGTAAGCTTCTTCCATAAACTTCTTTTCTCACCCATCATTTCCAAAACTCTTTCATTTCTTACTTTGTCTGTCCACCTAATTTTCAGCATTCTTCTATAGCACCACATTTCAAATGCATCAAGTTTCTTTCTTTCCGGTATTCCTAAAGTCCATGTTTCGCTACCGTAAAGTGCTGTGCTCCACACATAGAGTTTTAAGAAGTTCTTTCTAATTCCTAGATCAATATTTGAAACTAAAAGGTTTCTCTTTTTCATGAAGGCTCTTTTGCTAGTGCTATTCTGCTTTTAACATCATTCCTGCTTCGGCCATCGGTTGTAATTTTGCTTCCCAAGTAACAGAACTCACTCACTTCTCCTATTGCATCAGATCCTATTTTTATATTTAATCTGCTAGTATTGGTATCATTTCTGCTACATTTCATCACTTTTGTATTACTTTGATTTATATTCAGTCCAAAGTCTTCCTTCAGTATTTTGTTCATGCCATTCAATAACTTCTCAATATCCTCAGCCCTCTCTGCTAATAAGACAATGTCGTCAGCAAATCGTAGCATACTGATTTTTTCTCCCTGAAAACTTATGCCACATGGAAATTTTTCTTTGACTTTCTTCATTGCTTCTTCTACATACAAGTTGAATATTAATGGGGATAGACTACAACCTTGTCTCACACCCTTTTTAACTGATGCATGTCTCTCGTGATTCTCTACTTTTATTACAGCCACTTGATTCTTATATAGTTTATAGAGTATTCTTCTATCTCGATACTTTAGGCCTGACTTCTTTAAAATTTTGAACATCTTGTCCCACCTAACATTATCAAAAGCTTTTTCTAAATCAACAAATGCCATAAAAGTATCTTTGTTTTTCTTGATCCACCCTTCAAGTATTAATCTTAAAGACAGAATTGCTTCCCTTGTACCGCGATTTTTCTTAAACCCAAACTGATCTTCACCTACTATCTCTTCTACTACCCTTTCCATCCTTCTGTATATTATCCTGGTCAGTAATTTTGAAGCATGTGATGTTAGACTAATGGTGCGATAATTCTCACATTTGTCGGCTTGTGCTTTCTTTGGAAGTGTGAAGATGATATTTTTATTAAAATCAGTAGGAATTTCTCCTGTTTCATAACTTTTTGATATCAGCTTGAATAATCTTTCGATTCCTTCCTCTCCTAGAGATTTAAGAAGTTCTGCAGGGATCTCATCAATTCCAACTGCCTTATTTGCTTTCAAGTCATTCAGAGCTTTATTAAATTCTGTCCTCAAAACCGGATCTCCTAAGTCATCAATGTCGATATCGCCTTCCTTTTCCAATACACTACTGTTCAAGTCGTCCCCATCATAAAGTTTCTCAATGTATTCCTTCCATCGGTTAGCTCTATCTTCTGAGCTTAAAAGAGGTTTCCCTTCGGCAGTTTTAATGTTCATACCTCTTTTCTTCATTTCTCCAAAATTCTGTTTGATCTTTCTATATGCAACATCTACTTTTCCTACGACCATTTCCTTTTCTACTTCTTCACACTTTTCTTGTAGCCATTTTTCTTTTGCTATTTTGCATTTCCTATTTATTTGATTTCTAAATTGCCTGTACTGCTCTCTTCCTGCTTCATCCTGAGCATTTTTGTACCTTCTCCTCTGATCCATAAGCTCCAAAATTTCTTCTGTGATCCAAGGTTTTCGGGCAGCTTGTTCCCTAAAGCCTAAGGTTTCTTTGCCAGCTTTCATTATTTCGGTCTTTAATGCATTCCATTCGTCCTCGGTTGAGCTCCTTTCACAGTTAATTCATAGACCTAAGTCTACCATTTCTGCAAATTTTTCTCTTGTGCTAGATTGTTTCAGTTTATTCACTTCCAGTCTGTTCTGCTTATACTGCTTCCTTATTCGCTTGAATTTCAGCCTGCACTTCATTACTATCAAATTGTGGTCCGAGTCTATGTCTGCTCCTGGGTACGCTTTACAGTCTAACGATACCACTACCACACACAAACACCAATGGTCTATGCTATGTTGTTGTGGCAGCATAGTGACGACATATAGGGAGGCATATGTCTTTGGTCGAAATACGAAAATATCCTTGATCGTCCACTTTTAACCACCACATCTCCCACACTACCACAGTTACCGAAATTCGGCCAACGTTGTGCACGACAGGAAACTCCATGCTACGTCCACACACAAAGACCAGTGATCGGTGGCTGAAAAGTGAAATATAGGAAAAGACACGTCTATTTTTATATATATATAAGATTTCAAAAGGGAATTAGTAGTGTTAGCTCAGTTTGCACATCCACCTTTTAATCCGCATGCCCAGAGGGCGAAAATAATCGAATATTACAATTTGGCGCAACAATGTTTTGCCATGGAAGGTCAGCATAGTTTGCATACGGCAAAGTATTCTCAAAATATCAAATTTTGTTCACAACTTGCGAAGTGTACCAGATAACTTTGATTTAGTATTTGTCTTCAGTACTGGTTCAAGTAGATATCGGGGACAATTTTCAAGTTTCTACGTGATACAGTTTTTGAGGGAATCGCGGTCACAAAAATGGTCCAAAACTGATAACACTGACGGCCATTCGCAACTTTATTTTGCAGTGAAAAAGACTGCGAAAATATTATTTCTCTAGCTGATAAGCTCTAAACATACACACTGGGGTAGAATTTTTATTTTTTATAGCTTTAGCCTTGTCGACGCCAAGGTAATTAGAGGTTGGAAACGACTGATGCCAAGAAACGAGAAGAATTCGGTCATGACCTTTTGAACAAACCCTGCATTCGACTGGAGTGATTTTGGGTAACCATGGAAAACGTAAATCTGGAAGGTTGGATGTGGATTCGAACCCCCGTCCTTCAGAATGCGAGGCCATAATGTTACAGCTCACCCACCACTGCTCCGTGGTTTCCAAGCTAGAGCTGAGTTTCCCAACCTGTGGTCCGCGGACCACAGCAGACCTTTTAGGATAGGTCGCGGACAAAATAATATTAATAATTACGAAAACATAAATAGAGGCGTGAGAACACGCGAACACTGGCCATAATATGTGAGATGCGAGTCGAACTACCAAATGACTGTTCTAGTCTTGCCAATTTAAAATTATTATTCCTGGCGAATTCTCCCAATAAATGGAAGACGGTAAGCAAATGACCGATTCAAGTTTTCTTAGAGTTCTTCTTATTTTTCCAATAGGCTTTCATTCTTTCCGAGAGAGCTTGTTTGCGTTCTTCCCACCACTTTGGTCTGTATTGTTTTGTTTTGGTTGCTCAGTTATAACTTCCCATTTGTCTACTTTGTGTCTGTCTGAAGGTGTCTCTTTCTAAGATGTCTGTTGCTCTTATGCTTGCACCTTTAAGAGCCTTCCGAATTTCATTCAGCCAAGGTGTTGGATTTTTAAGTGAACTTACATAATCTATTATCTTTTTTGTCAATCGACTTTCTGGTAATCTCTTAAGGTGGCCAAAGAATTTCATTCACCTTTTCTTGATGTCAATTTCGATGTTTGATAACTTTTCTGTTGTTTTGATTGATTGTAGTCTGTAACCATCTTTAGTGAGTCTTCCTCCTAGAATTTTTCTAATGATTTTTCTCTCTACTTTTAATTTCTTCAAGATCATGTTTTCTTTTAATTGTTAATGTTTCGCTTGCATATAGGACTGTTGGTTTTATGACTATGTTGTAATGCCGAAATTTTCGTCTGTCTTGACATAGATTTTTTGTTGTAGAGATTTTGGACTAACCCTAATGCTTTTTCTCACTTTTTGGAGGTAACATTACTGTGAGATTTTCTCGAGGCCTGTAGGTTCGATAAAATCTCCGAGGTATTTAAAGTATGGGACCCTGTTGATTTTACCGTATTTTGTTCTCAAACTTGCTATTTTTGTCTTTGAACATATGCATTCAGTTTTCTCGAATGAGATTTGGAATCCTACTTTTTCTGCACATTCTTTGAGTGTCTCAAGCTGTTTGATGGCAGTCTCTTCATCTTCTGCTAGTATCGCCAAATCATCCACAAAAGCGAGGTATGGTATATAGAGGTTGTTTTTAGGAAAGCCCAGTGGAATTGGTTTCCAACACTTACATTTCTTGAATTCTTTCTCCCATTCTTCCATAACCTTGTCTAGAATTATTAGCATTATTAATTGGTCCGTGGCTATTATCTAAGGAGTCTGTCGTTGAAAAAGTTTGTGAAAGGCTGAGCTAGAGGTCTGAAAGCGAAGTGCAAGAATAGATCTTCGTTTCCCTTCTGGAACGTAATCCTAACAAACGTTTGTTTAAAAATTATGAGACTAATTTTAGAGGCGCTAAGAAATCAAGTACGATAGAAAATCCGCAGCGGGAACTAAGCGAGGTTCGTGCTAATGGGCGATCTTCTTTTTTCCCTGCCATCAGTTCCTGGGACCGACTGAGTGTTGTAAATCACGCTGGATTTTCCTCTTCCAAAAAAATGACCAAACCAGGGCACTCTTCGCATTTCATTCAAACTTTCAAAGATGAACGTAACATTCTTCTGCCACAAAAGACTTGCAGAAACTTCAACATTTCGCCGTTTTTATGGCCAAAATGCTGTTTAAAGGGACTTTCAGTCTATTCCAAATAAGATTTCTCAAATGCTTCACAAAAGAGAATTTACCTTTGGATGAACTTTGCGCAAAATCCAAAGAAAAGTGCTTTGTACTGGATTAAGATTTCAGACTTCATGATGAGTAATCCTACTTTTCACAGGCCAACGTCCTTGCGAAAGCCTGTTTTTTGGGTGTTCGTGTGTGTATAAAATAAGACCTTAACTATTATATATACAACAAGCCTTTTGGACAATATCCAGACTCATGTAACTATGTAATCTTAAAGCATATCTTATTCTCTACGGGGATTTGCAAAACTGCGGAAAGCGGCCTAAATCGAGATTTGTATTATTCATGATATTTTTAGAAATACAAGAACAAGCGACGAAATTGCTACAATTACAACCGTAAAATATTGGGTGAAGTAAAAGAGGTAGTAGCGGAATTTTTAAGATTGCACATGTCTGAAGTGAAAAGTCTGATCAAAATGGAAATACTTTCCAAAATAATATGGGACAGTTAGGACTCAGAACGGCTTCACTGAATTAAAACATCTGTGTTTAAACTGTTTTCGGCAAAAATTGTTGTCCATTCGCCTCGCAGAGAATGAAAGAAGTTTTAACACTGCATTGGAGGAGTCAGTTGAAGTATCAACTTTGTTCCATCACTAATAAAATATGGATGGTATATTTCACATCAGTTTAAAAAAAATAATTAACTAAAGAAATTACGCCTATAGATGTCATGCCAGTTTCTCTCCCAGCTTAAGGATGAAAACACGTATGTTAAGCACTGCAGCTTCTGAAACGTGAGAAGGCTCTGGCTTTCATGGAATTCCAGAGTGTGCAGCTCTAATCGAACCTTCCAGATTGCTATTTACGGCAAATCCTTAGAAGATAAAATAGTGCGATGATATCTACTTTCAAGAAAAGAAATCGACAAAACTCTTTGAAGAGCCAACCGTTATTTCGACATGAAACAGAATTACATCCTTGGAGATCATTAAAATTTTAGGTGATAGCAAATTACTTGCTGAACCTATATGGGTTTAGAAATAACGCATCCCGTGTTACGTGGCTGGCTCCTTTTTATCATAAGTCAAGATGAAAAGCGTCAATCAGCTCTTAAATATCCAAGCATACAAAGAGACTGATAAAGATTTTCAAAAACATACTTGTTTGACTGCGCGCGTTAAAACATCATCTTTCACCGTTCATAGACGGATGACTACACTTCTGTTGTCCCTGACGGCCATCGAAGAGTTCTCACGGCAAACCGGCTGCTAAGGATAATCTCTTAAAAATACACTAAAAGTGGATGCAGCTAGAAAAAATAATATCTCATTCTTTAAATCCATTCCAGCATTATAACACTGTAGAATTCGACGGTTTAGTAATATTCCAGTTACCCTTGATATTTCACAGAGAAGTGTTGTAAGTCCTCTCCTTCTCTGAGCTTAGAGAAATTTTCTTGGAAATAATGTTACAAGCAATTTAAGATTTTTTAATGATGATGGTTTAACTGTTAGAAAGTAAAATAGCTTCTTTGAATGGCTCACTGCGTGTTTAACCATTCATAAGTCATGGCTAGCGTCAAAGGTCATTGGCATCCAACCCCTGATCACGGAGATTTATGAAATGAAATTTTCTCGTGTGGCAGTGTTTATATAGGTGACAAGGGTCGCACCGGGGAGCATAGACTATAGAATATATCCATCCCTACAAACAATATAACAGTGACAGGTCTGCGGTCAACATCTGACATGTCAGTAAATCTGACGACACAAAGCGCCTGTTGAGGGAGTACTGGTGGACGCCTAAATGTGAGAAACAGGCATTGAAAATTCCAAGGAATACTAGCAAATTCAGTGAGCTCAGAGGCTTCACATTCCATGGCGACCTGCTGCCAAACAAGTAAACAACAACGCAGTATTACTCAGTAGAAGACCGTACGTTCTTTTTCTTTGGGCTCGACGACTCTTAGTCATCAAGATCATTAGATCCGACAGAGAATAGGGAGCAAGGAAGGGGGAGAGAGCCTCATAAATGTGGAGAAGGGGTGAAATTATTTTAGTTGTTATAATGGCTGCCAGCTCAGAGGTACGCACTTATTTTTTCTTACCGCATGTCGTATTAGTAACAGGCACATCTTCAGCTGCTATCATACACGTCAGACAAAACAACTTTTTCGGAAATACTTTACTACTTAAATGTTATAACGTTAAGTTTGGTCTACTTTCCCTAAGCATTAAATTTTAATCTTCAAATTTAACAATATACAAGATTAGACAGGATTCGTTAATTTATTAATTCGAATAAATGCAGTTAAAAAGCAACATAATTGCTGTCGACTCAATATTCTGATATTTTTTTTTACTCATCCTAGATAGGGTGATCAATCAAGCTGAGGAAGGACTGTTCTTAAGTAAGTTAAGGAAATTCAAACATTTTATTAATCAATCTTCGTATGTAGTGATTTCTGAAAACCATTGAGAAACATTTAAAAGTATCCTCTCTCACAAAAGGGTTGATATACATTATTGTTGCCTTCGAACTAAATGTCATTGAATAATATTTTTTTAAGAAAAGAGTTCTTAATTCTACTACTAAACTTTAACGAAAAAATATATTTATTTATTTAAAAAAAAAAAAAAAATACAACCATAAACAGAATCCAAGACAATTATTAAAATACCAGAATAAAATTTTAATAAATCTATTTCTTTATTCAGTTAATTTACCGCCTTATTTCTACGTACACATGAAATATTTCTTTTTACAAATTTCTGAATTTCATCAGCAATACTGCCTTAAAAGTATTAGAAATTATTTTTGTCTGGCAGCTACTGTAGTACGATGAGATTTCGTGCTTCCAAAATCTGATTGTGGAACCTTTGACGTTTACTGTCCCTTTTCACGCTGGAGAAGAGCCAACACTCTTTCCGTGCCAAACCTGGTGAGCACGATGGACAAGGCATTTATCATGTTCTGCGCATGGTCAAAGGTATTGATATAAGCGATAAATTTTGGTGGAAGTTATCTTTACTTTGGGTGAAACCGCCTGATTAGGATATTAATATTTCAAAAGTGATTAATCTTCTTAACAATGTAAGCGTACTTTACGTAGTCACGAAACATTGGTATATTCCACAACAAAGTTTAAATCGGAGAGTAAACAATTAACAAGCCATTAGCAGCAAAAAACATTGAATCTCTGTCGTTTGTTTACACCATGCACACGATGTACTGACTTTCTAATGGTAATTTATTTAATGGTCGTATGCAACACTTGTCTTCGATTAAACAAGTAAAAAAAATTAGTGAATTCCAAACTGTGATAATAGATCAGTTATTAAAAAACGGAGTAATTTTTATTATTTTCTGATACTTCGTCAAAAATTAATGCCTTTTAAATATTACATTGCTCTACGTATGATATTAGTAAATAGTAAAACATTTATGGATCCTGTAGTTTATTTGAACATTAATTGTCATTGTTACTATTTTTTATTTTCTCGTGTCTCTTCATGTGTATCCAGTTAAATTTATTTTTTTAAATGAAGCTACATATTTTTTTTAATTACAGCGGAAAAAAGAACTACGTATTTTTTGTGAAATTTTAACAAATTGTAAGAGTTTAATGTTTCCTTTAAGTCAAAATCATATTTTCTGTTGCTTATTTTTCATAGATTTTGATCAAACAATTTATTTTGTATATTTGTTTTAGTTGTAATAGTTACTTTTACATCTTTATATAGCACTTATAATAAACGCATATTTAACAGTAATCTGCCCTCTGAAAGCCGTTCCCTCGTAATTTTCCTTCTAGAGCGCACGCTGTTGATTATTTGGCTTTACGCCTCGTCGACGTCGAGGTCATTAGAGGCGGGATGGGACTAGGGTCAGGGAACGGGAAAGAAATTTGGCCATGGCCTTTTGAAGGAAGCATCCCGGAGTGATTTGGGGAAACCATGGAAAACCCAGATCTGG
This sequence comes from Vandiemenella viatica, assembly GCA_031002005.1. Classification (NCBI taxonomy): domain Eukaryota; kingdom Metazoa; phylum Arthropoda; class Insecta; order Orthoptera; family Morabidae; genus Vandiemenella; species Vandiemenella viatica. Next base: position 335,977,439 of record JARYHS010013630.1, read on the forward strand.
ATGCCCAGACATGGATTCGAACCGGCGTTCTCCCGAATGCGAGGCCAAACCGTTTAACCGTTCACTCACCACGCTCGGTGTTGATTACTTCATGTAGATTCAATTTGAAATTTAAAAAAATATTTTATTCATTTTGCAGAAAGAATCTATAAATAAAATAAACCTTAACAAACACATGTATCAGCAAACTAGATCATGTAATTTGAGGAATCTTGATGATTGCTAAAATGCGATTAACATCTTCAAAAGGAAAATAATATTGGAGACTTGTTTGTTAAACGTCATTAAAATTTTATCAAAGCTTGAGTAATGGGGCGGAATGCATATCTACAGAGAACAAGTTGCATAAGTTTGTCTTAATTAGCAGCAGACGTTATTTATTACAGATTCAGAGCTACAGTCTGTGGAACCACTGGAGGGTTTATGAAATTACAGAAACGATGATTCTCGTTTTGTTTTTCGGTCATCTCAAAGACCTGAATTGAATTGCACTCTTTTTGAAGAGAACGATTTCATTTTCACAAAAGTTAGATTTTAGTAATAGAATGAGAAGATAAAATGTTATATAAGAAAATTTTTTGGTTACCAAAATCTATAGACCTTAAATCTTTTGTCTGATTCTTGTAGTTGTTACACACACATTTTCATTTATAGTTAGAATTAATTAAACAGATTGTGTTTTATATAGGAGACAACATCGGGCGCCTTCTAATTACAGATGGGTAATGAGAGAACATAATTTGAAAAATGGTGTTTGCATTTTTTAAAGGTATAATGTAGTATAAGTAATTTGAAAATATTTGGAGTTATTCGTAATTTTTTAAGAAGACTGCAATTAGTATGAGAAATTTTGAATACATGAACCAAGCTTTTTTCATGTGATACGTCTGCAAATACATTAAGGTAGAACCTTTAGTTTATTTCTCAAGCATTCTAATCTTTATATTCTTTTTAAATATTATATGTTTGGATCCTGTTTTAGTTTTTCAGCGTACTGCAATTGGTATAAAGGAATTGTAACACGCAATTTAGGTATTAATCTTTCACCTTTAAAAAAAAAGTCACATCAGAAACGGCCGTAAATTGCCAATTGAATAAATAAAAATGCTGCAATTATTGATACCACAAATTAGTTTCAGTAAAATATTTATATCAAGCAACTGAGTATATGACACTTCAGGATCACTTTTGAGTGGATTTCCTTAGGACTTTTGATTTCGTTACATCGTAGTCCTTTGACCTTCCGACAAAGGTCAACATTTGTTGTCTGCAAAACCATGGAATGCTCACTCTCGTCTGTTGAGGCCACCAATCCATAGGTCACAGCACATCGTAAGGCCACTCGGCCAAAATCTATACCAGCTCCTTTCAGTTTTTGCAAGGTCTTACCAAATAACCTTCTTGACCTTGAAGGCACAGACACTCATTTTTGCTTACAGTTACCATCACGAAACCTTTAGCAACATTTTATAATACTAAAACATGCAGTGACCTTTAGCGGAGCATGAATTGTTATGTGTTACCATTGTTAAACTTTTTAAAATTATGGACTTATCTATCAACATCAGAAACGACTTCTCAGAGAATTTTAAACTTCTTGAAGTTAGTTTAACTTTAAATAGCAGTAGATCCAGCGAATATTGTATACGAATATGAGTTTTGTTCGGAGAGAAATTAATTAAATACTACTAATGCAAAGACTAGATGTTGTTAGACAGATTCACAGAATCTATAAAATGGTTGTTAAATTGAAATCTAAGAAATAGTTTTAGCTTTATTGAGTTTTATCGATTGTCATTGTCCAGTGATCAATGTATTCACCCACTTTAAATCAGTCAGACGACGATGTGACATTTAGACAACGTTTGCAGAGAGATTTACTGTCGGTAGTAGTGCAGATGTAACATGTAAATCTTAAAGAATAACTTTTATATTATTTCTCTTATAAAGACTATCTCGTTTCTAGTGATAAAGCAGACTATCAACTAGTTATAAGCATATAAATTGACACTGTTTTAGAAGTATCATTTACCAGGCTAAAAAATATCAGTCAAGAAACTAAAGAAGTAACACATGTAGTCGGTGGTCGATGTCCGTTTGAAGCCTGAACGTGGAACACCTCGCCCAGTGTTGTTGTATTCCAGAGGAGAGAGAAAGCGGTGTCTGTGACATAGGCTTTGGTATCAGCTTCCTAGGCCAGCGACAAAGGACATCCTGCCGTCACTGCGCCTGCGCGTGGAGGAGCTGAGAAATGGTTGAGGACCTTGTCGCTGTCGTTGCTTTGTGGTAAGGAAAACAGGAATTTTTCATATCATTATTTCCGAAATTAAAGTAATTTGAAATAATTTGTTTACAGTTTTTTATCTATTCAAATAAAAATTGGGAACCACTTTTGTTTTAATCGTATTTATCATTATTTAAACACGACTTTACGATAAGAAGTATATTTTCTAACATTTTAATTAGGGTCTTGTGTGTTATCTGCAAGAGAGGCAGAGACAAAATTCTATAACAGTTGAGACAATACGTAAGTTTTTCTTTTAACACAGGTGTTTTATAGAGCATCTTCAAGGGTGTGACAAAAGATCGAAAATATTATTTGTTACTGAGATACTGGAGTACGTTACACATTCCAAATTCTATAAATGGAATAAATTGTGTAAAGAGTAACACCAAACGTTATGTCAAAAAAATTGACATACATAACAACAAATGTATGTCAAAGTGGAGTAATTTTTTAATGAATGCGTTACTTTCAATTAACGAAAAAAGGACAAATTGACAACATAATTATGAAAATGTTAATACTCATAGCATAAAAAAATGCCTAATGCATCGAATCATTTACAACACAGTAGCGGATAATGTTTTAAAATCTTAATCAACCAGCATTTTTACAAAAAAGCGTATGAATATTGTCTGAAGAGTATTCACGATTTTCAAAATGAATCGTATTGAAGGTGTGTTTCAGAAATTAAGATAATTTATGGTTTTACTAATAAACTCCCAAAATTCAGTCCCTCTTTATAGCGTGAGAGCTGGTTAAATGTATGAGTTTTGATACACTCTACCCCGAGAGCGATTTTAAGCAAGTTAACTGCAGTACTACCAACCTCATTTCTGTCACTTAACGTCACAAGCCACTTACATAACGTGGACTCTGTGATTTGCCAAGCCCGACACGCACCTGGGTATTCAACTAGAGGCGTGGCCAGCACGGCACGCAACATTTGGGAAGAAGGAAACTCACTCACGCAGATTAAAAATCTTTATATTTCGACTCCATACAGTGAATACAAGCAATACAATTAAGAGAAATGAAAGTGGAACAGAGAGATTTAGTCATCGCCATCCTTGAAAAAAGGGATCGGAGTAAAATACGGTGAAAAACGTTTGAAATCGGTGAAGAGCAGTGTTAGATATAAAATATCCATAATACTTCGGAATTTATAAATTTAATATTTTCATACCACAAAGGAAATGTACCAGAATATCAGTTTCTGGGTGTATCCCTCTGTTTATTTTTTCTTTTTGTTTACAGCTTTACGTCTCGTCGACATCGAGGTCATTAGAGACGAGAAAGGTCTGGTGCAAGGTATGCTAGGAATTAGGCCATATCCTTTTGAAGCAAGCAACGCAGCATTCACTTGTAGCGATTTCGGAAAACCATAAAAAAATCGTAATGTGGATGATCAGACGCGGATTCAAACCCACGTCCACCCGAAAATACGCTCTCTCGTTTGTCGAAGAATTAGAAATCAAATCGAAGGCAATTATGTATGGTTAAACAGAATTCACAGATCAGGTAACATATTTTGAAATATACCGTGAATAAATAAGTTTCTTGTGGTCTTCAGAAATTATTGACAGCCTGTAAATAAACTAGCTTTACTCTCTGACATGGCCTCACCTAATCCTGTAATCTTACAGCTTAATGAAGACCTACAGTCTAATGTGAAATCTGAACCAACAAACCACCTAAAGTGCTTCACATAATAAAGAAATGTGATATGGAAGACCAGTATAACGACCCGCGAAAATTCTGGCTAGACTGTTTTTCGAATCCGAAACATCTACATTTCCAGTCAGACATATTATCAACCAGCCTCTTCAGCTATACAGTCTAGCTGTAAAATAGCTCTCTGACTATCTGAACTAAGATTTGGGATTTAGCCATTATGTGATGGCGTTCCATATTCTTATCATGAGGGAAAAAATATTATTTCGTACCAATTACTCATATGGCAAAATATAATTTATGCAACTATGTTGCAGTGTTCTGTGTCAGTGTAAAGATTTTTTTCGATAAGATTTCTTTCTTTCTCGGTGTACAGCAGTAATGCCAGGTAACGCCGTAACACAGTTCCCTGCGGACCTCGGGCGGCCGCTGCGGCGTCCGTGGTATCGACGTAAGCCAAGCCTGGATGCCCGCACCTGCAGCCTACTTCACAGGCGCTCCTTTATCCTCACATACTCCTCTGGGGCTGGCTGCATACAATCACACTACTGCACAGACCTGACGTTAACTCCCTTCTATAAAAACCCCAGGGCAGCTTATGACCTTATTTATAGCCACCCTAAAATCATCAGCGCGTCACTAGTATAATGGAAAAGGGAAATTTTTAAGGTCTGAATGTTGCTGTTGCAATCTTTGCCCACAAACGCAAGTTACTAACTGACTTACAATTATTCACCTTTGTTATTCCTAAACATCAAATTTTCAGCAGCTCGGTGCTATGTAGAAATTTTACTTAAATGAATATGTTTCGTACTTAGCAGTATAATCTCAAATTTTCTATTCATATTATTTAACATCTTTTGCTCGTTTTCATTCCCAAATAATTATTTCCGGTTAAATGATTTTGTAATATATAATTTCCTGTTCATTTAAGTATTTTATATATAATTTACTTCTTTGGAAGACAAAAATTACTTAAGAGAATTTGGTCCTTAGAAACGTATTATAAGGCGAAACTATAATGATTTTGAATTTATTCCTTGTGAAAATATTATTTTTAATGTTCATAATTCGTTAATTGTATATAGTTACAAAAAATGGAATGTTATAATGTCAGTACAATACAGGGGAAACGATGTGACAGTTATATTCCGACTTCCTGGTTTGAGCTTCTCTCTTAACATAAACGAATGAATTACCCACGTAGTTATACTAGCTTCCATACTACTTCACCAAATTGAACATTATGTTAACTCAATGGCTAAGGTACCCATCTTGAATGTTTAGCGTCACTGATTCGTGCACTCATCCTAACCATAACCTCTGCCTAAGCTTTGCTTTGTTTGCTGAAGTGTGGTTGGACGCTCCATGGTTCGCATTCTACTATTCTCCACCAGAAGCGAACTACACGCCTCCTTGAAACTCTGTCACTGTGTCGTAAAGTATTTATTCAGCTAACAGCGTTATATTTAAAAAAAAATTTCAAGAATAAGGTAATCTCTTTGGTGAAAGCATTTTTTAAAGGTTAGAAACGTTGAATGTAGCCTAATGAAGTCAAATGAATAAATTATAGCCGATACAATACTGAAACTAAACAGCATATAGCAATTTTACACTGAAAAAACTTTAGGATACACAACAGAATCACAGCTGGTTCAAAAAGACGTATCGTAGAATAGGAAAATTGAATATATACAATCAAATTAAAGCGATAAACTGACTTCCAAATGATACAATGTTTATATTGAACGCCATGTTTTATCTACTTACACTGTTGCTTTGACTACTTGGGTACAACCTAAGTAGAACAGTAGATTCCACGACTTTATTATTCGAACAATCCCCCTCACACATAGTGTGGCGGGTGAAAAGTAACGCTTTGGCTTTGCATTCGAGTCACCGATTTCAGATTGTTTCCCAAAATCAATCCAGTCAACGGTTGAATGTCGGGAAAGTTCCTCCAAAAGGCCATAGCCATAGATCTGTGTCCATACTCGTCTTTAATCTCCCTCACAATACCTCCTTCGCATTTATGTCGAATGCACTGCATCTTCTGCAAACAAGCCAACAACCTATTTCACGCATCAGTTTTCCCTCAAATAACAAACTTCTTCACCCTCTTTTTTTATTATTGCTTTACGCCTCGTCGACGGCTAAGGTTATTAGAGACGGGATGGGACTGGGGACAAGGAACGGGAAGGAATTCGGCCATAGCCTTTTTGAAGGAAGAATCCCGGCATTCGCCTGGAGTGAGGGAAACCATGAAAGCCCAAATCTGGATGCTCGGACGGGGATTCAAACCCGCGTCCTCCTGAATGCGAAGCCATAGCGTTAACCGTTCACCCACCACGCTCGGTCTCTGTACCCTCATTCCCTTTGTTCCTTCTTTTCTTTCCATGCAGAACATAACTGACCACAGCGCCAAGGATACTCATCTTATAGAAATATGGATTGCTCAAACCTGTCATGTTCGCACGTACAGATGGTACGAAACATACGATTATCTCGAAATTAGCCGAGTGGGGAGGATATTTGTGCACGATGCCGCTTCATTTGGTTGGCATAGATTTACAGCGAAAAGTAAACTTCTAACAAACTTGAGTGAGATAGCCTAAGGTTAAACTGTTTTCTTTCAGATGGCTTTTGGTGCCTCTGGCGTGAGATGCTGACAACAGCTAAGGACAACTTTTAGGTATTCAGATTAGTGTTGCTCGATCCTGTTAAAAGACAGATGTTCATTAAAAGATTTCTTAACACCTGCTGAATAACAGCATAACGGATTCGCCTCCTAAATACGCAACGTGCTTTAACTTTGACCAGCACTTCTTCTTGAAAGCTACATCACAATGTTCTGCCATGATAGTGGATGGCTTGAAGCCGTCGCCACTTGCCCTGGTGTGGTACAGGTCACGGCAACACTTCGGCTCCGGGCTCATCTGCATTCATCGCTCCCTTCCTCCAGCAGCAGCGTTAAAGCGAACCGCACACCGTCGGCTGCCGTACAGACTAACCTGCTTCTACATGCTTCACACGTTTTTGTTTTAGTATACGGGTTAGTGCTGTTTCTTGAACAGTCTGATTCTTCTGTAGCTGATATTGTTGTTAGTGAAGCTCAGTTTGTTATCGATGATTCTTACCTGAAGAAAAACTAAGACTGTCTACATATCATGATACTAGAGTCTTCATTTTATAGTAAATTTGTTTTATCATCTTAGCTAATATGTTTGACAATTATATAGAGTTATAAAATTATTTAATAGCTATTTACAATTACTTCTACATAAAAACCGTACACTAAAGAAGTGGTAATAACTCGATCTCTCTATCGCTCAATTAGACACTACGCAATTTTTTCATAACAATAAAACAACATCAAATAAAAATTTATTTACCCATTATTTACGTATTTTTCTATTAAACAAGCCTTATCAGTTCGAAACACGAAACTTATAATGCAACTGCATGAAATTTTTCAAATGATCAAATTTCCTGTAACCTAAGTTACCTGGTGACAAACTTTGAAATCACTGTTGCTTAATCTAACGCAATAATCTTAACTGGGATGTGTGAACTACAGTGCAGTTTAGAATCGTAGATACACCTTTTAATATCTTTTAGCTACACAACTTCGATTTCCATTGTTTACCCAAACCACTACAGGCGAATGCCGGGATGTTTCTTTCAGTAGGCCATGGCCGAATTCCTTCCAGTTCCCTGTCCCCAGTCCTTTCCCACCTCTAACGACCTCGAAGTGGACGAGGCGTAAAGCAATAACCAAAAAGAAGTCCCAGAGTGAAAAATCAGGTTAATTAATGCTGTCACAGGTTTGACCGGGAACATAACAATACGCAAAACAACATTTAACATTAAGCCATCAGACGGCATTAGAGTAGCTGTTAATAATCAGCCTTCAGCTTCTTCGAGCACAATGAACACAAAGATTTATTGATATGGGGTACAATGTGTGATGTTATAAATAACCTGTCGATTTAACTAAATGCGCCAGGTAGCGACAGGAAAACAAGAGTAAAGTCTGGGCAGAAACTTTAATGCATATGGGAAACATTTTACCGATAGGAAGCGGTGAACAAAACTTTTTTTTTAATATATGGCCTTCGGCTTTTATTGCCATTTAGCCAGCTTCACAACAATTCATTATTAAATCTACTAATGCACAATGATTCTTCAAGTCTATGTCATTTTTGTAACTGAACATGTATTATCTCAAATGTTTTATACTATAGTATGGACAACACAAGATGGACACAACATTTAATTAAAACCACCCATGCCAGAAGCCGGACTCGAACCGGCGACCCCAGCAACTTGAGGCCAACACGCTAGCCGTTACGCTGCCACGGTCGGCAAACAAAAATTTTAACGACCGCTGAAATATATCCAGACATAAAAAGAGAAGTTACACAGGGCATCGCGAAGACTTTAATCAGCTATTTTATCAGGCAACACTGCCTTGTGAATCTTCTTCTACTTTAGAATAAATTTAAACTCTGCACAGCATTACGTTGATTTTCCATTTACAATGATGCGACTTGTTTCGTCCTTTAAAAAGAGCCGCATTAGTCCTTGTGATGGTACCAATCAGAAAGTGATATTTTTTTTATTATTATTTAGAGAAACCCTGAATTTGTGAAACTGAGTCTACCTTTCACATCCGGTCGGAAACAAGGGGACATTAGGCGAACTTAACATCAAGTAGAACGAGACATTCCAGTAGTCCTGACTGAGTGGCGACGCACCCACGATCAGCTCAGAGGTGAGCCATGACCAGTTCTGCCTAGTACAGGAGCCAGACGAAGTGGCGACATACCCGAAACCCAGAAGCTAGCTGTGGCTTAGCTCGCAGAACAGCTTACAACCTCCTCTAACAGCCAGTCCTACATAAGGTTTCATGTTCATTATTTTAAATCCAACACGGACGATCTGAAAAGCAAAGTAACTGTTCTCGTCAATTTCCATAAGCGACGAAATATATCAGATTTCCTTATTGTAGGAACACAACTGTGGAATGGCAACAAAATAGAATGTCTGGGATGCACATATATAGAGGAAAGTAATGAAACCCAGCCGCGGGCTCGGGTCCTTAAGTTAGACCTCCACTTTATATCGCTTGGAGGTACTGCATTCTGGCAGAAAATTTAATGTATAGATATTGAAAGAAATTGTGTGTTGACCGGGTTTGGCAGAGAGAGGTATCCTGCCAGTTACATTGTTATTGTTTTCAGTAAGAGTGAAAAAGTTTCAGATGTACATTAAACAGCGTTTTTATAGTGTTCCAAGGGGAGAAAGTAACAATCTGTTCACTGCAGCGTCTACTGTAATTACTATTCTATATAACTGAGTAATTTTGTTTCTTTTATATCTACCCAACATTCTTTTAAAATGTCTGAAATTATCAAATCAAACACGGCCTATGTAGGGCCCCTCAGCTCCCCTAAGACAGACCCCTAATAATTCGTATTATTATTTCATCAATTTTGCTAAAGTGATTTGAAATACTGAAACACAGGGACCAAAAAAAAAAAAAAAAATAGAAACCTTCGTGAAAAAGTGGAAGTACTTATTAGCGAAGAAACATCACTTTTTTCTTAAATGGCAAATTATCAAATATTATGAATGTCAAAATAAGCTAAATTTTTTAAAACAATGGCCAAATGTTGAAATAAGACGCTTTCATAAAATTTTTGATTTTAATTGACTTTTCTGGTGATTTTGTGTATATTCTTAACGTGGGTCCGAATTTGGCTACCTTTTCCTCTGAGACTGGTTTTGCAAATTTTTACTAAAAAAATAATTTGAATCTATGGTCAGATATTTTCTAACTTCTGTGATGGAGGTTATTCGAAAACATATCAAAGAGTGTATTCCATTAAAATTAAACTTTACCCAAATTAAAGACGATACAGGTAAAGATACAAACTTCGGGTCTGACATTGATTCCTCTCCTCCAGGAATTTCAAAGTGGTCACATTGGCAGATGAACAGCCATCATTAATAAACACAACAT